>OLKM01000087.1:12500-27500 GCA_900291075.1 Melanogrammus aeglefinus
TCAGGGCGAGGCGTCTTGCTCAGGGACACCTCGACGCTCAGCTAGGAGGAGCCGGGGATCGAACTAGCAACCTTGCGGTTACCAGCCGACCCGCTCTACCTCCTGGGCCACATGCGCCCATTAGCTCCGCCTCCTCCTCCCTCCACGGTGTCAAGGGTCGTACCGGGCGAACCCCACGCCTCTGCTCTGGCCGTTGGCGTCCCTCAGGATGCGAGTGGAGATGACGTGGCCGAAGGGCTTCAGCATGTTCTCCAGCTCCTGCTCGTCCATGGACACGGGCAGGTTGGAGATGTACAGGTTGGTGGGGTCCTGCTCCTGTTGCTGGGGGAGAGAGAGAGGGAGAGGGAGAGGAGAGGGGAGAGAGAGAGGGAGAGGGAGAGGAGAGGAGAGAGGAGGAGGAGGAGAGGGAGAGGAGGGAGAGGAGAGAGAGGAAGGAGAGAGGAAGAGGAGGAGAGGAGAGAGGTGAAGAGGAGGGAGAGGGAGAGGAGGGCGAAGAGGGAGAGGAGGAGGGAGAGGAAGAGGAGAGAGGAGAGGGGAGGGAAGGAAGAGAGAGGGAGAAGGGGAGAGAGGTGAGAGAGAGAGGGAGGAGGGAGAGGGAGAGAGGGAGAGGAGGGAGAGAGGGGGAGGGAGGTGGGGGGGAGAGTGAGCGAGAGAGAGGGAGGAGGGAGAGGAAGAGAGTGAAGAGGAGGGAGAGGGAGAGGAGGGCGAAGAGGGAGAGGAGGAGGGAGAGAAGAAGGAGGAAGGAGAGGGTGAGGGAAAGAGTTAATTAGCGTGAGAATGTGCTACAATGAGCCGTATTGCCAGGACAAAATACCCATATTTTTCGGGGAGGTGTGAAACAACTCCTCGACACCCCCCCCCCCCCCCCCCCCCCACCCACCCTGTATCCACCAGCGAGTGCAGGACTGATGATATCGGCCGCTGCCGCCGCTGTGATGCACTTTAGCAGACAGCCCAAAAAGTAACAATAATGGGACTCCAGTGGGTGAGGGGAATGTGAGGAGAAAAGTGAGATGGAGTTTCGGAGCGGTGAAAGACGCCATTAGGCCTCCGGAGGAAGATTCGCCATTCAGCCGATCGAAAAACCCCCAAGTGCTTCTCACACAGTCACGGATCCCATCGCCTGCCTCACGTTGTTTGCCGACCGGGCAAAGCACAACCCACAAGCGCAACCTTTTTCAGAGGAGTCTTTATAGGCAAAACATCCGGGCTGGCTATTGGAGGGTTCATTTCAGGTCCTGGAGCTTTAATAAGGTCTGGAGACATCGAGATCGTGCTCTGCAAAACACGTTTATTAAGAGACGTAACCTTTAGAAATGCCACTCTGATTGCTTTTTATTTGTATTGGCTGCTATTGTTTTTTTTTGTTGTGTGTTTACTATTCTGTTCAACCAAGTCTGGTGAATAACCGCACTAAGTGGATCCTTTAATTAAAAACATTGGCACTTACGAGTGAATACTGTTCCTTTGGGCAGTGTATCTGTAACTGCTTTCCAATGCTATGTGTGGGACGTGTGGTACTAGTCGTTTAATTGGCCCCTCAATGTGTGCAACACGTGTCAGTGTGTTAAGGTGAGTGTGTACAACTAGAGACACCCTCCCCAGTTTGTCAACCCGTGGGTTATGCAAGTTGTCTTGCTATCATCCTAATTCTAGTAAACCAATGGATGACAAAAACAAGAATTATGTAAAGAACAAATAGAGGAAATACATAGAAAACGTTTAAAAAAGGTCAAATAAAAATAAATAGGAACTCAAATTTATCGTTTTAGAGATGACGCACTGACAGACTGCAGATGAAGAACTTGCTCTAAAAAGTATTGAGTGATGTAAGATACTCCAGTTCCCTGAGGTTAAATAAATTGAAGGAAACGCTGGTAGCTGCCTTACAACATTTATTTCTGCCAAGTTGAATGTATCACCAAATGTCTTAATCAGAGTCACAGATTGCAAGTGTTCTTTCCCCGAAAATGTATCTCAATGCTCCTTCCTGCTTAAAACCGTAGAGGCAGCTATAGTAAACCACCGCTGTACTCATTGTATGTTACCTGAGGGAAGAGAATTCGCCTCCTTTCAAGCTTAGCTTGGACAGATTTACAGCAGTGGCTTGTGGTTGCTTGTGGAAGCTGGTCCGGTGTGGTGTTTGTGAGCCAGCGTTTTCAGAATGTCTTCCTAATTGATCAATTACCTTGAGCCAACACCGGTAGAGAAAGAGATCCTCGAGCAAGGAAGACAGACCGACAGACGGACACACACACACACACGGATGCAGTGCTTCCTGTGAGTGATTTGCTGGTTGAACTGTGTGGTCCGTTTCCTCTCTATATTTAGACAGAATTCACACAAACTAGGAGTGCTCCTGCAAAGATGTGTAGGGGCCAGGTGGATGGAGGCCAGAGCAGTGCTGCGGGTGGGGAAGAGGTGGGGGAAACTACTCAATCACCAGCTGCTGAAACAATCCCTGCAGAGCGGTGTTAGATCGACACAGATCGATTGATCTCTCATGTATTTATTCGACAAGTGCCAGCACTAACGATCTCTCAGTCATTATTCCGATTATTTATAAGTGGGCCGACTGTACCACGGCCACGGTGAATTACAAACGAGCACCCGATGAATCGTATGAGATCATTCAGTTCAGAGCTTTTGCTCAGAGCTTTTAGCATGAAAACAAGCAGGTCGATGACGCATGAATCAAGGCGACAAGCGTGGAATACGTGATTTGAACCAAAAAACTCGAACTGGACTAAAGGGTTAAATATTTACAGGGAGAGCGGTTCATTTTTTTAGAATTAAAAGTGAATTCCCATGTAAAGTTTGGTTCACCAAGAGAAAGAATGCAAATGACTAGAGTTGGATTTGTTTTGACTGGGGTGTGTTTAGCTAATTGGACCAGTATTAGATAGATTAAGACAGGTGAGTAATTAGCACAATGTAAAGTGCTGCGCGTCTTCAACCATGGACCGTGCTACCATTTATGTACACTGAGTGGTACGAGACGGGTACAACATATTTCTTACCGGCTTTAACACAGGTTTAATTACAACCTATGGAGTGTTCACGGCTGCCTTGAAATAATTATAAATACAACAAGATATGTGTACCTCTTAAAATCTCTCTGGAGGATGAAGAGATTCAGAAAATATTCATTTGTGAGCCCTTTTGAGAGAAATGTGCAGGTTGGAAACCCATTTAATTAATGTGTGGGAGAGTAGCAAAGTATAGTTGGTAATAAATATCATTCTTTTAGACGTACAAGTTGGAATATTGGTTTTAGAAATGCAGTTCACGGGCATGCCAAAAACAAGCTTGGACATGACGTAACTAATGGTAAGAGAATCACTAAATCTGGAGGGACGGCAGAAAGGGCCAAGAACGATATGGTGGAAAAACCTCTTATAGCATGAATGATAATGGTTATGATTTATATTATATTATAATTACAATATTTTACGTCCAAAGGACCGCAAAATGGAGGACCAAGTGTGCCACAGCAACCCAAAATTCTTGGATATTTAATCGGTCACATGCTCGACACTCTTGACACTGCGGTTGTTCCGCTATGCTAGCGAGCACTAGCGTTTATCGTCAGAAGTTACATTCAGTTACGTCATGTCCAAGTACTTTTTTTTCTGTCTGCTTGCATGTAACAACAAACGAGTCCAGCTGTAATTCTGTGCTAAAAATACAAAAAGATGTTCCAAATCCATTTGCTTCACACTTTCCCCCACATTACAACCTGCGCGTCGCCCATTAAGCACACATTCTTCAAGCAGAAACGGTTTCATCTTCATCGTTTCCCGATCATTATCTTGGAACCTCTTTGGCGAAATTAAGTTAATGGCATTGTTTCTGATCACATGCTGTTGGTGGGAAACATAAGAAAGAAGAGAGCATGCAAATTTGCATTAATGAGGGCAGATGCACTCACTTCTGATCCAGCCTCTGATCCTCTCCCCTGAGCATGTGCAAAATCCGTGAACCAGTAAAATTTACTTTGCGTCGATTCTTCCACTGGCTTAATTTGTGCCGTCTCGGCAGGGTTGGCAGGGAAACGGAGCAGCGATGTGTCCGACCCAACGCGCTGAGCATACCGGGTGAGGTAATTGAATTCCGGCAGCTAAGCCAACTCCTGGGCCCCAAATGGCCAACAAGGTACACTTTCTGAAGAAGAGGACACAGACATTTCGGGAAATGAAAAAATACTTAAGCTTGCTTGACTTTGCAATAAGTCGTTGTCTGCTTAACTTCACAGCGGCCAACCCACTCAGTGTGCCTCCGAGTTCTCCCCTCTCGCCATTCCTCTTTCTTTACCTCCTTCTGTCCCTTGGCCTGTTTTCCATCTCCCTCTCTGTGCCTGTGTCTTTACCTATTACCGTGCCTCCCATTCTGTCTATCTCATCCTATCGTGCACATTCACCTCCCTTTCCCTTGCTTATTTCTGTCCCTCCACCCCATCGGACGTTCTCCCTCTTACATCTCACTTGTACCTCGTCCTTCCACACCTCCCCTCTAGCTTGGGGACTTTCCTCTCCCTCCCTTTATCTCACGTCCGCCTCGACCTTCCTCTCCTTCCTGGTGTGTCTTCACCTATTTCCACCTCCCTCTCTCCATCTCTCACTCTCCCTACCTATCCCCCTCTTTTCCCTCCCTCTCCGTCCCTGTGTGTCTTTGCCTATTTCCGTCTCCCTCGCTGCCTTTCCCTTCTCTGCTGTCTTCCTCTCACCTTTCTAACCCATCTCTCGCTCAATCCGTCTGTTTGTGTGTGTGTGTGTGTGTGTGTGTGTGTGTGTGTGTGTGTGTGTGTGTGTGTGTGTGTGTGTGTGTGTGTGTGTGTGTGTGTGTGTGTGTGTGTGTGTGTGTGTGTGTGTGCGTGTGTGTGTGTGTGTTACATCTGTCAGGCGCTGGGAGCGGCTTCGCACCACACAGTACCTCTCCCTGGCTGTGCTGTCCCTGACTGTGCCGCCAGCCTGTGCGTCGGTCGGCCCTTGTTTTCAGCCCCATTAAGCCTCATCGCTGCATCATTACAGCGGGGCTTGGGCCTAGTGTCAGCGTCGCTTCCTGGTTACCCTGCTATGCATCAACACCAGCTTTGGAGCCAGAGGGTAAACAGAGGACGAAGAGGTGTCGGCTAAGTCTATGTGTGGTGGCGCTTAGGGGGATGGAACCAAACTCTGCTGCTCTGTATTTTTATATATCTTTTGCGTGAAAACTCTAAAAGTCTAGACCCAAGGTGAGAACTGAATGCATTGATACTTTTAACATCTATGACGTGTGAGGAAGGTTTAGAAGAACGCTTTGTTGAGTTTAGTTTATGGGCTCGGTGTTCGTGATCTGTGCTGCTTTGCTGGAGATTCATCTCATACTCTGCTTCGACTATTTTGTCGCAATTTCTTCCATTCCCTTTTCTTCCTTCCCCTTTTTTAGTTTCCTCAATTCTCGATATCTTCCTTATTAGACCAACTTATTGTCTGCTATTTACACTGTTCTCCCACACTCCGGGGCCTAATGCATTGACATCTGCGTAGGTTTCTGCAAAAATAAAAACACTGATAGAGAAAGTTAGAAACCTGTGTACGTGGAGATTATCCGAGACTTTCACAAAAAGTTAAAAATGGTACTGGGTTTTCTGTTTCTACATACCAATTGTTCTGGGAAGAGCTCACACCTCATTGACTCCTATAATTGACCAGACATGGTCTGGGAATGACCATAATAACCTAGGCTTGGAACCAGACAAACTGCTGCTAGCTCTTGTTTTATTTGCTGTGGCATATACGTCTGGCCTCCCGTTCAGACAGATATCCAGCCAACCTGGCCTGGGTTGGGCCAGCCACAACCGTTCTCCCAAACCCTAGGCATCACATGGCTTATGGTAGACTGGCATGCAAATCTAGTTATAATGTCTTTGTCATAATGCATTTCGACATGCACAAGGCTTTATCTCTCTCGGCCGTTTCGCTCCCAATGTCATTGATTCATTCAAACTTTATTTAAAACTTTCAGAGGAATCATTGAGCGGCTTTTACTATGAAGCCGAGCTCATACCATAGAAAATGACAAATAAATAACTAACAAGCTGAGAAAATCAAACAAATTAAATCTGTTCAACAATTACAGGCAGATATGGGTAAATTCTTAAAAGTATTCCTAAAGCATCACAAAGTTGATTTAAGATGATTCATGTAAGATGATACAAGATATTCCATGATTGCACTGCTAAAAGACTAAAAGTTGTCCTTCCAAGAACAGCCCTGACACGATCCCACTGCCTGCCAACACTGCGTACGCGGGGTGGTCTAGGGTGCATAGTCACGTTTATCCTAATCTGCCAGGTCTCTGAAACTTTGTGTGGAAACCGGAATATGCGTGTTTACAAGGGCATTTCTCTGCAGCACCCTTTTTTCTCATCTGGCCCCTAGTTACCCCCTCTCCCGAAACTCCAACTGAATCATTTATTACAAAAACCCCAGGGCGTCTAACCACTGTCTGAATGCTCCAATCAATGTTTAATGAATGCTGTTTCTTCCACAATAAAAAGGGAAAGCTCTTTTGTCGCTCAGTTGGCCTAGTGTTTTTTTTCTGTAAATATATACTGAAAAACTATGCAACTATTTTTTAAAGATAAAAAACATTTTACAAGAAAACAATGATTCAATGTCAAAATCCCTCCATATTCCATTACAAAAAAAGGTATACCCCAAAAACTGCTGGTATTAGTATCGATACCAGTAAAATAAATATAATGGTGCCAGTGAGCGTCACCTATCTACTTGACCTTAATTCATTTCCTGCACTCCTTGTCTTCCTCCCACAGTTAACCTGTCCTGTCAGTCTGTCTGTCCTCCTCTCCTCCCATCCCCTCCTTCCTCAGCTGCCTGTCACCAACTCAGCCAAAAAACGACTTACCATTTCCTCCCCAATGTCCCTCCTCGACCTCACCTCACCCTCCCTCCCCCTCCTCGCAGGCTTCCCCGTCCATCCTCAGAACCCCCTCCCTTCTTTCCTCCACATTCCCTCCCAACCCGGAGACTGTAATCCCCCCTAATGAAAGCTTGCTTGTCTAAATACTTTTTAAAGGCCTGTTCAATACTTAATGAACACGCCATGAATATTTGATGGGCCCTAAAGCCTGGGGATCCCGCGGGGCTCGTTTGCTATGGAGATCAACAGGGTTCATCACCTTCACAGCCTCACACCACTCCCAGATCAACACTGGATCCTAATGGACGACCACGCTGTGCGGTCCCTGCCTGACCGGGGGAATGACCGGTGGATTGGTCTCTGGGGAGAACATGGGTGCGTGTGAGAGTGTGCGTTGCCGCAAATCGACATGAAAGGGGCAGTTGTTTGCTTTCTGTTGTGTGTTCGGGTTCTATGTGGTTGTTTCGTATATGCATGCACGTTTTTGACATTGTTTGTGTTAGATTTGGTATTACAGAGGTATTACTTGAACAAGCAGGGTTTTTGATTCCGGAAATTTAATAAGCATATGTAATATCTGGGGCATCAAAAGCTGTTTTTGATGCAATGCTTGTTTTTCACCCCATATGGTGTGTTTGTGGATCTTAAAACTTGTGCAGGTCCAAGCATATGCATGCAGGGGGATATAAATATGTATCATAGCGGATCAAATTATACGTCTCTAGAGTTGTTTTTGTTCGCCTGAGTAATGAAAAACAGAGACAAGTTCAAGCTATCTTCATTTTTCACAGTTGAATAGTCATCATAAAATCTAGCAGTACACTTGTCTGTTTTTCATTTTATTTTTGGTCCAAGCTTTTACCAGAGTCATGAGAATAGGAGACGCAGTTTGGCTATGATACACATAGAAGTCACAGCATAAAAGTACATGACCTTGTATAAAAGCAAAAAGTATTAATAGCCTAATAAATACAAACAAATATCTTTAAAAACTGTTTTTATTAAATTAAACTAGTACGAAAGAAGTGTGAAATTCAAGCCATGTTGTGGCTCAAGGAATATGAAAGTTGACAACTCTAAATATAGAAATATAAGGACATTAAACACAGGACCGTTAAGAAGTAATTACTCAAGTCTCAGATCACGGCTTAATCGAGCCTCGCCAATCCAAGAAGAGGCAGAGCAAAGAGAAGCCTCCTCTGCTGTTTCCTACAGCATCCGTCTTTGGCAGCCGAAGACGGGTGACCCGAAGGGCTGTGGTGGACAGGTGCTGTATCTGCTTACACAGCAGAGTCGCCAGATGCAGCCACAATCAGAGTGCTGGCATTCAAATCAAACCCGTGTGCGTCTTTGCATTCACTCCTGCCTCTGCGTCTGCCTCGTCTGCCTTACTTTCCATTATCGACTGGGAGAGTTCCGGGTCAGGGTGGACAAATTGCCCCCCGGCGGCCCCCGCGGGGTCCAGATGGGACGGGTAGGAGGCCTTTGACACCTGACGCACGAGACGATGGAGAAAAGATTGAAGAGGCCATTTCACCGATTTCCCTAAATGCTGAAATCCAGGAGGAATGCGGTTGCTTCCGAATCGACCGACGGTCATTGATAAATATCGACAGAGTTTGGTGCTACATCTGCAAAGATGAGGAGCATGGGAAATTGCCGGAGGCAAATGTGGTTCAGAATCTCCCTGAACTTTGTCCATGTACATACCTTACTGATTAAGGGTTGCATACTTGGACACAGTTTGGGATAAAATGTAAAATCTGAGGGTAAAAGCGTTGTCGTGACAACCATTACCTGAATTTGACTGCCCTTCAAGATAGCAGCAAGGGTTTTTCCCCACAGGTACAGGGTTAGCAAATCGGCAAGGTCTTGTCATTCAGGCAATCAAAATGCGAGGTAATGAGATTTTTTAACGCTGCACCTTTAACAAGGGGATCGCACCTGATAAATCATGTTTCGGGCTCTGCTGTATCTTTATTTATTCATTCCGCTTTCTCATTGTATTTTAGTCTACCCTTCCCCCCCCTGTTCGTGTAAAACCCTGCTTCTGTCTGTTCTTCTGTCGGGAACCCAGAGAAGCAATTAATTTCAGGCAAGAAGAGGTATACCATCAAAAGACCATACTGGTGTAAACCTCGCCGACAAAGCGGTCTGCTTTAAACAAGGCTGTAATCAATCGGCGAATCACAGCCCATAGAATCTGGCAAAGGGGAAAGGGACACTAGTCCATTATATGCTTTATGGAGGGATGTAAGTGAGGAGGAGTGATCCATTTGGGTGGAGGCTAGTAAAGTTTAAACAGAACAAGTTGCAAATTCAGAGCAACGAATGAGAGTGAAAGGAAAAAAATATGTGCTGAATGGAGAATCAGACGCCCTGGATGGGAGTGTACCAGGTATTTGTTGTGAAGGGGAGACAGACAGAGGGATGGATAGATACCATTTTCAGTCGATAACACAGCTGTAGCAGAAGTACACAAACACACACACAAGCTATGTCCTATTTGTCTTCGCTACTCCAGTGGACTGGGTTTTGAGGCACTGCTTGATGTACTGTGTGTCCAACGGGAACAGAGGGGTAATATAAACACTGCAGAATGGGACACAACCCGATTCAGACTTTTGCCGACATCTCGTACAGACATTCTGAAATAGCAAACTTGCAAAATAGTTTGACATTACGAATAAATTACATCATCTTTTTTGGGGAATTAAACAAAAATATAAAAAAATACACAGATTTCCAAATGAAATGTTAGCCAATGTATCATTCCATTTGTGCTCTTCACATTGGCGGTTATTTTTTTTACAGAAAATCCAAATTCAATCTGGGAGACCTTTTTTTGGAACTTTATCCGGAGCCAGCATCTGCATGCATCTGCGTGCATGGTCCAAAAACGTTCACTACCACAACTTCTATTGTTGAAATGGTACACCCTACAGCAGGCAAAACCTACACACCAACAAGCACACACATTGTAAACAAAATCAAAGCATAACAATGCATGCAATCCCAAAAGTGAACATATCTGGTCTGTTCTCTCTCTCTCTCTCTCGCTCTCTCATACTGAAAGCTGTAATCAACGCTAATGGGATTCAGCTGTTGGCCGGTCTAATTACCTGGAATGCAGACGAATGGTCTTGAAGACGCATGCACTCACACACATAAACGCGCACACACACACCCACCCACACACACATACAAGCAAATGCACACGCACACATGCATACAAGCAAACATACACGCACACACACACACTCACAAGAAAACACATACACACAAGCAAACTCACACACACACACACACACACACACACACACACACACACACACACACACACACACACACACACACACACACACACACACACACACAAACAAGCACATACACAGCGGCGTCGACTCTTTTGCAATACACCTGTCACAAGTGCCTGTAGGTGAGTGAGTGAGTGTGTGCGTGAGCTGTTATATTCCATCATTGAGCGTCTGTAATCAATAACCTAGCCGAGCCATGGTCACTGTTCAAAAAGCTAATGTTTTGTTAGAACAGAGAAAGGAGTCAAAGGAATACAGAAGATTATTTTATGACATATCTTTTAAATGCTTGACAAATGGGGCCTGGTGTTGCTCGCCACCAGCCGTGTGTGTGGGGGGGGGAAAGGGGGGGTTGTGTGTGTGTGTGTGTGTGTGTGTGTGTGTGTGTGTGTGTGTGTGTGTGTGTGTGTGTGTGTGTGTGTGTGTGTGTGTGTGTGTGTGTCAGGGACTCTGGCTCAAGAGAGAAAGAGGAGGCAGAAGGGAACTCTTTCTCACAGTGATTAATGGCGTTCACAATCTGGACGAGGGTTGTCTGTGGCTTCGCCTGCGGGTGCACACCCTGTATGACACCTCCCATAAAGGACCGAATGCATCTGTGTGTCTGTGTGTCTGTATGTATGTGTGTGTTTGTCTGTATCTATGTGTCTATATGTTTGTTTGTGTGTGTGTGTGTGTGTATACGTTTGTGTGTGTGTGTGACGTGTGTGTGTGCGTGTGTGCGCCTGTGTGTGTTTGTGTGTGCATCTGAATGTGTACGTTTGTGTGTGTGTGTCCGTCTTTGAAGACACATCATCCCTGGGAGGACTCATAAAGATGGCTGCTTCATTCGAGTCCCGAGGGACTCATTAACGATGGCTGAAAGACACACACTCACACACACACACACGCACGCACACACGCACGCACCCACGCACACAGACACACAGGCACACAAACACAAACACAGAAGCACAAAAACACAAGGCACACACACAAGCGTACACACACACAGACACACACACACGCACACACACACACCAGGGTGTAACACGAGGATGTGATGAGAGAGGAAGGAGGGACGGCTGGCTGGGAAATTAAAGAGATAAGGAGGGGAGAGGGACAGGGGCGAGCAGGAGAGATTGACTCATCCCGCGGAGGTGCAGAGTGAGTGCACAATCATGGCTGCTTGGAGCACAACAAAGGCTGCGTCGCCGTTCAGTGTCTGTTCATACCGCGGCCAATCATCCCAGATTGTGGGAAAGTCTGCAGAAATAACAATGGAGCAATAGCGTCTATATACGGGAAGAATCCAAGTGAATTGGAGGAATACAGTGGTGGAAGGAACCAGTGGCATGCAAGACGACCCATCTGGCTGGTTTAAATGTGGCACTGCACATGTCACTGGCTATACTATACAGGGAACAAGTATTTAAGCACATTTTAGTGTTAAAATATGCTGTGTGTGTGTATAAGTGTGTGTATGTGTGCGTGTGTGCGTGTGAGTGAGTGAGCATATGTTCCTACTCTTTCTGCCTCCATATCTCTATTATTATAGAGATATATGTGTGTCCAAATGCCATTTCAGGAGAAGACTGCAAAAACCTTGAAAGCAAAATGGAATCTAACTGAAGGAAATACTGAATCTAACTGAGAAATAACAAAAAGCTTAAGATGAATGACTTGAATGTGCTTTTTGAGTTTTCCTCAAATGGGATTGGATAAGATCACTCACCAAACCACTCACAACAATCACTTTGGTTCAAAAAGACATTCATTCCAGTATGTCACACATCGCTGGACCAATCATACCACCGCACTGCACTGGATTGGGCGGTATCACAACAAAACGAATAACAATAACAAGGATAGAATGTGAAAAAGTAGGACAAGTTGTATGATCCAAGGACACACGCAAGCCCAGCGATCTGCTGTGGTGAGAGATTACACTAGCCGGGTCCAGACTGGCTGCTCTATGCTGAATAGAGCGAGTGTGTGTCCTCCCACGACCAGCTGCCCTCCCCAGCACCCTCCTGTAGGAAGAGGATTAGGTCTGCACAGTTTACCAGAAACACAGGGAAAATAATACAAATGCATGCATTCCTGCTACGGTCCGGACCACTTTCCTGTTCATACTGGCAAGGTCATTTGTGTGCTTGTGTGTGTGTTTGCTTGTGTGCGTGTGGGTTTGCTTGTGTGTGTGTGTGTGTGTGTGTGTGTGTGTGTGGTGTGTGTGTGTGTGGTGTGTGTGTGTGTGTGTGTGTTTGTGTGTGTGTGTGTGTGTGTGTGTGTGTGTGTGTGTGTGTGTGTGTGTGTGTGTGTGTGTGTGTGTGTGTGTGTGTGTGTGTGTGTGTGTGTGTGTGTGTGTGTGTGTGTGTGTGTTTGTGTGTGCGCGTCAGCCTTTTACAGTTGAGTATACTGAATCTAAGACCCTTCTCTACACAACTGTAATATTAAATAACGTACATACGATGTGCCAAAGACAAGCTTGCTTACCACCGCCAAATAAAATGCTGGATTAGTTACCAACCAGGATTAGATATCCGGTACTTGCATCTATTAACCTCCGTGTACAAAGTATGGTCGCAATTAATCGGCTGAAATCCGAAAACGATCTTGCGGTCCTCTAAGCAAACTGTTTTTGCGATAACGGACACATCGAGGCGTAGTTGTGGTTAACTGAGTTTGTTAACGTCGGATTTGTAGGGAATTGATTGGGGTGGTGTCCCATCATTGAAAAAACAGTGCCCACCACTTGGAGTGTCGTTATTGACCAATCAGCATCACGTATTTAACAATCCTGTGTTTTAAGCCGATCTAACAGTGCATCCCTGAAAATCCTTCGTTTATCGGAGTGGCTGGCGGAAATGCATAGCACAAGTCTTCCTGTATAGCCTACAAGGCTTCTCGTTGAGGGTATGCCTCTCGAGGTACTAGATGTCCTTTGTAGATAAATCCTGCTCAGTGTCTCATTAGCCAGTGCTGAATAGTCGCATATGAATTCTACTCCGTACGCACCTTTGCAGAGACACTGAGCTAATGGCTGAAGGTCTTTATCGGACACATATAGATATAAGCACACACACCCTGCCAAGAATTGTCCTTCTTCGTACAATGGATTTATTAAACCAACAGATGATTGAATGCAGACTATTAAACTGTGTTTGCACAAGGAAATATGCAGTTCCAGCGTGATGCATTAGCATACAGATTCCCACGGAACTGGAGTTAATGTATCACATAATCCCTACAAAGGATAATGGTGTGTTTGCATTTTGTACACAGTATCCCTGACGTTATATCATCAGATGGGATGGTGTGAATCCGGTTCATTGCCTGAAATTTAAATACAGGGGTCTCCCTGATGACCATGCACACACACACAACTACACACACACACACACACACACACACACACACACACACACACACACACACACACACACACACACACACACACACACACACACACACACACACACACACACACACACACACACACACACACACACACACACACACAACACCTCCTCCACCACCACCACCACCACCTTCACCCCCACCACAACTACCAGTCTTTGCGTCCAACAGTATAGCCTGTTTGCAGAACTTTCAATGTCAGTTTGTGTGCATGTGTTTTTCTGCATGTTCCTCTGTTTTGTGCGCATGTTGTGTGGTGATGGTGCGCGTGTGTCAATGTGTGTTTGCGCCCGGGTGAGAGTCTGCGAGGTGCGCGTGTGCACGTGTGTGTGTTTCCAGATGACAGCGTTTCATCCTGATCAATGCCTTTATTCCTCAGACATCCCGGCTCCGGAGCCATGACCTGTTGCCATGGTTATCTCTGTCTAAAACCGTGGGGATTAGGTCGAGAGCCCGTGTGTGTCTGTGCATGTCGAGGTGTTTTTGTATGTGTGTGTGTGTGTGTGTGTGTGGGGGGGGGGGGGGATGGAGAAAGTAGCAAAAGAGGAAGAAAAGAGGAAGGAGAAACTAGCAAAAGAAAACAAAGACAGCAAATCTGAACCCCGAGAGGAGACGATGTCAAGTTAGATGATGACTGCGATGGAGAGAAGGGAGGAAGGGGAAGAGGGGTAAGGGGAGAGAAAAACAAGACAGAGGAAGAGAGAATGAGCATAATGGGAACAGGGAGGTCTGGGTAGAGAGAGGAAGCCAGAAAAGGAGAGAGAGAGAGAGAGAGAGAGAGAGAGAGAGAGAGAGAGAGAGAGAGAGAGAAGAGAGAGAGAGAGAGAGAGAGAGAGAGAGAGAGAGAGAGAGAGAGAAATAATGCCGTAAAAAGTATTCTTGCAAAGTCCAACGTCATCTGGTGAGAGAGGGACGGAGAGAGAGAGAGAGATTTACACAGAGAGAGAGAGAGAGAGAGAGAGAGAGAGAGAGAGAGAGAGAGAGAGAGAGAGAGAGAGAGAGAGAGAGAGAGAGAGAGAGAGAGAGAGAGAGAGATGCCGAGGGACGTACGAGATAAAGGAGAAAGCAAACAGAAAAAAAGCAGACGGCAGAGAGATTGATGAAGTGGCGTCGGTACGACACAGTCCATCTACGAGAGTTCAATCAGTCTACTTTTCATATTTGCAAAAACATCCTCCTTTCTAGTCCGGGCAGGCCCCGGTTGGGGGAACCAGCAGCAGCCGCAGCAGCAGCTGTGACGGACAGACTAGCGGTTATTGGCTTCTTGAAGGACTCTTGAGCCAGTCGGATGCTTTGGCTCGCATCCTGGGTTGATCTGTTCGAAAGGCTCTCTCCCTTTGACACTCTCTCTCTCTCTCTCTCT
>OLKM01000087.1:32500-40000 GCA_900291075.1 Melanogrammus aeglefinus
GACATGACTGCCAGAGAGATCATACGCGTGGAACCACAACAACAGCAACAACAACGTAGTCACGTCTCCAAGGAAACGTAGGAGGAAAAAGAGAGGGAAACTAAGCGGCGTACAGAACAGGCCGAGAGCTTGAGGCTGCCGTCCAACCACGCCCTGGCGTCCATTTCGCTAATGTCCAGTCTCTGGGCAACCAGTCGGGTGAGGTCAGCGCAAGGATTAGATTCCAACGGAGACATACGGGGTGTGTAACATCTTTTGTCACTGACAGAGACATGGCTGACTCCGCCGCTGCTGGTTCGACACATAAGCCTGACCGCTTCCTTCTTGGTTTTCCATGTGGTCAGAACGGAAGAGTCTGGTCATCCAATGTTTTGGAGGGGTTTGTTTCATGGCTCAAAGTTACTGGTGCAAACCCAAGGACATTCAGGACCCTTGTTCCTGCGTGTCGAACCCGGAGCATCTGACAAGCTCATTCCGTCCATTGTGTGTTACCATGGGGGAAAGAACCTTGGACCTCTGTTATGCACCGTTGAAGGCTGTTCCTTTCCATTTGTCAAATCATTCCATGCGTCCATTTTCCAGTTATCGGGTTTAAAGCAAAGGATAGCGAGGCAAGAGATATAGTGACAACACGCGTAAAGCGGTGGTCTGATCAATCAGAAACCCTGGCTACAGTGACTTAGACCGGGACATGTTCCAATCCGTCTGCAGTGACCTCAGCAAGGGATGTTGTTAACAGCAGTAGTAGTAGTAGTGGTAGTAGATACTTTATTCAACCACTTGGGGAAATCCAGGTATCCAGACAGCCGATGCAGTTGACTAACAACAAAACAAACATTAAAAGTCAACAAAAAGAGTCAATAAATGTCAATAAGTATGAGTGAGTAATATTGCATTCCATATATAAGAGCCAAAGGTAGATATAAATTATAATGAATAAATAAATGTTACGAGCTTCATAAAAATACTAGCCGACACCGACGTCCTCATGGTAAGAGGTCCTTCCCTAACCTACAAGCGGCAGGTTGACATAATCCTTCCGCGGCGCCTGAATGCCTGCACTGCAGCTTATAACTCTGGCCTTGTGTCGAGCGACACGGACGAGCAAAACATGCCGTCCTACGGATCGAGAAGGGCGATGAAGGACGCCAAGAGGAAGCACAAAGAAAAAAGCCAGAGTGGAGACGCAGATGTATCAGCGCGACACCGGAACACTGATGGAAGGGACCGCAGACTTTAATAGACTACCAAGGCCGTCCCTCCCTCTGCTCTGAGTGCCCTTGCACCCCTCGCCGACGATGACCTGAACTCACTTCATGCACGGTTTTTGGGCTAGCTCGTTGGCTAATAATGATAATATGGTTAGCGCACCTGGAGTGAGTTCCTGGAGTAAGTTCCGATGGGGTTGAGCGGACACTGTGACGGAACCAGAACGTAGGGAGGGTTCTGATGAGTATGAACAGCAGGAAGGCTGCCGGTCCAGATGGCATGTCTGGGCGAATGCTGAAGACATGTGCTAATCAGCTAGCCCAAGTGTTCCCTATATTCAACCTGTTCCCTGGCTCAATGTCCACCATCCACACCTGCTTAAAGGCATCCTCTGTTGTCCCTGTGCCCCACAAACGCTTCTCCAGCCCGTTTGAATGACGCAGTCGCTGGCCCTCACCTCAGTGCTCATGAAATGCATCGAGGTGCTGATCAAGGCTCACATCTAGGCCTTCCTCGTTCGTACCATGGTTCCTCGCTCATACCATGGTATGAACGACAAAGCTGAGGCTTATCGTTTGCTTATCGGCCAAACTGAACCACAGCCGATGCTGACTCTCAGGTACTGCACACCACCATGCTCTCATCTTGACAGCCGGAATAGGGGGGTGGCTGTGTGGGACTACTCTTCATTGATTACAGTTCAGCTTCCAACACCGCAGAGAGAGTGTGAGCTGTTATAAATACCACATCACAGAGGGTTTGACATGGTAAACACACACAGACACTCTGTTGAGGAAGACGAGGCAGGTAGCTCAATAAATTCAGAGCCTCCCCGAGGATACTTCCGCCCTTCTACTCTGTTGCTGCAGAGAGCTTTCAGACAGGAGGCATCACCGCCTGGTTTGGCAACAGCTCCACTCAGGGTAAGGGGGCTCTGCGGAGAGTAGTGCGGTCGGTTTGAATGCACGACTGGAATTTCTTCACTCCCCTCTCCGCAGGACTTATACACCAGGCGATGGCTTGCAGAACCAGAGCTTTTAGGATCCTGAAGGGGTCCACACACACACACACACACACACACACACACACACACACACACACACACACACACACACACACACACACACACACACACACACACACACACACACACACAGACATACATAAACAAACACACAAACATAAATATAGACATTCTTTCCATCTGTACATCAATTTAAGGATAATTTGTGGAGATCAGAGGTCCTGGCAAGTGAAGAACGTCCAATTGTATATTATTTATTTATATTTTCCCCTATGCTAAGAGTGTAATTTCTTTTTACTGGCAATATTATGGTTGCTTTTTATTGTAAAAACTGTTCCTGTTGTTGTTTTTGCATTTCCTGTCAGCATTACCACTTTGATCTCACTTCACGTCCTGTATGTGTTCTGTATTTGACTTATAAAGTTAATCCATACCTTCTTCCCCTCACTCCCTCTTATCCTTTTGTTAGAAAGGAGCTGTCCAATAAATCCCAATCCTACTCTCCCACCTCACCCCCCCCCCCCCCCCCCCGCAAAAACACGGCCACAAACACACCCATACACAGATACTTCACTACCTCCCATTTCCATGCACACTAAGTAACACATACACCGTTACACACAGAAGTACACGTTTATAGTCAACCATTTAGCAAACACGCACACACAAAATTGAAAGATGGTGAAAACACTCCTATCTGCACACTAGGCCAAACACACAGATACACGCACGCACGCACGCACGCACGCACGCACGCACGCACGCACGCACGCACGCACGCACGCACGCACGCACGCACGCACGCACGCACGCACACGCACACACACACACACACACACACACACACACACACACACACACACACACACACACACACGCACACAGATACACACTCACAAAAAGGCAGAAACACAGCGTAGCATAGACAAGGCTAATGCAGGGCTAATACGATTGGAGAGCATCTAATGGACGCTTACGTTCGGACCAGATTACGTGTAATTTAATTGGGGCTCCTTTGCTCCTCTCTCTCTCCCTCTATGTGGCTCTCTCTCTATCTATCTATCTCTCTCTTTCTCCCTCCCTCATCCACCTGGCTTCATTGTCCTTCTGCTTGTTTTCCTCTCCTCAAGCTTTTCCTTTGTTGCAAAAGTTGCTGAGCAAAGAACTCACATGCACACGCACACACGCAATAACCTAGCCATGTATGTGCATGAAGAAGAAAACATCTATATACTAGTCTATATAAAGACGTGGTTGCCCATGCGCACGTGCACACACACACACACACACACACACACACACACACACACACACACACACACACACACACACACACACACACACACACACACACACACACACACATACAGACACCCTTGGGGCTACCCTCCGCTGTAAAATCTCCCCTCTCACACAAAGCCTTGGGGCTACCCTCCGCTGTAAAATCTCCCCTCTCACACAAATCCTTATTATCTCCGGTGAACTCGCCTACATCTCTGTGCTGAACCTGAAATGGACGTTTTAAATGTGCAAGCAAAAAACGAAAGCACAACAGAAAGAGGGGAACACGGAAGGAAATCAAGAAACGAAAAAAAACTAAGAAGAAATAAAATAATACACAAGGGACCCCTCAACTATAAAGAATTTATTACAGGGCTTTGATGACTACTCTGATTGTTCAATCACAGTGTTCAGCGGTATATCACTTCTGAATAACAGACCTCCGATATTTTTTCCTCTATTATTTTAGTGGAAGCAATTCTTTTTTTTTAAATCAATAAAATCATCTTTTGTTGTGTCAAATTATTGATTTCTTTAGCAAGTAGCCATCTAATAAGTGGGTTAAAGTACAGCAAGCTGGTCATTATCACAGAGTAAACCCAGATAGATGCAGGACTTGAATCCCCCCCGTCACAATATCCATTTGATTGTGTTCCCACCACACACATGGCAAGTGTTGTAGTTCTGCAGTGCTGTCACACCCTTACAAGATAGCTTGATGCAGTCAAGACTGACCACTCTCTGTCTATCTCTCTGTCTGCTCACATGCAAGAACAGATCCATCCGTCTTCTGTGTGTCCGTCTGTCTCTCTCGCTCTCTGCCATGTCTGTGACTTCCCTAGCACAACTACATATAAATGAATAATAGTCTAAGAGCTCTTGTGTCTAGGATTCTTTTAATTACTTGAACTTCACTCATGAATAATTACACACATCGATGTGCCCCACAGAAGATATAGGATGTGGGAGGATGAGGTAAACATACAATGTTAAAGTTCCTGTAATGTTCTTTACATTATGCATCCTCCCTTCCTAGTTGAATGCTATTTAACCCTAATTAATTATGTATTATGCACAAACCTGTAAACATGATTATAAAGTTAAACATGACTCGGCATAAAAGTTCTTCTTCACAGAGTTTAACATGACATTCATCCTCTGCTAATGTCTCCTTAACTCACACAATAATAATGAAACAAACTTCACTAGCTCCCCATCCGCCAACGCATTAACTACAAGGTCCTTGTACTTGGCTTACCAAGCCATCCACTCCACCGGTCCATCCTACCTATCAGAACTTATCACGGTGTCCCGGCCCACAAGCACCGGCCCACTACAGAACTCGCTACAGACTGGTCACCATGGGACGACGGGCCTTCAGCTGTGCAGCATCTGCACTCTGGAACACTCTCCCCACCTCCGTTAGAGAAACCAAGTCCATTTAATCATTAAAGTCACTCCTCAAAACTCACATTTTGTACAAGGCATACAAGGACTTTAAGGAGTTTTTATTTTTTGGAGCCCTATTACTATCTTTTTCTTTTTTGTTACGAAGCGCATTGGGTCCTAGAAATGCGCTTTACAAGACTGATTTATTATTATTACTATTATTATTATTATTATTATTATTATTATTATTATTAACATCGTAACATTTTCAACATAACATTATTCTTTCGCATTACATTTCCTTCCTACATTTGCTGTTCACAACTCAAGTCTCGTTGAAGGCGTTCAGTGCCTCTCAGGGCAGCGTCTCTCAGCCATTTGTTTTGTGTCCCGGTCATATCTAGTAAGTCTGTGGTCACAGAGTTCTCGGGTCCGTGTGAAGCTGGGATATCTGGAGTATCGTTGGCCAAGTCAGATGAGTCAGGTAAGGTCTGCACTGGTTTGCTTTTCATGTGAGTGTGAAGGACCGGATCACCATGACTTCTCCAAGTGACGTCACCAACGTCCACTGTACACATCAGTGGTCCCGTTCTGGTGGATTCTGCATGGTTTGTTATTGAGATGTTTATACTGTCGCCTAACATCAGGCTTGAGAAGGTCCATGCGAGGACGTCAGTTCCCGTTGAGAAACATTATGGCTGGAGTTTGATTGGTAGTTGGTGTAATGGACTGCATTTCTGTCAACAAAAAGGCAATTGTTTATCTGGTGTTGCGGTGTTATGCTCTGCTGTTCCATTGCATTGATTTACTTTTTGAATGTCCTTACAAACATCTCGGCTAAGCCATTCGTGGCTGGATGATAAGGCGAAGAGCTGGATTGCGTAAATCTAATTTTTTAATTTTCCATTGTTTGTGCAGACTTGCTCCGGAAGTCCATTCCCGGAGAATATGGTCCTGAGTACAGAAATCATGTTGTTCCGAAGCTGTCATTGACCTCCTGTCATTTAGAATATGCGTCAACTGCTCTCCAGAACACGGAGTCTGTGATTGGTGCAGTGAAATAAATATGCACATGTTGCCATGGTGATAAAGGCCGACCCCAGGAGTTAAGTGCTTGTGGTGGTGTGTTCTAGATCCTTTCGACGTCCAAAGCAGGTCTTTGTGGCGCCCTCCGTCTGCTTGTCGTGACGGAGGGCAGCACACATAGCCACAGGCTAGTCTCCTCATTTGACCTGTCTCTAAGTATCTCTCATGCAAGGCATCCAGCACTCAGCTGCGTCATTTAGAAGACATCACAGCGTATTATCTCCACATCGCTGTTCCTTGATATACAGATGGGTGTTCCTTCCGTTCTGGGAAAACTGGAGACCATAGGACACCATGAGCAGGCCATTCTTTCAAGGGGATGTCGTACACTTTAGACAGTGTTGGGTCATTGTATGTTGGTCTGTATATGAGCGTTTGTCCCCAGAAGCTGTTCGACTAGTGTTGAATGAAACACGTCTGCTGGGTCTATTGATTCGTCTTCCTCAGTAGTCAACCATGCAATTTCACTAAAGGTCCTCTATGTCACCGTTGTCACTGTTGTTTAGTACCTGTCATTGCTGGAACGCCCTTCTGTGGGTTGAATACAGACCCAAGTGGCTGATGGTCAGTTATCGATGTGAACTTTTTGTCCACAGGGGTAGTGGTTTGACTTCTTGACCCCCCTACACAAGGCTCAGGGCCACTTGTCGATCTACGCATAGTAACACTCAGCCGTTGTCAGCAACCTTAAAGCGAAGGCCATTGGTTGTTCAGAGTGGTCTGGTAACTTAGAATACTGCACTGATTCTGCACGGCGAAGCATCAAGAATCAACATGATGGGGTCAGGAGGGTTTAAAGCAAGCATGCACCTCTCCTGATGTTTTAAGTCACTTTGTCGCTCTGAAAGTTTTTTCAAAGCTTACAGTCCACTTCAATAGTATTCTGGTTTGTAACAGTGTTTTCAGTGGGTGTAACATTGTAGATCGGTTAGGTAAGAACTTACTCATTCACAAGCCTGACGTAGAATTGCAACACGTTTTCAGGCTTGAGGTGCCTTAAGTACAGCCTCCATTTTGTCTTGTGACTTGTGTAAGCCATCTTTGTCTATTACATGTCTCAAGTAGGATATTTCCCATTTAAAAAAAACCCTTATCTTTGTTCAGGCCTTTACACACCAACCAGATTATCGGTCGTCAGACAGTCTGGCGAGATCGGTGCCGTTGATGTTGAATCGGCCATGACCAATTTGGTCCAACTGCCTTTTCTCACCAGAACGTCCGACAACCTATAATCTGGTTGGTGTGTAAGGGCCATTAGAAGAGTCCTTAAGCCCGGAGCCTGGGGAGCACTTGTTGTAGATTTGTAAGCGTTGTCTGGCATGCAATGCGGAACCTTGTCCATTGCACTTCAACAAATAGCAGGAGCCAGTGCTATTCCGATCACAAAATGCCTCTTTCTCAATTTGCAGGTAAGCTTTGGCCAGATCAGTCTTTGAGAAATGTTTGAAGGTCTTTCAGAAATGTTCCCCTCCGGCAAAAGAAGAAAATGTTACTTTATTTTGGACTGGAAC
>OLKM01000087.1:45000-72374 GCA_900291075.1 Melanogrammus aeglefinus
AAAGCGAGCCAGACTGTATCCGCCATGAGTTCACGCATCACAAACACACACACACACACACACACACACACACACACACACACACACACACACACACACACACACACACACACACACACACACACACACACACACACACACACTCTACACACATACACACACATACACACACGCAATGACTCTCCTACACATACAAACACACACACACATGCACAGTCTCTCTCTCTCTATCCAACAGACACACACACACACACAGACACACGCAATATTTTAAATTGTATTCTTCCCCAGTGCTCATCAGGCATTGTCCCATTTCGACCAATGCACACACGCCCCTCCGCCTCCATCCAGGCACTTGTTGCAGAGAGCCGCGTGCGTCTGATTGCGGGTGTGAGTGACGTCCTTGACGAGCTTGAGGGAGCGCGCCTCCTCAGGGCCTCCGAGCCACAGCCCGACGCATACAAATGTTACCGCTGTAAACAGAACGGGGCCCCGGAGCTCTGCACCTCGACCGCAGGCACGCACACACACGTGGGCGTCCACAGACATGGAACCACACGGGTAAAGCGGACAGGAGTATGGAGATGGACCGACACGAGTGCACACACACACGCACACGTACAGACAGACACACACACACACACGCGCACACACATACGCAATCATGGCAAGTGGTGCAGCCGAAGTGAGAATGTTTGTTTTTTTGTGCACTTCCTAAATACAGACAGTAACACACGCACACATATGCACACAATCACGCACGCACACACAAACAGAAATTCCATGAACACGGTTTTGCGCAGGAGAATGATTGTGCAGGTGTGTTGGAGAGAGACAGGGGGTGAGAAGGGGTGATGAGAGGATGAGGACGGGGTGAGGAGGGGTGAGGAGGGGTGAGGAGAGGGTAGGGCGCGTGTGACAGCAGCGGGCGGGCTGGTGATGCGGGTCCCTCTCAGGTCTCCTACCTTGGCCATCTGTGCCTGAACCCCGCTGGCTTTCAGGGAAGCTACGGCCTTCTGGGCCGCCGCAGGGCTGTCAAAGTCCACGAAGCCGTAGCCTAGACACACACACACACACACAGATACACACACACACACACACACACACACACACACACACACACACACACACACACACACACACACACACACACACACACACACACCGTACAGAGACACACACACACACACATACAGAGACACACAGATACACACAGATACACACAGGGAGACACAAACACACACACACAAACACAGACATACACACATGCACGGACACACACAGACACACACACACATACAAAAACACAGATACACACAGGGAGACACAAACACACACACACAAACACAGACAGACAGACACACACGCACGGACACACAGACACACGCACACACAGACACACAGATACACACAGACACACACAATACACAGACACACAAACACAGCCAGACACACACACACAGACACACAGGAGACAATAAGGAATAAGGTGAGAAAACAGCGCAGAGAGTGAGACTTCCGTAACAGACGCACAGAATAACAATCGCCATCATACAATTATTGAACGCTTGAGACACTTTAAATGCGTGCGACCTCCAACTCCCTTCCACCTCTCCCACCACAGTCGGTATGGGATTGACATGCATTCCATAATGCCCCTTACAAAGGGTGATCCTGTGGGTAAGTACCCATGCACACTTGTGCACACCAAGCATGGATAAATGAGCAAGGAATAATAAGGAGGCAGCGCAGAATGCTGAAGGGGCAGTTTTGCCCTGAAAACACTTCGATTCCAGCGGGCTCAGAACTGTTTGAACTTCAGGGATATTCAGGCACGTCGTCTTGGAATTTGGCCTTTCTTCACAGGAGCTTAGCGCCAAGGTCTCTCACTGTCTAAGGTGATGTGTGTTTTGCCTTGAAGACCGGAACAGATGTCAAAAGCTAACGTTTTTTTGCCATTTCACGGACCATAAGCTCTTTCTGAGGCCGTTCACCCTCAAAGGCTTTATTTCCCCCCTGCCCCCTTAAAATGTACTTATGTGTGTTATCAATGAATGGACATTTCACACCTCAGGATGTGAAGCTTTTTATTCGTGTTATTCCTGTGCAATCTCATTTGAGTTTTTCGGTGTGTAGAAATGTATTATAGTCCGTTGTTGCTCTGTACATAGTCATTGTGTGCGTGTGGGTGTATGCGTATGTTTGTGCGTGTGGTGCGTGCGTGCGTGTATCTGTGCATGGACACACGCCAGGATGCCAACAAAGGAAAAAAAGGGAATGGGAGCGTTTCAAATTCCAATCGACAATTAAGGAGGCTCATTAATTACAACGTGGAATGTAAATATTTTCAGCATCGGTTCTTTCTTCCTCCCTCCCTCCGCTGCTCTCGCTGTGTCCCTCTTTTGTCACGTATCCCTCTTCATCTCTCCGTCTCGCCTCGCTGCCAGGAACATCTGTTTGCTCGCTTTCTTTTTTTGCAGTGTTTGGATGCACACTCTGTTCTGCTCATAAGCAGATCTGTGTTTTATTGTTCAAAGGCATCGGGGCTGCAGAGATCTGCCCAGCACGTGCACACATATTTATTTATGAAACACGCTTATGAGAAGCCCGCCGTTTAGCCAAAAAACGAAAGTCACGCAAACCAAACACATCTGAGTCGATGAGTGCTGCTGGACTCCACAGTCACATTTACCCCCCACCAACCCCCCCCCCCCCCCCCCTGCCTCCCTCGTGGCAGTGATGAAGAGTTATTAAAGTAGTCAGGAGGCAGAGCAGGTCGCCTGGCAACCAGGAGGTTGGTGGTTGGGTCCCAAGTTTCTCCCCCTGGCAAAGATTTGAGGTGTCCCCGAGCGAGACACGCCTTGATTGTAATGACGTGCGTTGAATGTATTTATGAATGCGTGCATGAATGGGTGAATGTGAGGCCCTCATTGTGTGCCGCTTTAAGTGTCCACAGTCCACTCCTTCACGGTTCTCTGTGCATACATTTGTCATACTTTGAATACCAAAATAACTACACTATAACACAAATCACACCTTAATCCCATCGAATCAGGCAAGTGTCAGAACGTTAGCTTGAAGACCCCACGGCATCCTAGCAACAGACCACTTAAGTTAACTCCGTCCCTCCCCAATGGGCATGAGAAGGCCCCGGTCTGTCTTTAAGTTAAGACAATAACAATGCTGTACACCGATTAAGGCACCGCTAGACCACTTCTGGCATAGAAAAATGTAAATATTTGATCCTGGGAGTACATTCACTTCAGATTGTTTTCATGTTGTCTTTAGAACTCCACTTTAAAGCACTAACGTATCGTTACTTATAACGTCAACGCTGTACCAGATGTGACCAGGTCCATCTTTAAAATTGACCTGGACACATCTGGAGTCAATACTGATCGATAGTGATGTCATTGATAAAATCACATCCTGTAGCTAATATATTCTACAAATAAAAAATTCTGGCCAGCTTGTACCGCTCATTGTTGACGAGAATCGTACTATCAACACCCCAGAATCCCTCCCACTCAAGCCCCTCAGCCAGCCCAGCTATGTTGGTTGGCTTCACACATCCAGTAAGTGTGAACAGAACACTGTTATTGATTTGTTTTATTGTGAAAACCTTACGCCTACTAACGGGGTGGGGCTCAGTCTTACACAATGCGACTTTGATGTCGCATTGTGGTCTTCTTGTCATCTGCAAGCCTCAATCCCCAGTCACATGATCTCCAATCACATCACAAGATGCACCAGTGACGTTGTCATGCGGCAAATGCATGCTGCATGAAAAGATATCTACATACTTTTACGCAATGCACAATCCTAATATCTCCTATCATGCCCATTTGAACTAGTTCAATCAATAGATTGTTGATATTGATTGTTGAATACTTTGAACGAGTGACTAAAGTCTAGAAGTCACATGCTGGCTCACTCACACTACCACAAGCGATCATGTTTTGATGTGGCTTTTGCACCTGACAGGGACCTCGACTTGAGAGACATCCAGAGATTTTCTTCCCCTCCCTTGCAGACAGGCTTTCTGCAGACGTTGCTTTCAACACATCCACACCCTGCAAAGATCAAACATTCCCCGACCCGTATAGGAAACACTGCTTCCCCTGTGGGTCGGTTCTTCCCTGCCCTTGGGCCAGAACAGTAAACCATCCCCTCGGCTAACATTGTCCTTCATTTCCTCCATCCTTAGGTGAAAAGCTGAAAATGCTTTCAGTAGAACCACAGGGTTCAACTGTGAGACGAGGCGTCAAACATGTCCTTGTCCTGCGCTGGGAAGGTGCCGAAATGTGCCTGTTTTGAATAAGACGTACAAAATAACAGTGCAAATAACCTTCCTTCTGGTTATCATGGTAACCATAACAAGGAGCAATCAAGGAGAATGTGTTAGGGATACAGGCAAAACTCTATGAGTGCTATTGGAGAGCCACTCTGAGCTTAGATAGAGCTGCGCAGTAGGCAACAAGCATGCTACAAAGTAGCATGTGTCTGCTGGCTTTATAATATTCCACTCACTCATAAAAAGTCTCGGAATGTGTGTCATAACCCCCCCCCCCCCCCACACACACACACACACACAGACACACACACACACACACACACACACACACACACACACAAAGATACACACAAACCCTATGTTAAATGCTCATGTAACTCACACTCTTTAAAATGAATGAAGTGGCCTTGTTCCTTCATGGAGGAGATTTTGCTAGCAAAGCAAAATTATGTATAATAGCCTAGCACATCATAGCATAGCAATAGCTGCCACTGTTCCCTTAACCAGTAGTGGATTAACGATGGCCGGACTATGTCAAACCCCAGAGAACGTTTTCTAATTGTTTAACTCGCCTTTGAAGCGCAGTGCGGTTCCCATATTTCCCAGAAACCTGAGCAGAACTTTCTACTTTGTCTTTGAGTTCAGCGCAGATGAAAGTAGCTAGCCCCTCTGGGTGGCATGATAAAGATATTTCCAGAGAACCAAGGAAGAGGGGACAATAACAGCACAACATTATGTAACTCACTTCTTGTCATTTCATTGTCCCATTGTTGGTCTCATAAAGGGCCGTAGATTGATATTAACCTGTCAGCGCAGGGCCGGATTAGACCCTGCGCCTTCAATACCAAAGAATAAAAATGTACATGCATTTCTGATTTTTCAATTCATGCTCTGATTTGTACACTGACTTGAACACTGACTTGTACACTGACGTGTAGTCCAATTTGTATGGTAATTGTGTGGACTTTAAAATGCAGCTACTTCTTATAAATTGCTAACCGTGTTAGCTATTATTCATGTTGATTAGTTAACATGAACACCATTAGTAAACAAGAACACCATTAGTACTAAATGATTACAATATCATTAGTTATCTCTTAATTAATGTTACGTAATTAGTTAGTTAGTTATTAGTTATTAGTAATTAGTAATTCAGTCAGTTAATTGTTAGTAAATGTATATTAATGCTTGAACCAATGTTAAATAATGTGTATTATTGTTCCCTTTTTTAATTTATTAAGTCACACCCATATGTCTTTGGGAAATGGAAGCCGTTTACAATCTAAAGTGGCTTCCCTCTGTCTCTTCCTCTCCCTCTCTACGTCCTACCCTCTCTAACTGGATCCCAGTCTCTGGCTCTGGTCAAATTATCAAAAGACCACCGCAGTGCTCAATGAATCCGAAAGCACTTACACCGATCTACGTCATTATGCGACCAAGGATGTTGTCATGTTGATGGTTAATTTCCGAGAACGGCCCAAACAGGCGATTCCTCAGCATTTAGAGCACGTCACCAGCACTTACCATGGGCGGCCACTTAGACACTTCTAAGTCATTTCACTTAGTTTAGGAACCTTCGTAAGCAAAAAAACTAAGACTAATAGACCGGAAACCTCTGTGTTTCCACAATGAGCTGGCACCCGCTGAAACCCAGGGCTCTCTGTATTTATGTCGGCCAGATTGAGATCCCCTGGACTAAATCAATGGTTGAAGTGATAATGAAACTGAGAGCACTGTGGACCCTTAGCACACTGTCTGTGAGCGTGTGAGTACCCCTTTCCCTACACCCTCCACAAACCCTTTAATCATATTCTCATATATCCCCCCACACCAACACACTCACCAACTTGAAGGAGTTCATTTAAATGGGGTGTAAGTCGCCAGCGAATCATGGCCAAACAAACAATAATGAGAATACTTTCATAAACCGCAGCACTGCAATATTTAGCAGAGCAATTACAGTATGTAAATCAAATCCATCTTTTATGTCTGTGAGCTACACAAACATGGTAGTCCCTCTCCCACCTCGGCACGCAGGATCAATGAGTACCACTGGACTGAAGACCGACCACAGTAAACCCTTCTAAACTCATGTTGATCCAGAGTAGATACGCGATGGTTTGGATATCATTAAAATAAACAGTGTTTGGGCGCGTCTGTGGTTCACCGGGTAGAGCGTGGTGTACCATTACGGCCTAGTCCTTACCGCAGCGACAGGGGTTTGATTCCTGCCCATGGCCCTTCGCTGTGCGTCTTTCCCTATATCTCCCATACCTTCCTGTCTTCCTATCGCTTCATCACTTTAACTTCAACTCAAAGAAACATCATTCCATCCCATTCAAAGTCAAAGTCAGTCGATCGGATTTCATCCTAATGCAAAAAAACAAAAAACACAACCCCTATGCCTCCCTTTTATCAGTCTAAAGTGCTCATCCGTTGGCGCTACAGACGCGCCTGATTGCGCGGCTCGCGCCGCTCAGAAGCTGCTGCTGCCGTCAACCCCGCTGGCGTGTCTGAAGACCCGGTGCTGGAGTGGAGCGCTCCAGTGGAGAGGAGCCGGGGCAGACACCGTGCGCCCAATCACGGCCGAGACGAGACGCGCGCCGCGCTGCCTCTTCACAAGTGCACAATCACAGTGATTAGGGCTCAGTTCAGAGCTCTCAAACAATCAGGCGGACCCTCAAATAGAGCATAAGCCGCTGATTTACCCGATGCCCCCACCACCCCACACCACCGCCCCGCCACCCCCTGCTGTGAGCTCTATTTGAAACATACGGTCGTCATTGTTGCGGCCGGTTAAGCGATGAAGGCCGTGGCGGTGTCATGCTCGGGGGGGGGGGGGGGGGGCGTACTTGCGCTCCTCCAGTGTAAGTGTAATTGCTGTGCAACTGGGAAATCATCTGGCGCGGAGCGCGACAAAACATCAAGTGACACAACGTCAAAGATGACAATTGGCGGCCTATCGTTCAAGACGAGAACTCGACGACGCGCTGACGGCGGTGGTTTTACGAGGGCGTGATACTCTTCCGCGTTGCTGGACTGGTTGTTCGAGGACGGTGAACCCCGGATGGCACCATGAATGGCTAATGACACCATGAATGGCTAATGATGCCGTGAATGGCTAATGACGCTGTGAATGGCTAATGACTCACTCCAACCGCACGTTGTTATTCAGCCACCAAACAAAGTATGGCAAAAGGTGCAGCGTTGTTATTAAGTTTATTTGTTATTCACCATCCAAATGTAATCAACCCGACTTCCCCTTGCACTGATTGCATTAGTGTGTGTCTGCAGACAACATGTCCGCCCTGGCAGGTTTAACTTTGCCACTCATCGCGTCGTAACATGTCCGTCTGTGCCTCCGCCCCCTTGTACACAGCCTATCAAAGATCAACCCACGGCTGGCCGCCCTGTTTACAAAACCAACTCAATAACGTTTACTTTAGTTGACTATTTTTGGTCCAGCCGTTGCGTCTAGGAATCCACCTTCTGACACGAAATAGCTAGTATTGAAACGACTGAAATAGCTCTGAAGACCATGTGTAGCCACCGTGTTTCTTGGGGATACTGCTGCTGTATGTTTATCCTTTCACTGGCGAATACTACGCAGCGCTATCAGCTTCTGAAGGTAAAGGAAGCACCACTCACCTTTGCACTGATTCGTGTTCTTATCCAAGATGGCCTTTGTTGACACGATTTTCCCGTAGCTGCAAAACAAAAAAAAGAAAGGAGACAAATATGAGGTGAAAAAACATCCAACAGGGTATTTCTGTGCGAGTGAAACACGGTAGAAAAGAGATGCATCTGTTAATGAACATCTAATGCCTGGCAGTCTCAAGTCGTGTCAGAGAGGTGTTGACTCACTGACGCAGTTAATCAAACCAAACACACAATTTCATGACTGATGAATTATGAACGATGCAGTAATGTACCGGGGCTACTCCCAGGCTTTCCAAATGTATTTATTTCTACGGATAAATAGCGTTTCCCGGACAATAATTCCAATTCAACAAACTGACTTCCAATGACTATCTGTTTTTTACCCCCCCCCCCCCCTCAAAAAAAAAGGCCTCAAACCACACACTGGCTCTGGCCTATAGGAAATAACATGTACAAAACGAATTCATCATTAGAAATATAAATCAATCCGACGATTGCGACATCTTTGAATTAAACATCACTCCCCCTACAACGTCTGTTCTTAACGACGCTCTCGCGCTCACACTATTTGGTGCGATATTATTTCTCGTTTGTTCTGGCCTTGTTGTTGATTCTACAGATCCCCTGCTGAGAGGTTAGAGAGTTTCTTATCATGTATCTTCCCTTGGAGAGAGAGAGAGAGAGAGAGAGAGAGAGAGAGAGAGAGAGAGAGAGAGAGAGAGAGAGAGAGAGAGAGAGAGAGAGAGAGAGAGAGAGAGAGAGAGAGAGAGAGAGAGAGAATGAACACACCCCAGGAAGGAGGGGGGGAGACAGTCATATAGATGGGCGTATTAAATGAAAACCCCCAGTTTCACTAATGTGGTTATTCAGAGTTCATCGGAGTAGACATTTTGTGTTGACAGTTTGCATGAACTCCATATTTCCAATATTGCGATGGACTCGACTGTCGAGCAACAGAAGGCAGATTTCAGACGGGCAATAGGTGGTGCTAGACCCCAGAGAGCTACAGGCTGAAAGAAATACCGGAACCCAGGATGCTGATTGGTTTGACGAGGGCACAACTATGTACTTGGATGGCTGCCTGCCACTCTTTATGGGCCTTTTTTAATTAATGTTTTAACACTGCTGCACCCTCACAGACTTACCGTCTGACTGAGCGACGAGCTGGCTGACTGGCGGGATCTACCCAGCGACTGGCTGAACGACTAGCTGACTGGCTGCCTTGCTGACTGGCTGGCCTACCGACCGACTGACTAATTGATTTGCCTCTGCCAGCCTGGAAATGAATTACCTCCTCCGACTGATAAGAAAAAGGAGAGAGAGAGAGAGAGAGAGAGAGAGAGAGAGAGAGAGAGAGAGAGAGAGAGAGAGAGAGAGAGAGAGAGAGAGAGAGAGAGAGAGAGAGAGAGAGAGAGAGAGAGAGAGAGAGAGAGATGGGGAGAGAGAGAAAGAGAGGGTTAACCCACCACAGAGAGGGGAGGACTGGCAGAAGAGGAGAAGGTGGAAGGAGAAACAAGGAAAGCACGTTGAGGAGAGATTAAGAGAAGACGGGCAAAGGCGACGAGTGACGGAAGGAGGAGAGGGGAGGTTTTCTTTTTTTCAACAGCGGGAGCGATGGAGTGATAGAACGGGGAGGAGGGGTGTTTAATAAAGAAGAGATCATTAAACTGTCACCGGCTTGAGAGCGAGTCTGTCGGCCCAACTGTTTCCGTCAATGGGGGAGAGGGGGGAGAGGGGGGGGGAAAGACGGGAAAGGAGGAGGAGGGGGAGGGGGTGGAGAGAGACATGAACTCATCTGACAGGCTCACATCAAGCTTGCCCCGAGACGCGGGAGAACTTTGAAACTAAGACATGAGAAAGCGGTCTTAAAGAGGCTGTGATCTCCTAACGTGACAGCCCCCCCCCCCCCCCTACACCACTGCTGTTCGCAGTACCACCATGTGCTCCCGGAGCTGACCCCTCACCCAGAGTCCACGCGGGATTTTAGAGGATATTTGAGAGTAATGACTTTGGATTTTTGACAGTTTAATAAAACACACACACACACACACACAAGCACGCACACACGAATACCCTAAAATAAATGGAATCGTTAATCCCGGTGACCTTGTTTGCGCCGCCTGGGCCGGGCGGTAAACAAGGCCTTTATCCTGAGGCCCGGGAAGCAACCCAGAGCTCCCCGGCACAGGGAAAACAAGATGTTTCATCAAAGCCCGGCACGCACCCACGCAGGCATGCACACAAATGCACGCACCCACCCCAGCACACACACACACACACCAACCCACACATACACTAACCCACAAACGCACACACATACCAACCCACCCACACATACACGCCAAGCCACACACACACACACACACACACGTATACACGCACACACCCACAGCCACACACACACATCCATGCACGCACCCTCCCACACACATACACACGCACCCACCCACGCACTCAGGCACGCATAAACTTCCATGCACACCCACGCACACACACGCACGTAGGGCATGCAAAAACACACACATGCATGCATGTATACACACACACAACCCCGCAGCAACCCACACACATACACAGAGAGAGAGCGAGAGAGAGAGAGAGAGAGAGAGAGAGAGAGAGAGAGAGAGAGAGAACACCGGAGCGGTAATAACATACCTACACTACAAAATACAAAATCTGGCGGTATGAAGGTTTCTGAATGCATGCCACTGCTGTACCTATTTAAACATCATTATCGTTCAAGTGCATTGTGGTGCATCAGTATGGTCTATTTTGAAAAGGTAAGTAAACAAAGCTGGGACATCGTATTCCTATACTCTTTCAAGACTTATTCTTGATTGATTGAATTTGCCACGTTTCTACACATGCGATAGAAACGTGACAAATTGGGTGAGGATCTAGTCAATAACATTGTACCCCCTGTGTGATACAATTCCCCCAAGCTTGCTTTTATGTGTTTGTTTATGTGTGTGTGCGTGTGTGCAAACCTGCTCGTGTTCATTTTTTGCGTCCTAATCTACTTGCACACCACATATAGCATTGTTGAGATCTATTTCCCCCCAGAATGTTTATAAAAAACGTTGGTTTTTTTTACGATCTTCCAGCTCTTCCATATTCAACAGTTTACCGTCTTTACAGGCAACATCATCCTCCCCTGCAGATGTTATCCGCGGGCTCCCTCTGGGCTGAACATTAGGGTTCCAAATGTATACGGGCTAGGGGTCTCTCAGGGGACGCAGCAGATCCGGGGAAGCTGAGGAGCTGTTTGTTGGATCCGGGTTCCCTGGGACTATGGAGCAAGACGTCCTTGAGCATAACACCCAACTTACTGTTCCAACTGTTCACCGCGTGAGTTGGCTGTCAGCTCTCGAAGGTCCCCACTGCCGCTAAAAGCGTCATACTAACGTATGGGGTTCATGTGAGGCCTGTGTGTTGTATAAGCTCTTTTAAGAAAACACAAATTGTTAAGAGAAGGACAGTGGAAATGCAGCTCGCTTAACATCCGCCCGCGCTTCCAGTGGGTTTTCGTTATTTGTAGATGCAGAACCTTGTTTCATTGTTATGCAGGTGATACCGCTCTGACTCCAGCTCTACCCTAATGACTTACCGGGCTCAGGAAATGCCACAACACAACATTAAATGTTGAGCAGCCTAGCATTCTCGAGGCTAATGGAAATAAGATGGAGATTACATTACTAAGGGCCAACTGGGTTACAACGCCGCATTCTGACGTCTTTAGGTCGTCTGGCAACGGACAAATGTGAACGAGAGGGTGAACGAGAGGCATTGACTGACCGCAACGACTAGAAAAAACGGAATTCAAAAGCCATGTTTCCATGGCAGATCAGCGGGGAGACCCTCGCCTCATCCGGGAGAGAACTATCTCCAGAATCAGGGCGATTTTGTCTCTTCTCAAACTGCCAACGAGAGACACTTGAGTATTGTCGTAATCTGTGTTTGGCCGGTGTCAACATGGACGATCGGATGTCTATCTACGACCTACAGCTTGTGCTAAAGGCTGGGCTGGATCTCTGGCCCAAAAGAACAAAGAAAAGTAAATAATAAAGTGGAACTCTCCATACCGAAACCTTGGCATCGTTACACTGGCTCCCCCCCCCCCTCCCCCCTCCATTTCGTTCCACAATTATTCTTCCAAAATGTTTGTTTTTGAAGTTCCGCATGGTCCACCATCCTGGCTGCGTTTCAGGACTCCTAATCCCCTACACCACTGTTAGGCCAACCAGGCCCACCCACCACAAGCAGATAGCCATCAAACATTCTTTGCCAAAACTATTCAGCTATATGGCTGTTCTCTGGCGGCATGCAATGGTGCAATAGTCTCCCTGAATGCTTAAGAACCAAAGATTTATGAACTGACATGAAACATATACGTAAGCATCATGATTCAACTGCTTTTGCATGCATCATTTGCTTATATTTATACCATTTATACATGGTAGATGTTTATATGATAAGGGTGCGATTAATGTACACCCTTATTATAAGTACGTCCTTGCACTTAAAAATAATTCTAAGCATCGTGTAGCATCTTATCCTAGCTATCTTTGTTATATAGAGAATGAGTTCATCTAACAATTGTAAATGCTTGGCACTTGTTTCTATGAATATATTTACTTAAGTGACATATATTGTTTCTTTTCTTCTGACAAATGTACTTATTGCCTTAAATGTTAATGGTTATGATGTATATACGGTATCTAATCTATACTTTCAATCGAAAGTTATGTCAATTCCGACGTAGACTGAGTGTATTGTGTAGATGAAACAAAGATTAAAATTAACTTGACGTTCTGTTTCTGTGGCTTCTCGTTGTTGTCTTCCGGGGCTTTTGAAGTGCCGCACTCCCGTGCTAACTCGCACTAACTCGGTCGCGTTTAAAGTTCTATAAATAAGCTTGAGAACCCAAGCAGCTGGACTTCATGAATTCAGCGGATAAAACAGAGAGGGAAGCAAGAGGCGTGCAAGAGATTAGTGAGGAGGGGAAAAACAACCTCAATCCAATCTCAGCAGTGCAACAACAGTCCCAAAGGTCACAGGGAAGGTCATTCAACGGCAAAATTGCATTTTCTTCCATTCAGCTTCTGTATTCCACTATTGTGAGGAAAATGACCCCGAGTGGTGAGGGAGGATTGGTAGAATTACAAAAATACAGAATGGGTTTCTTTCTGATTGAGTCCAGCTGAATCCCAGGAGCCAGCCCTCACGGTTCTTCTCCCGTCTTTTCTCCCGTCTCTCTCTCCTTTTAATTTATTTCTTGTTCTCTCACTCCCTATTTTGTCTTCAATGGTTCCAGCAGCTGCCCAGAGCAGGTTGAAATATCATTGACCTGCACTTGAACCAATGGCAGTGTCACATGAGACTCTCGAAAAATCTTTTCAAATACATTAAACATGCACAAGAGAGTGGGAGAGAGAGAGAGAGAGAGAGAGAGAGAGAGAGAGAGAGAGAGAGAGAGAGAGAGAGAGAGAGAGAGAGAGAGAGAAGGAGAAGAAGAGAGAGAGAGAGAGAGAGAGAAGAAGAAGAGAGAGAGAGAGAGAGAGAGAGAGAGAGAGAGAGAGAGAGAGAGAGAGAGAGAGAGAGAGAGAGAGAGAGAGAGAGAGAGAGAGAGAGAGAGAGAGAGAGAGAGAGAGAGAGAGAGAGAGAGAGAGAGAGAGAGAGAAGCAGATGGTAAGGCTTGGCACTCCACTATTCTATTGCTTTTCAATTGTGCCATCATCACACACATACACACTTATGTGCGTATGCAACCTGATCAACCAGTGAAACTAAGGGGTTCACATTAACGCAAACAAACTAATCGCCCAAAGTGATTCTCTAGTGGAAACCTTTTTCATTTCTTTTTTTTTGCTGTTGTTTCACTAGTTGATATGTTTAAGCAAGCAAGCAAACAAACATCTAGCAAAGGTACCCGTTTAGCTTTGTAAACCAACCTGAACAATATTTTGACTGTTTGATTTCCCCTTGGTCTTGTTTGTAATTAATTTAGTCCTGCACTAAGCCACTACTGCCTCAGAACCCATCTGTGTAGGGCTAGATGTTCTGCTTTGTCATTTCTGTTACACTTTCTTCCAAGGAAAGGAATCAATGTCTTTGGACAATAGCTCCCCTGTGAGCTAGGACGTGTATTTTGTGTTCCTCATTGTAAGGGCAATGCAAGAGAACAGAGCACATACATGTGTTCATACATAAATGAAAATGTAAACAGGTGATAGAATGTGTGAGTGTAGAAAATTCATACACCTAAGATCGGAGGCCATTCAAACAACACACCGCATTGTACCGTGGTTTCCTATGTAAATTGAAGCCCTGCAATAGTCAATGGGGCTTGTACATCAGAATGCATCATGGCGATTGTGGTTACCGATACTAAAATACCATATTTTGAGAGGAAAAAATCCTCCAAAAAATCCTTGATCAAGCCAAACAATACTATAACCTTGGCCAATGAAAACTCTTTTGCCAAGTGTCGCATGAGAAACTCTCTGCCAGTTTAAAAACACAACAACGTCTCCCACTATAATGGCATATCATTTCAACATGAATTATTAAACAAAAATCGTTGCGATGTGATATTGCACAGGACAAGCCCTATTGGCTACCAGCAGGTGGTGGTGATGGCAGCTGTGTCTGGGTGCCAGAGACAGAGGTCTGCGTTTGCAAAGGGAATTCTTCAGAGCGGCTGAGCACTGTTGCTGGTTTATCGAAATAATAGTTAAACCATACTTCTTTAGGATTTTAAATAACACCCTCTGTCGGCTGCACCTGGTATTATGGGATTTTGCTTCTCCTCCCTCGTTTACAAACTGGTTTGGCTTCCGGTTAAGCCCTCCACAAATAAGGTTTGTCTACGTCCGTTCCTATTTGACCCATTTATTTAGCGCCGATCACAGTACAAGAACCAATTGAGTGCCTGGGATGAATGACTGGAAAATTGTGGGTCCCAATTATCCCACACACTTAGCCGATCAGAGAATTTCACCTGCCAAGTGGTTAGGAGTTAAATAGACAATTATGTCCGAAAGCCAATTTTCCTAACCCTCATTGGAGGGCTTAAACTTTGGGACCGGGCTTCGGCCATTATAATGTGTGGTTGACCGCATTTGGTCTCAATAAGGAAGTATTTTGATTTTTTCATTGATCACACTTTGACAATGATGGCCTATTGGCTTATTTTTCCAGGAGAGGAATTAACATCTTACACTGCAGGTTCCCAAAGAGTTGTTGCATTAGTTTCAAGAGTTCACCACGAATAGCTGTCCATTTTCAAAATAACACTTTCGGATCAATCGAAGTAATGAGGTACCCTGGGGTTTGTGTTTGCATAGGAATGTATTTACAATTAGTACGTGTCTCATGTCAATAAACATTTGCAATCGCTGCTGAAAGCACATTCAGACTCCAATGTATTTCAAAAGAACAGTGATTTGATAAAAGATTTCACATCATTAAAGAATGTTTAGATACTGACTACTTGTTTGTAGTGCGTGTGCTTGTCTTCGTGAACGGTTCATTCATCGCATTCATTCATGTGCTGGGACCTCATTTGTGTAGGCTTTTTATTACCGTGTCCATTTGTGTTGTATCCAATACATCTGTCTTCTAAATCATCTAGGCGTGAAAGGGTTTCAAGTCCACATGTAATGCCTCTGTATTTGGATTCTGCTATTTTTGTCTTGTTGCACACGCCCGCGCGCACACGTACACACACGCACGCACACACACACACACACACACACACACACACACACACACACACACACACACACACACCACACACACACACACACACACACACACACACACACACACACACACACAGACACCAACACACACACACACACACAAACCACACCACACAACACACAACCACACACGCTAGCACAGACAAGACGACACGCAGAGAGAGAGAGAGAAGAGAGAGAGAGAGAGAGAGAGAGAGAGAAAGAGAGGAGAGAAGAGAGAGAGAGAAGAGAGAGAGAGAGAGAGAGAGAGAGAGAGAGAGAGAGAGAGAGAGAGAGAGAGAGAGAGAGAGAGAGAGAGAGAGAGAGCAATTCACTGAGGAGGCTTCTTTTGAAGCGCTAGCATTCCAACGTATCCTTTAGCATCTTTCAGCCACAAAGTATGAAAGAAAAGGGAGCTGACATTCTGGAGCCTTTTACTGTGATGAGAATGTAATGTGCCGTGAATGTAGCCAGACTCTCATTTATCTGCTTTTTTTTAAAGGCTACACTGAACAGGGCTCCTAAAGAAAGTCGCTACGGCTAGTCGCTAAGCGGATTCCAGAATTAGTGGCATTAAAGATAAAAGACTAGCATGGGGGAGATACGAGGTGTACTTTTCTCTTTTTCCTTTCATAAACATATCACTGTGTTATGAATGGACATACGTGTTCACACGAGGCGTGCCCGTGTGTGGTAGACGGCGTGTAAGAAACCCAGCGTGGTATTAAAATGATCGAAACAGTGAGCAGAGAATCATGAGAAGTTACAGTTTGGTTTGACTCGCGCGACGAGGCTGGAATTAAAAGACCATCGTAAAGAAGTTCATTAAACCTCTATTCGCCACACTCGTTGCCTTCCAGGGTTTCCAATTACATGTATTAATACTATCATTTATTCATGAGACATTTTCATTTGGCTCCTGTTGGAAACTTTATAAAAAGTGCCAGTTTGAAAGTTCATAAAGATAGCTATCTTTTTAGACGGGAAAAGCACAGTTTCTTGCCTGCAATAATTACCAAAAATGATTTGAAACGAAATATTACAAAGGTACATTTCTTTTGAATCTGCTAAGTATAAATTCCTTTAAATATAGATTACTTAAAATAACATATATAAGGCCATTAGCTTGAAAGACGATTAACAAACTAACCTAAGAGGTAGATTTACTTCGAATCATGTAAGAAAATAAAAAAGCCAAATCCACTGTCCGGAGGGATTTTTATAGCATGATTTGGGTCGGTCTGTTCTGAATTTCCGAGATTAACTCATCATCATAAACCTGTGAAGCAATTTAATTTAATTAAAACCTCAGAACTGTCTTAAGCCGGACATTAAGCTGTCCGAAATCATACAACCCCGACAATATGTAGCTATAGATGGGAAATAGAGGTAACAGAAACGAGAGACAGACGGACAGAAAGACAGAGGGTTAGATGGACAGACAGAAAGAGAGAGAGACAGATGAAGCAACAGGGTGAGCAAGACAACAAATTCAAGGGAAAGAAAGATAGAGAAAGAGAGACACAGAGGGAGACTGAGACAATGAGAGAGAGAGAGGGAGGGAGAGAGGGCGAGAGAGAGAGAGAGAGAGAGAGAGAGAGAGAGAGAGAGAGAGAGAGAGAGAGAGAGAGAGAGAGAGAGAGAGAGAGAGAGAGAGAGAGACAGAGAGAGAGAGAGAGAGAGAGTGAGAGAGAGAGAGAGAGAGAGAGAGAGAAGAGAGAGAGACAGAGAGAGAGAGAGTGACGACAGACGAGAGAGAGAGGAGAGAGGGAGGAGAGAGAGAGAGAGAGAGAGAGAGAGAGAGAGAGAGAGAGAGAGAGAGAGAGAGAGAGAGAGAGAGAGAGAGAGAGAGACAGAGAGAGAGAGAGAGTGAGAGAAAGAGAGTGAAAGAGAGAGAGAGACAGACAGACAGACAGACAAGAGAGAGACAGATAAGGAGAGAGACAGGGAGAAAGAGAGAGAGAGCCAGAGAGAAAGAGAGAAAGAGAGACAGAGCAAAAAAGAGAGAGAGAGAGAGTGACAGAGGGAGAGAGACAGACACACAGATTGAGACAGCGAGATAAGGAGAGAGACAGAGAGCGAGAGAGAGACAGATAGAAAAAGAGAGAGAGATAAATTGCCCTTGCTCTCTGCTTTGGATTCCAGAGGCGTTCCAGGCCGTCCCCAGACATTAAAAGTGTGTCCATAGTTTGGGCGGTCGGGGGAGTGATTGGAAATGTCAGCTGACAACAGCACTTTTTGCTGACACTCTGGGAACTGGCACTGAGACCAAGACATGGTTGGGGTGCTGGCGTGTGTGCGCGTATGCATGTGTGTGTGTGTGTGTGTGTGTGTGTGTGTGTGTGTGTGTGTGTGTGTGTGTGTGTGTGTGTGTGTGTGTGTGTGTGTGTGTGTGTGTGTGTGTGTGTGTGTGTGTGTGTGTGTGTGTGTCTGTGTGTGTGTGTGTGTGTGTGTGTGTGTGTGTGTGTGTGTGTGTGTGTGTGTGTGTGTGTGTGTGTGTGTGTGTGTGTGTGTGTGTGTGTGTGTGTGTGTGTGTGTGTTGGAGTAAGGTGCGGTGGTGGATTAATTGATAAGGAGGCCAAGCAGAATGGTTGACTCTTGGTGACAGTAGGAATGAGAAGGACATTAAGATAGTACCATGTCTGTTTGTGTGTCTGTTCGGTGTGTGTGTGTCTGTGTGTGTGCAAGTTTGTGCTCGAGGGTGTGTGTATGTGCGTGTGTCTGTCTGTTTGTGCGTGTGTTCGTGTGCTTGAAAGTGTGTCTGGCTCAATAAATAATGAGCCTGTAAGGAGTGGCTACCCTGTATCTTCTATATATTTCTATTAGTTTAGTAACTTAGTAAGCATTGCAGATATTACATGGTTGAAGTACAATGGGACTACTTTCTAGGGCATATATCCGCAGGGAGCAACCTAACCTTCACAAGAATCTGATGGTCTTGTACCATTCATCTGTCATCATTGTACTAATGCCCGAAACATTACTGTAACCAAATAACTGCCTTTTTCTGTTTTTGGGTTTGTTTTTCGTTTATTGTTGTCTTATACTTTTCTATAAAATTCAACAAAGCACTTAAAAAATAATAATGTCAGCATCACAAACCCACACACACGCACGCATGCACACTCACTAACACACACACACACACACACACACACACACACACACACACACACACACACACACACACACACACACACACACACACACACACACACACACACACACACACACACACACACACAACACAAACAATCAAGTCATCACACCCCCATCTCTGGCACCATCTCCCACCAAAACCCCCGTCCCCCACCACTCCCCCCCAGTGCAACCATCACTCTCCCCTACTGACCTTTTCCCAAATGTTACTGGCTGCTTGGCACACTGACTGCACCTCTAATGACACCTTTATTGGCCCTCGTTTGTCACAGGCCCTCTGCTGTGTGCCCGGGGGCGACTGGGAAACAGCAGCAGCTTGGTGGCCACCAAGCCACCGGCCACTACCAGGTCCGTCCACTAGGGGCACTCCGAACACCTGAGGTGCTACAGCTAGCATAAAGTACCGAGCTCCAACGGTGTTAGAACCCTTTAGCGCAAAATGATGTTCAGCAACTACAATTCTTGAGGACGCCTTATTCAGCGTCAGCAATGACAAACCTGGTTTCATTTGAACTTGTAGCAGTCAGAGTCGATAATTAAATCGAGCCACGGGAGAAACAAGATTCTATGTTTCCGCAGTACCTGTATCGTCAGGTTGACTCAAATTTGATTGCCGAGATGGAATCCAAAAACCAACCAGGGAAGAGATGCCCTGCTGGGTCCAAAAGTGATAACTATAAAACCTCCTCTAGAGCAAGTCGTAGTCAATATGACACAGCCTATTCAAACAGCGCATTTCACTCCTTACAGGCAGTCTGGGAAAATATTGTAATTTTTGCTCTCTCTCTCTCTCTCTCTCTCTCTCTCTCTCTCTCTCTCTCTCTCTCTCTCTCTCTCTCTCTCTCTCTCGTCTCTCTCTCTTCTCTCCTCTCTCTCTGTCTCTCTTGCTCTCTCTCTCTCTCTCTCTCTCTCTCTCTCTCTCGCTCTCTCTCACTTACTGGGGGAGGGTGGCTAGACCCCACTCAAATTAAGCTCTACAAACTCACTCACTGCACCTTCGAAGGTAAAGTGGGCGGGTCCACCTAGATGTATGATGGATAGAAGGGCAACGTTTGCTACAGTCCACTCGGTAGGCTGGGAGACTGATCTATCCGTCATACATCTAGGTGGACACGCCACCTAGCGACACCTGTTGGTATAATCTGTCACCTTTTATAATATAGCCTGCTGGGACTTTACATTCAAACACAAACACAAAGAGATGAGAATACGATGGTACAGAGCGGGACTCACGGCTGACAGAGCTTGATGAGGTCCTGGTCGGAGGTGGCCGGGGGCAGGCCTCGGATGTACAGGTTGGTCTTGCTGAGCTGCTCCGCCAGACCGCCGCCATGACCCCCTCCCAGGCCCGTGGTGCCGGGGCTGGGCGGCGCCATGGGCACAGGGGGGGGAGCATAGGACTGCTGGAACGAGAGAGGGGGAGAGAGAGGGGTCAATAAGGATGTGATGCTTCACCTCGACTGATAGCAGTCAAGTATTTCTACTCATGTCAAGATAAATATAAAATTCGTAAAGGGTCCGAGATAAGAACACAGGACAATGACGATGATGATAACGCCATCAAGCACGCAGCTTGAATGCCCTCTGTTCTAGTCAAGTATTTCTACTCATGTCAAGATAAATATAAAATTCGTAAAGGGTCCGAGATAAGAACACAGGACAATGACGATGATGATAACGCCATCAAGCACGCAGCTTGAATGCCCTCTGTTTTTGTTTTGTACACTAGTAAGACACAAACCGCCCAAACCACAACCTTGTGTTTTCATGCCACTCGCACACGTCAAAACACCCCCCCCACTAGAAGCACCGCCGGGCAGGGCCTGCTCCAGAGAGGACCGGGGGCTTTGCTTTGACACGGTCGTTTCATATCGAAACTCCGCGGGCCTTTGACACGTCGATCGTTAGCAGTGTGTTAGCCATGTCACTACTTATCCTTGGGGTGAGAATGCAGGGAATCAGAGGGCATGAGCTTGGGTTCAACGAACGGTGAACCCAAGTTCATGCCCTCAGATTCTGTGTTTGCGGGGCGGTACGGAGAATGTGTCCTACAAGAAGAAGAGGATGGAGATTGTAGGCTAGGAGGAGATCGGGCGGCAAGAGGGGGCAAGAGGGGGAACATTCTGGAACAGCGAAATCCTGACACCAGAAGAGGTAGGGGAGGTCAGACAGGGTTTGTTTGTGAAGGTTTATGAGAAAAACAGGAAAGCGAAAACACAGGAAGCTGTTTTTATGTGTGTGTAGACGATGATTTGAATACTTGCATGTGCTTGTTTGTTGGTTTGTGAATGAATGTGTGTGGACGATGGGAGGGAGTGTGTGGCTGCCTGTGAGGCAGTGTTTGTGATAATGATAGGCTGTCAGCACACAGCAATGTGGGGCCAGTGCTAGCTCTGATATTAATCTATTACCTGTACTTCCCCCAGCCGGCTCGCAATTACGACACCCCCACAGACACACACACACACACAGATACACTCACACATTCCCAAGTTAAGAAACACACAGACACACACACATTCATACATAGGGCAAGAAACACACATGCACATACAGACTTGCACACTCACACACATGCACAAGTCAAGACACACACACACACACACACACTCAAACGCACACTCAAACACACACACACACACACACACACACACACACACACACACACACACACACACACACACACACACACACACACACACACACACACACACACACACACACACACACACACACACACACACACACACAAAGCCACAAAGCGAGTGATCAGGCCAGAGAGGCAGCGCTTGCTAATAAAGAAACTAACGAGGCACTAACACGCAGCATTAGGTGATGCAGAAAGCAGTGCCAGCTTGTCATCCACAGCTCAAAGGAGAGCGTCTAGTAAAAGGAGATGATAAGATTCCAGTGCCATCGGCCTCCATTTCATCCGGTGCACACAAAACACTGTGAAGTCGTTCAGCGATGACGTCAGAGGAGTGATAGAAAATACCTTTTCACACACTCCTCTGTATTCAAATCATTCTAAATCGCAAATCATATTCCGATTCACCCACTTTTTACTCTGAGGATTTTTCACCGGAAAACAATAATGGAAAATGGACTGCATTTATACAGCGCTTTTCGAAACCAGCGGCCACTCAAAGCGCTTTACAATACTGCCTCACATTCACCCATTCATGCACACATTCAAATACTGACGGCAGAGTCACTGCCAGCTCATCAGGAGCAGTAAGGGTGAAAGCCCTTGCTCAGGGACACTTCGACACTCCAGAGCCGGGGATCGAACACATGCCGCCCATAGACATGCCGTCAATGTTTGTTTTTTGCCGTTCGTATTTTGTGCAAGTCATCTGCCAAATGCCAAACAGATATTGAGGACGGCAGATGCCGGAGAGATCGGCTGATGCTGGTTGACTGATTGTTATTTTGCTGAGGTCTCTGGGTACAGGCCCACAGTCTGTAGCTCTGTGGGGTTCAACAAGGCTGCTTCGGATGCATGGCTGAGAATCACGAGTGGTAATGCATAACCTTGATTCAAAATGTTGTTTACTATCAACACTCGATGCCCGCTGGAATAATTTATGTTTTATTCCGGCATGAGCTTGTGTAGTAAAGAGGTTGTACGAGATACACATGTAGATGCACACACAAACAGGCATGCAGACACCCACACACAGACACGTGCACACATGAAACAACCAGACACACACACTATCAGAGGCGCAGACACGCACGCACACCTACATAGACATGACACACACACACACACACACACACACACACACACACACACACACACACACACACACACACACACACACACACACACACACACACACACACACACACACACACACAACCACAGACACATAATCGGACACACACAACGCAGAGGGTCAGACAAGCACGTAGGCACACACGCACACACACCCACACACGTAAACATGCACAAACACATCAGATAGACACACACACACACACACACACACACACACACACACACACACACACACACACACACACACACACACACACACACACACACACACACACACACACACACACACACACACCTGATCAAAGGCCTTGCCCAGGGAACCTCTTTCAGCCAATTTGTGCAGCTGTCAGGTCCGAGGCGACAGGGCTCCGTGTATGTAACGTGTCAGACACTGTGATAGGGGAAGGCTTTGAAACGTCAAAATCCCTCTTTTTCTCCCTCTCTCTCTTCTCCGCTCTCTCTTTTTTATCTCTTTCACTCAGTCACTGTCATGCTTTGTTCTCCCTTTCACATCGTTTTTTTTTGGTGTCCTTCACCTATTGTATATTTTCCGATCTCTACCCTATAGGCGTCAACATCCTCTCTCTCTCTCTCTCTCTCTCTCTCTCTCTCTCTCTCTCTCTCTCTCTCTCTCTCTCCCTCTCTCTCTCTCTCTCTCTCTCTCTCTCGTCTCTCTCTCTCTCACTCTCCTCTCTCTCTCTCTTCTCTCTCTCTCCCTCCTCCCTCCCTCGCCTCCCTCCCTCTCCCTCTTCTCTCTTTCTCTCGCTCTCCCTCCTTGCACTCTCTCCGCCTTTTTTCGTTGCTCACTTTAGGATTACTGTGGAGTGTGTGTGTGTGTGTGTGTGTGTGTGTGTGTGTGTGTGTGTGTGTGTGTGTGTGTGTGTGTGTGTGTGTGTGTGTGTGTGTGTATCATCAGAACCTGCCTGTATATATATGTGTGCGTGTGTGTGCGTGCACGTAGACACGGGCACGCACACGAACATGCTCCCTCACAGCGAGAGGAGGACTCGTAGGCTTGGCAGCCGCACCAAACACTCACACAAAGCAAACAGCTACTTTATGTTCTGCGGCTGCACCCACACAGCACCGTGTGAGTGAGCAGAACCAGAGCCTCACTGCCGTGAGTGATGGCGGCGGTGCGGCCTGATAGGTGTTTTTCCAGTGCTGCTGGCGGGATCATTTATTCACATGATTAGATTGCATTGGAAAATATACGATGGGGGATATTTTCGTTTCCACGGTGCGGCGTGTTGAAATGTCCTGGAAGAAGGAACTGCCGCTGCACATCGAAGAGGCTTGGTTTTGGACTCGTTTCTCTGTATGTGTTGATTTGTCAATTAATCAATCATTCGATAGACGGATGTTATATTTTTCTACATGCGTAAGGCCCAAGGGCACGCTGGTCAGTCCATTGCAACATGACACACACACACACACACACACACACACACACACACACACACACACACACACACACACACACACACACACACACACACACACACACACACACACACACACAGCGGCAGATCATGTTCAGCCTCTATGTGGTGTTCAGAAAATCTGAAAACGCAAACACACGTGCACACATGTGCACACAATTGCACACACACTAACGAAGAACAGGGTTTCAGTTATGTATTGTGGTTAATGGGCATAGTAACTTTCAGAAAACGTTGTTTGTGGTGGATGGTTCGGTTGTGTGCACGGCTCAAACATTTTTTTGATATGGCTGTAACAACGTAAAGTGTGGCCTCAACATCGCCACACTCTATGACTGATCACCTTCAGACAGGACGCAGGGTGGTAGTGTTTTGAAGCCGGTGTATTTGAAGATAAAATACATGGCCTGGTGCTGCATGTTGCCATGCAGTGGGAGATCTCGTTAAGTGTTTGGGGTGATGGCTGGTTTCTCCTGCTGGGCGCCTGCTCCTTGATTGCACAATGTGCAACAGGTGTGCAGCCTCCCCCAGCCCCAGAGTCCAATCAGTGTTTTGCGGGCCAGGTGAGGCTGCTTAAACCAGCCGTCAGCAACAAACACACATACAGTAGTCTTCCACCATGTCTCAGGTCTCATTGGGGAAATGCATACCACAAATACTGTCCCTCCGACACACAGAGGCTGCTTAAACCAGCCGTCAGCAACAAACACACATACAGTAGTCTTCCACCATGTCTCAGGTCTCATTGGGGAAATGCATACCACAAATACTGTCCCTCCGACACACACACACACACACACACACACACACACACACACACACACACACACACACACACACACACACACACACACACCAGAGGTGCGTTCAAGTTCAGCGAACATAGGCGAACGTTCGCAACGAACGCGTTGACATTAAACAATTAATTTTGAACGATTTTTGAACACCGTTCTAAACAAACTGTAAACGGAAAAAATGGATACGAAGGCCATGGTATTAGCGGCAGCCTCCATGTTAATCGAAGAGTTTACAGAAGAGGGTTTGCAAGTGGTCGACCTCGTTGAAAGCCTACTGCAGACAACCAGTACGGAAAATTCAAGAATAGAGGGCTACGTCACCGAAGTTGTACCCACTTACTGCGATATAACGTTCAAATCGCATTTTAGGATGCAAAAGACAACAGTTGAAGTAAGGGTGTAGATAGGCTATATGAAACGTTTTATCTATTGCTTCTGTGTAGGAAAGGTGTAAATATTTCAATATAGTTTAGTTTAATGCCATGGCAACGAATGTCACGTAGCCGAAGAGAGCACCGTTTGATACAATCAATGTTACATAGGCTCTCTGTTTATTTAAGATACACATCTGCCTCGCCACATCTCTTGCAGTCCGCGATCCATCTCTGTTTGTGGAGAACTACCTCTTCAGACAGTTTGCCTATGTTCGTAAACGTTTGCTTGCTTATGTTCGTTTAACGGAAAATGTTTCAAATCGTTCGCGAACGTTCGCCTATGTTTGCGATTCTGAACGCACCTCTGGATTCCCCTAAATTTCCCACATAATTAGCACGACGTCTGCAGGCCTTGAAAAAAGACCCACATCTGTTTCCCCTCACTCCCACTCTCACTCTGACACTCTGGCTCACACTCTCTCGCTCTCTCTCTCTCTCCCACTGTTCGGATGAGAGCACTCTGACCTCTCTTAGGCCCAGGCTATCCCCCGCCATTCTCTGCCATTAGCAGGCCACCGCATGCCTTTATTGAGCCATACAGCTCCACACATCCCTCTCTAATGGCTCGGGGAGAGCGAGCGCGACCTGAGAATATATACACAAGGACAAAGCCAAAAAACACAGAGAACTTCAAGAAGAGAGACTCAGCGAAAAATATAGAATTATAAAAAATGGAAAGAATGATGGAGTGGAAGGGGGGAGAGAGAGAGAGAGAGAGAGAGAGAGAGAGAGAGAGAGAGAGAGAGAGAGAGAGGGAGAGAAGAGAGAGAGAGAGAGAGAGAAGAGAGAGAGAGAGAGAGAGAGAGAGAGAGAGAGAGAGAGAGAGAGAGAGAGAGGGAAGAGAGAGGGAGAGAAGAGAGAGAGACACACACAGGGGGAGGAAGAGATTAACGGCCAACAATGAGCCCATTGGTCCAGAGCTAAAGCTCTGCTCCATATATTTAATAAGGCTCATTTCCTCTTTTTTCTGTGTGTGTGTGTGTGTGTGTGTGTGTGTGTGTGTGTGTGTGTGTGTGTGTGTGTGTGTGTGTGTGTGTGTGTGTGTGTGTGTGTGTTTGTGTTACGCTTCAGAAAGCTTTTTAAGCTTCTTGACATCCAAACAGCAATCGTAGTACTTAAAGAGCACACACACCCACCACACATCACACACACACACACACACACACACACACACACACACACACACACACACACACACACACACACACACACACATGCACACAGACTCACAAACGAGCAAGCAAACAGTTGTTCATCCAGAATTCCCTTTGACGACACATCTCTGGGCTGTGTTCTGTAGCGTCACTTTGAACCTGGCGCTAACCTCCGTGGAGGCAGGAGGCTGAGGCTGGAGGCTGAGACAGGAGGCTGGAGGCTGAGACAGGAGGCTGGAGGCTGAGGCAGGAGGCTGGAGGCTGAGGCAGGAGGTACACACCTTCCGTCTCCGTGCCTGAGGGAGGGGCTAAGGTCGGCGTCTCGATAAAGAGATAATTGCGTGCAACGGAAACAGATTCAGCAAATAACTCTGAATGAAGCATGACGCAAGGAAATGCCGTGACTTCAATGTCTAGCTTCTGCTCGTGTGCACACAGAGCCCTGCTGGAATTCTCCTGAGAGCACATTGTCGTCTTGATCGTGGTTTAAAAACTCTCCATTTTCATTGTCCAGTGTTTTCCCTTCTTAAACACATCTCGCAGAACCCTCTTCTTCTGCAGTGGTATAATGGCACGTGACTGGAGCATTAGCGCCACCTGCTGATTACCAATTCACATTGTATTTTATTGATATTCATAAAATGTTGTAACGATTTGCAATGAGGAACGGAAACTTGATTGTTGGCAGAGAAAAAGAGAGAGAGAGAGAGAGAGAAGTAGAAAATGTTTGAGAAATGGTAAGAGAGACTGACAATTCATTCCTGATATGTTAATCTAAAGAATGGACAATGGAAGGAAGGAGCAAGAAGAAAGAGAGAGAGAGAGAGAGAGAGAGAGAGAGAGAGAGAGAGAGAGAGAGAGAGAGAGAGAGAGAGAGAGAGAGAGAGAGAGAGAGAGAGAGAGGGAGA
>OLKM01000087.1:72786-77786 GCA_900291075.1 Melanogrammus aeglefinus
GAGAGAGAGAGAGAGAGAGAGAGAGAGAGAGAGAGAGAGAGAGAGAGAGAGAGAGAGGGGGGGAGATGGTGGGGGGGTCTGTTCTGGGCAACACTGACACTTCCTGATACAGTGCATGAAAGAATGCGGGGCTATTTCTGGGGTGAGAACTGAGATCCTCTCCCTTTGAGCGTGGAAACAGTGGCCATGTATAAGGACAAGCCTGTGAGCGGGGAGGAGTAGGCACACAGCTCTCTGTACGTCACTACCCCGTCACACACAACCGCCATCCCTGTTCGCAGATTCAACTGGTTAATGACTACGGTCTCCAGTGTTGCGAGCGCTGCTACGAAAAATGCGAAAAAAATTACTTCAGGTTGAGGATTACAGGGAAAGTGACAAAGGTTGACTCACTGGTGTGTTTTTAAGGGGTTAAATGCAAGTGAATGTGGGTCGATGAACAATGAGGGACTGTTGTTTCCCAAACAGCTCTCCAAGTATAGGTATAGGAGGTAGGCCTATATGTGGGCACGGAATGCTTAGGTTGCAAGAAAAAACAGGCTAGTTGTGGGGAAAATGTACCGTTAGTGTCATGAGTTTGTTACTTTCCTTTTTTTTTTCGGCACAAAAGCAGCTGTTAGACCCAGTAAAAGCTGGTTCAGGTTGTGTTATTCACCGTGTTCAGCACAAAAGGTGGCCCGCAACTGTTGCTGAGTGGGATAAACACTCTGAGCCTTTATAAGGTCTGCCTTTTTCATCCGTTTTTGCAGAAATAATAGCCGAATAATGAATAATGAATAAACACGGGAAAAATAACAAGCTGTCAAAAAAACCTGAAATACAACTCACTCCTGTAAACAAATTAAATATTTGCCCTTTCGCGTTATTGCACTAAAGTCGTCCTCATTTTGACCTGGTTCTCCCCACCAGAACCTCCTCATGTTCCCCACCGTGGAGGTCACGCGCAGGCCGCTCATAGGGCCACCTACCCCCCCCGCGCTGCCGTACTCCATGTATTTTCAGACTTCCTCTTTCTCTAAATACGAGTGGCATCAACAGAACTCCGGGCCTGTCATAAACAAGTTGCGCCAAACACCCGGGGACAGAGAGGACGGACGTTTAGCTCCAGTCTGGCGCCAGGCGGACCGGCACGGAGATAAGCACATGATGGAAGAGGACCTCTCACTCTCTGACCCTCAGTGACAATCCCTCTACAATGGTTTTAGTTCGTTGAGTTTACTTTTTTTGGTTAGTGAAGATCCGAAAACAGACTCATACTAAGAAAGTTGGCTGTTAATGCGTGAGCGAGAATGTTTGAACGTCATGCAAGGATGTTGTTTATGTTGTCTCCGAATAGCTAATTACTGGTATTTGGTTGTTTGTATACGTCTTTGTGAGATCGTCTGCATACGTCATTAGAATTAAAAAAGTGAGCCTGACACAAACACTGCCAAAGAAGTGCCTTAAATATAGTTAATAACGCGTGAAACTGAATACTGTCCTTTTTCTGGTTGGTGTTTCAGACATGGGTATAACATGGTATTCCATGCATCCCCCGCCCACACACACACACGCCGAATCCAAGTCTTTGTCTTCTTGTTACTAGAAATAAAATGTAATTAGGAGCTAACTCGACTGAAACCCCTGACCTAGCAGTCCCTCTATAGAAAATCCATCCTGATTGACATCCCCCAACATCAGCCATTGTTCTTTTCAAAGGGAAAATAACATTTGTTGTTTTCATTCTGCCTTCTAGAATGTAGAATTATTAAGACAGGGGGGGGGGGGGGGAAATATTTTCCACCATTTTTTTCTTCTTTCATCTTAATTGCCTAACCTCTACCATGAAAGTTAAAGCAAGAAGAATAAAACATGAATATTGAAGAGAAGCTCTGCACAAAGCTCTTTTATTATGGATATTTATGCAAATGGCACATACGTTTATTCAATAAAGTCTTTCCCTGGCTTCCCACATCTCCTTACCCCTCGGTCAGCCTTGTGAAACCTTCCGGTATTCACCAGGAGTGTCACACAGCAGCACTGTGGTCACCCGCCGCAGTACAAGTTATTTTTGACTACCTTCACTTTCACTTTATACTTTCACTTTCACTTCATGATGAACCCATAAACATGAACTCAAGAACATGAACACGCTTACCGATGAACTCAGTGCTCTGAGGCAGTAGCAGCAAACAAAACACAAAAAAACAAAGCCATGTCCTTTGGGGCGGTATATATTCCAGCCGTTAAGCTAGCTACAGCTACGGAAAGGGTCTGGCTTTCCACATCGAGTGCCCTACATCTGAGGAGGCATGGCATGTTAGTCATCATCTCAGAATACATCCTCCTTCAACGTCGAGTGGCACTTCTACCTTCCGTCTGATTAACAAGCATCCTTCGTCCCTTTAAAACAATAGGTTTTTATTCCATTACGCTGCCCTCCTGTGTAATTATCATATGACATTCCCGTCCCTGCAATGACAAGCACGGACCTCCACACTCCCACGCTTTTCGGAACTTCACGGTTTATCCCTTTTTCCATCGTACCTTCTCCCAGCTCCTACTCTGTCCCCTCTCAGTCAGTGCTCAGTGCCCTGTCCTCCCACCTTCTCCTCCACCTCCTCCTCCTCCTCCTCCCACCTCCTCCCACCTCCTCCTCCCTCCTCCTCCTCCCACCTCCTCCTCCCTCCTCCCTCCTCCTCCTCCTCACCTCCTCCTCCTCCTCCTCCCTCCTCCTCTCCTCCTCTCCTCCACCTCCCTCCTCTCCTCCTCCTCCTCCTCCACACCCCTCTCCTCTGGTCTCTCCTCTCCTCCTCGCCACCCCCGCCGTGTGCCACCCAGGAGATTAAAATATGAGGAAACAATCATTCTCCGGCTCATTAGCATATGAACAGTGGGCCCCCCCCCCCCCGCCCAGACCAGACACGTCCAGGGAGCCCAGGCAAATCCTCAGCCAAGCCAGTTTTTAATCCTGGGAATGACTTTTTCACGTTTCTTTTCTTTATGATTTTCATTCTTTCTTTCTTTTCTTTCCCCCCCCCTCCCACCTCCCCTCAAATGAAACAGAACAAGGTTTTTTTTTTTTTCCATTTTGGCACCGGCCCTTTCAGACGAACGCATTACCATCAGAATGAGATGGCATTAGAGGAAGACAGAATGCTTATACAGCACGCTGCTGAAGAATGGAGGCTATAGAAAAGGCCCGCAGACAGAATAGCAAGGAGCCCGTGGCGCTATATGGAGGGTTGCGGGTGACGAGGCCAGGGGTTCCCCCTGTTTCTAATCATTTCAAATTACAATTCCCCCCCGATAGTCAGCTTCACCAGCTTCTGCTGCAGTCAAATGTGCCAGAATACATACACAAATTGTATGTGTGCGTGCGTGAAAATACTTTTTTTTTTAACGGTTCCTTGTTATTCATCGGGCCCTCGCCACTTCTTGTCAGAGGAAAGTAGTAAAGAAACAAAAATGTCTGAGAGATCAATCTTGGTGTAAATTTCCGCAGACTCTTGCATGGGAGCTACGGAGCAGAAAGTAATTCCTCACGGATGCACGCGCCAAGGCAAAGAGACAATACAAAGTTTGATAGATCACAGTCTTTAGGATTTTGGCACACATTTTGACATTTTTTTTCCTCTCAAAAGACTATTAAGTACTTTAAAGACGGGGTTTTCGTCTGTTGTCTGGGACATGTTTACGCGCAGAGAAGAGGTCTAGGCCCTGTTTACACGAGGGGAAATATCTAGATTTTAAACGTTTTTTAATCTAGATTGAGTGCTTGATCCAAAAACTCATAATTATTGTAGTTTGATGCATCCATGCTTTAGATGCGTGCATATATCAACATGAATTAGCATAGACATTTATAATGAGGGGAATACTTAGACAAATATATTAACTGTACATAATTAGTGATGAATGTTAACTGTTTCGTACATTTGTAAGTACACCTACATCACATTCTGATGTCAATCCCTGACTCGTTCAGAAGTAGACTTTCTGGACAAGCTCAGTCCATTAGCTACCATGTCTACATGGTGCTCACATTTTTTGGCTAATGATGTCAATGCATCTCGAGGCAAAGGTTAGAGACTTAACAAGTTCCACAGGCGGGTGCAGAAACACACTGTCACTGGATGGAAGTGAATGCGTCGAGAGTGCGAATGTAGCAGTTAGTCCGTCACACAAGGTAATAGGTTCGTGGTCCCCGGAGCAATTTATCAAACCACAGTGTCAGATGAGCTATCGCTCCGAGGCTGAAACACACATCTCTAGATACGTGTTCAAGAGCCGTGTTGCCAGGTTCCCGTGAAGCGAGCATACAGTGGCTCACACCCGTTTTTGGAATGAGACAGCATGACTTAACTGCAATTAACGTGTATAACGCGGGATTATCAACGATAGATTGCATCCTCAAAGTATTTAGCGGACGCCTTTATCCAACCGGCCTACTTTATCCATCTTTTTTTAACATTGGCTTCTTTTATATCGAATAAATGTGTGTGTTAGGGCTCTCGCTCAACGACACTAACGAGAAGACTGCACACATTAGGGGTTTGAACTCCCAACCTTTTTGGATGGGAATCAAAGACCCTAAACCACAACGACTACCGAAGTCCACGGATAGAAGATACTTTGTAGAATAGATGTGTAGAACATACTACAAGGGAGTCACACACAGCCACAGACACACACTCACACACACACACACACACACACACACACACACACACACACACACACACACACACACACACACACACACACACACACACACACACACACACACACACACACACACACACACACACACACACACACACACACACACACACACAAATGCACACACACCCTCAAACACACACACACTGTTGCTGATGGATCGGGACTGCTCAACAGTCATCACTGCCCATGTCACCCGCGCCTTGTCTTTCACACAGCGCTGATTATTTCTCTCCTCCTCTCCCTCACTCTGATGTTCCCAGCCCTTCCCCCCCCGCCTGCCTCACAAGAACGCTCTA
>OLKM01000087.1:82786-90286 GCA_900291075.1 Melanogrammus aeglefinus
GTCAGGTAACGTTTGTCTGTTTACATGCACGGCAACAAGCGCGGTCTTACAAATGCCAATGGAATCAATAGAGCTGCAACCGCGCCACAAAAAGAAATAAAGCCCGAAGTATCATTGAGGAATGGATTTCACCTTGAGAATCACATTTTCTGAGACAGATAGCAGAAAATAACAATAACAACAAACACACTATAAAATAAACCAGTCCAGTCGTTCGCCACAGTCCTGAAACTGGGTTGGGTTATCAACTCGGGGCCCTGGCACCCTGAGAATGGAATACATGTGTCTCCCAAATCCTATTGTAGCGTGAAATGTCACAGCATATTAGCTACAAGAGGGATTACCTTTCCTTGAAAGTAGAATACGACTCGAGTGAGTGAGGGAGATGGAGAGTGGGTGGGAGAAAGAGAGAGAGAGAGAGAGAGAGAGAGAGAGAGAGAGAGAGAGAGAGAGAGAGAGAGAGAGAGAGAGAGAGAGAGAGAGAGAGAGAGAGAGAGAGAGAGAGAGAGAGAGAGAGAGAGAGACAGAGAGAGAGAGAGAGAGAGAGAGAGAGAGAGGAGAGAGGAGGGAGAGGGAGAGAGAGAGAGAGAGAGAGAAGAGAGAGAGAGAGAGAGAGAGAGAGAGAGAGAGAGAGAGAGAGAGAGAGAGAGATAGCGTCGGACACAGTGGGTCGGGAGTGAGCGTGTGTGCACAGGTATAGTATGGCGATGAATGCAAACGAGTGTGCTGCTCTATAATTGCACAAGTGTTTCCTAACAGTATAGCCCCGCCCCTACTCCCTTGCCTCCCCCTTGCCTCCCCCCCTCTCTCTCGTTCCTTTCTCTCTGTTCCGCACCCTTCCTCTCCTCTCTCGCTGTGTGCTAGTGCCGCTACGATAATCTCCGCGATCGTGATTTGGCGATGGTGATGAATTATGTACGCAGGATCTCACACTCTTACTCGCAATCGCAAACATTAACACACAAACACACACACACACACAGACACATACACATGTACGCAGACAGACACACATATACACACACACACACACACAATAGCATGCACACACACTGACACACAAGCACGCACAGGCGTGCAGCCATGCAAACCCACTCGCACACAATCATGCACGTATACACAATGACACACACACAAACACACACAAGCATGCACACAAAAATAAATGCATGTACGCACATGCACAAGGGTAGAGACCTGCTCGCACACACACATACACACACACAGACAAACGCACACACACACACACACATGAACTAGCGTGAAGTTTATCCGTGGCTGGGAGACTGAGCTTGCTTGGCAGGCTGAGACCAACAGCTTGTGGCACTGTTTACGGAGACCAGAGAGACCAGTCCAACACAGAGACTCTCACATCCTACATTCCCACTATACCGTACACCACTCGCACACACGCCCGGCGTTCGTTTATCAAGCCTTTAAGCCCAGCGATCCGTCTTTCCGCCTCTCAGTCACCCTATCGGGGAGGCAGTCCCAATTAAAAGCTGAGTTGTGCTGAATTCCAGATCTTCTGCAGAGTGGCAGCAAAGCCATCACAGTGCTGTATGCTAACTGGCCCTAAACGCCCACATATACAATGTGAATATGACATCGAGGTCGCACAGAAACAGCAGGCTTGTGACCAGATTGAGGCGCCACACTAGGATTCATTCGCCGATGGTGGGCATTGCCCTGTCAAACGGGCAAACCAGTCAAACTTTTCCCACAAGCCCCACCCCCCCCCATACCGCTCTCCCTGCAATTACCAAACGGCTTCCTATGGGAGCGAAAGTGTCTCGTCTGACCAGAAATCCCACAAATTGCAGTGGTATGGTTCGCTGTCAAAATGTTATGCCCTGCAGAATGATCCCGGATTGAATACATAAACACATACTGGATTAGTCACGGTCTATTGTCCGGTTTTTCTCTCGACTCTCCTTCACTTAACCTCTTTGTCCCTCCCTGATGTTCCTCCCGTCTTCCTTTGTTTGTCGCGTTTGACCTTTTTTTCTCCACCATGGCTCACCCTGTGTTGATGTAAAACCCAGCTGACTCCTCCTCCAGCCCAGTTAACCGTCCAACCACCTGGCCTAGCCTCAACCCTGCCTTCTCCCCAGCCACAGACTGTGTGTGTGTGTGTGATTTGTGTGTGTGTGACTGTGTGCATGTGTATGTGTGTGTGGGTGTGTTTGTGTGTGTGTGTCTGCGTGCGTGTGTGTGCGTGCATGTATGTGTGTTTGTGTGTGCGCGGGTGTGTGTGGCTGTTTGTGTGTGTGTGTGTTTGCGCATGCGTGCATGCGTTTGTGCATTGGTGTGTGTGTGTGTGTTTGTATGTGTATGTGTTGGTTTGTGAATGTGTGTGCGTGTACGTGTGTGTGCGGCGATGCGTTGGTGCTTGCGTGCGTGAGTGTGCGTGCATGTGTGTGTGTATGTGATGGATTATGAATGTGTGTGTGTGTTCATACGTGTGTGCATGAGTGTGCGTGCATGCGTGTGTGTGTGAATCACACAGTGGGAGTTCACTGAATGATAATTAAACCATGTACGCCATGGAGGGCATTATGTTAACTGGGAGCAGCATGCCAGCGATGTCTGCCCTACTTTTCACTGGCCTGGAGACCTGCTGAAGGTCCTGGATCTCTCTGACCATTAGATCAGTGCACAGAGTTGTGCTCTCGTAGCGTGAAGTGTGTGCACTGGTAAATGACAAGCCCTGTATCCTTTTAGAGAAAGAGTAGCGTCAGACCTCCCCTGCTTACTGCCCATGTTAGAGAGCAGTATTTAGTACTGTGTTGCAGTACCCAGGCCAGCCAGGGTGTGTGTTTGTGCATGTTTTTGGGTCTCTCAGGGTGCTTTGTGTGTGCACAACCGGTTGTGTAGCATCATGTGTCTTCCACCGTGTGTGTGCGTGTGTGTGTGTGTGTGTGTGTGTGTGTGTGTGTGTTCGTGTGCATGTGTGTGTATACGTGTGTTTGTGTTTGTGTATCACCGTCCCTGAGTGTGTGTGCATGTGTTTACTAGCAATGTGTCTACCACCGTGTGTGTGTCTACCACTGTGTGTGGTAGTGTGTGTGTGTGTGTGTGTGTGTGTGTGTGTGTGTGTGTGTGTGTGTGTGTGTGTGTGTGTACCACCGTACCACTGTGCGTGTGTGTCTCTTCCATGTGTGTGTTCCTGTAACTCACACAGAGCAGTGCGTTACAAAAGGAGCACAGCCGGACTCCATGAAACATCCATTATGGTCTCATCACCTGTGATCTTTTCCAACCACCTTTCGCCGTGCCCCCCACTCTCGGCCTCTCTTATCTCCCTCTTCCCTCATCTCTCTCATCCGTCTTTCCCCTCGCCTCTCTCTCTCTTCTCTCTCTCTGCCTCTCACTCCCTCGCCTTGCCAACATCAACATCCAGGGTTACATTCATGTGCACTGCTATGATATTTATATCCCCCCCTTCCCGACCACTTAACATTAGACATCACTGAGTAACCACGGCGACCCCCCCCCACAACCCCCCCCCCAACCGCTTTAAAACACAAATCAATCAAATAACGTGATTACTCACTTAACACTCACTTAACTTTGTGTATTAATAGGGTATACTTTTTCATATAACCCCCAATCCAAAAAAAAATTGTAACTCACTTTCCTAATTTTCCATTACTTCTACAGTAGTACCATTTTCATGTTTTGTTTCCCCCTGCTTTTCATATCAAACCTCGCCCCTAAAACAGTAACTCACGTTTCTAATTTTCCATTATTTCTACAGTGGTACAGATCTCAACTTTTGTTTTCCCCCCCTTCTTTTTCATATAAACCCTCCCCCTAAAAACACGCACACTCCTAATCTTCATTTACTTCTCCGGTCAGCGGTTCCGATTTCTCTTCAGTGTTTTTCCCTTCTTTTTCATATGAACCCGCCCCCAAAGAAACTGTAACATACATTCCTAATTTACCAGGTACGTCCACAGTGGTACTGATTTCTCTTTTGTTTCCCCCCCCCCCCCCCCTTCTTCTCCGTATAAACCCCGCCTCCAAAAAACGCTCACATAAATTCCTAATCTTCCGTTACTTCTCCAGCCAGTGGTGCCCGTTTCATCGGTTGTTTTCCCCCGCTCTCTGGGTGTGGGTGTTCCTCTCCCGCCACAGGGCTAACCGCGTCCACCAGATTTGTTTTCTGCATGAGTCGGGCAGGGCCGCCCTCCGCTGAGAGGATAATGCCGGGGTTGAGGCGGCTCGCTGGTGCGGTGGGCCCTCCCCATCACAGCGGTAAACCGTGTGTTCTGCCCCAGTGCGTGCCGCCGCCGTCACGCACGCCCTTCTCTTCGCCCGGGTCTCCTTGACTGACTGAGTTCATATTGAATTTTCTTTTATTGTTTTGGTTTTTAAATATATATGCACGGTTCCCTTTGGTTTGTGTGTCTCACCTGATATCTTTATCAGGCGATTCTGTGTTTTTTTGCGATGTATCAGATTAATCGATGTTGAATCAGTGGTAATATCTGGTGTTAAGGATTTAGTGGAATTAAACTATTATTGTACTGTATTTTCTTTATTGTCTTGTTTTTTTCAAATATATATGCAGTGTTCACTTTGATCTGCGCGTCGCACCTGATATCTTCATCAGGTGATTCTGTGGGTATTCCAAGTGCATCAGATTAACTTGGGTTGAATCAGTGGTAATATCTGGTATGAAGGATTTAGTGGAATAAGACTTAATATTTCTTTGTCCTCCCAGTGGTCGGGAGATGCGAGGCATAAATCTGATTTCTTGCCAAGACTCCCAGCAACACGGTCAAAAGAAAAGCTTACCTTCTGTTGCATACGCTTCTATTGAATAAAGGGCATCAATACAAAAAGCTACATCCATAAGACAACAAACAAACCCACACCGGACTGCATGTGGGCAGAAGAACCTATGACCGCATGCTGTTCAAGGCATTCTTTTGGTTTCACATTCATCGCTTCCTGGTATTTCTGATTCTCTCCACATTCAGAGAACACGGCTCGATATTCGGATGCATTCACGCCTCCAGGTTCCGCGGTTAAAGGAAGACTTGGATTAAAAGAGCAGGTGCAACAATGTAGGTGACCTTTGTTCGAATACTTGAGGTGAATAAAAGTTAGAGTTGGGTTTGATTGAAGCGCGATCGTTTTGGTTATCTTTTAGCGAAACAACATCGTCTGTTATTTCATCATCATCTTCATCATCATCATCAATCATTGATATTTGTATAAAAGACATGCTACCCTCACTCCTGCCTCTTAAAGCTTCTAATAAGCAGAATTGGAAGATCACAAATAACTTATAGATTGCACTGTTTGACACTAGAATAAAAGCAATTCAAAGACTTGTACATGGGCCACAGATAGGACTGTCCTGACCTGACCTTAATTTTACAGATAAGACACATTAAAAAGTTCTGAGCCATATCGCTATTTAATAGAGTTGACAAAACCTAATCCCCAAAACGGGACACGGTGTGATTGATTACTTTCCATGCCAAAATGTATAACTTGCAGCGTAATTTGTACAGTGTAACTCCTTTGCCTGCGTCTCGAGGACTAAGGATGAAAGGCAACATAAAGGTAGAGTCTCCAGGTCTATACACATCAGCAACCAGCGAGATACATCTCATAGACACAAAGATACACCTTCTCTAACCATGCCAAGAGAATGGATGAACAGAGAATACATTGATTTCCTCATTATTGGATTTTAATCCATCCCTGGCTGATTCAAAACAATAACGATTGTGTGTGTAATCAATGGGAATAACACAAAGTAACATAACAAGAATAGGGGACAACTATTAGAGGAATCTGAGTGCATCCTGGTGTTATTAAAAAATAGTCTAAGTTAGTGGCTATCATTGGTCAAACTGGGTGTAGTGAGGATGCCCGGACAGCCAATAGCATCCTTAGAAATTAAATGTGTTTTCCACATGACTGGAAGACGAAGGGAGATGAATAAAGAGATACACACACACTAATGCACATCTTCAGTGATCCCTCTGCAACATGTCCTTGAATCCGACTAGTGTAGTGTCAGAAAGTATAACCTCTTCAAACCAATAGATCTTTACACAAATGCGCACACACACACACACACACACACACACACACACACACACACACACACACACACACACACACACACACACACACACACACACACACACACACACACACACACACACACACACACACGACTAGTATAGTGTGTCAGAAGAAAGTATAACCTCTTCAAACCAATAGATTTTTACACAAATGCGCACACACACACACACACACACACACACACACACACCACACACACACACACACACACACACACACACACACACACACACACACACACACACACACACACACACACACACCAAACACACACACGACTAGTATAGTGTCAGAAAGTATAACCTCTCCAAACCAATTTATTTTTACACACATGCACACATGCAAAAACACACTGACACAAACAGACACGCACGCACGCACGCACGCACACTCTTCTCCGGTTGTTAATCATTCATTCCGGGGCTTAGGTCAATGAAATATGTAGAGCGTTCCACATGCAGGCTGCGCAAAAACTGGCAAAGTTCTTTTGTCAGATCTGAAACTCCAAGGGGATCATAGTCTAAAGCAGGGCGAGCAGCACAACGGCACGGAATACAGGCGCCCAACCAACAGCACACAGCATACACGGGAAACGCCATGACCAGGGGCCGACATAGGGACTGGAGCAGTTGAGTCTGTTTGGCTTATCTCCCTGCCATACGTCCCAATTGGGATGTGTCATGTGGTCAGACGAGTGCTTTTAAAGGTGTGTGGTGTTTGAAGGGGGACTAAAGGTTCTGGCGGTTCAATGGTTACCATTTTATTCATCTGCAGAAAAGGGCAGCGGCAGTGCGGTCGCCGGTGCCCTCAGAGCTAGTTACACTGTGCAGCCTATTTCTGTGGCTTTCAGTTCTCCAGTACCAGTGGCATTTTAACTGTACAAGCACTTCAGGCACACGGTCGCACACACACACACACACACACACACATACACACACACACACACACACACACACACCACACACACACACACGCACACGCACACAACACACACACACACACCGCACACAACACGCACACACACACACACACACACACACACACGCACACACACACACACACACACACACACACACACACACACACACACACACACACACACACACACACACACCCATACACACACAAGCATGTGCTGACACTCTCCAACCCTTGCATGCAGTCACAGCCTGTGCACGTGCAAATTTGCCAACCGAGACATGCACACACACAACACAAACACACGCCAACATATCTAGTTGCAAAGTAGAGCACAACAGCACACACACAAAAAAAAAGCGAGTGCAAGTGCACATTACCACAAGTACACAAAGTACAAAGAGTGCTAGATAGAGCAGTGGGCCTCAGTAGTGTGTGCCAGGCTAATCTGGTCAGAGCCTTTATCCCTTT
>OLKM01000087.1:95286-127786 GCA_900291075.1 Melanogrammus aeglefinus
ATAGAACCGCCCAGGAGAATAACAAATGGACATATATGGGCGGTTTGGAGAGAACCCTTTAAAAAAAAAAGGGAAGCCTCTTTCAGAGGGATACCCTAACCTTGCAGTGGGGGGGATGGGGATGGCTGGCCCACAATGCAGCAGGAGAGGGTTGTTTGGGGTAAGGGTTTTACATTATACAGATAACGACAAAGGCCGCGGGTGGGAGAACTATATTTATGTGTAGAGTGATCGAGGGAGCGAGAGAGAGCGAGAGCGAGAGAGAGTGAGAGAAAGCGAGAGAGAGTGAGGGAGACAGAGATGGAGAGGGACAGCGAGAGTGAGAGAGTGAGAGAGAGAGAGAGAGAGAGAGAGAGAGAGAGAGAGAGAGAGAGAGAGAGAGAGAGAGAGAGAGCAAGAGAAAGAGCAAGGAGATGTGCATTGCCATTGAAGGGAAGCACAGAGAGAGAGGGCAACTTATGGCTCACTCTGAGATGTGCATTGCCATTGAAGGGAAGCACAGAGAGAGAGGGCAACTTATGGCTCACTCTCAGTCTTTATGCGATGCTATCGGGAGTTGGGTATCATATCCATACTAGGGCCTTTAAAAAAACAAGCACGTCACAATGCTGCTAAAGCCAGAAGTTGACGCAGTTGGAAAGCATAGCGGAGGGCATGCTGGAGAATACGCAGAACCAGCACAAACATGGCTGTGCGATACATGATTTTTGTCTCCCGTGCAGTTCTCTCTCTCTCTCTCTCTCTCTCTCTCTCTCTCTCTCTCTCTCTCTCTCTCTCTCTCTCTCTCTCTCTCTCTCTCTCTCTCTCTCTCTCTCTCTCTCTCTCACCCTCTCTCTCTCTCTCTCTCTCTCTCTCCTCTCTCTCTCTCTCTCTCTCTCTCTCTCTCTCTCTCTCTCTCTCTCTCTCTCTCTCTCTCTCTCTCTCTCTCTCTCTCTCTCTCTCTCTCTCTCTCTCTCTCTCTCTCTCTCTCTCTCTCTCTCTATGTATATATAGACAAAAGCAGCAAGGATCCACACGGCGTACGTTTCCCCCGTACGCCCGCTGAAAGGTGATAGGCGTTGTTTACGGCTGCCCGGTCGGGCTGCGTGTGAACCAGTGGGGAGGGCACAGGAGAGTGCGACAGGAAGGAACGAAAGAACAAAGAGGGGAACACACACACAACGTAATGCAGGGTGGCGCGAAGGAAGCTAGCAAGAGGGGATGAAAGGAAAGGAAGTAGGAGGGTTGGAGGGAAGGACGAAAGGACGCAAGGAAGGACTGAGAAGGAAGGCAGACACAGGAATGAAGGAGGATTACTTTGTGTTCTTTTGTGCGTTGCGTCACACAGTCGCATGTGGACAGTAGCTCAGGAGGTAGAGCGGGTCGACTGTTACCAGAAGGTTGCTAGTTCGATCTCCGGCTCTTTCCATTGACTGTCGAGGTGTCCTTGAGCAAGACGCCTCACCCTGAATTCTGTGTTTGAATGTGTGCATGAATGGTTGTGTGACGCTTTGGATAAAAAAACGTCAGCAAAATCCCCTACATGTAAATGTAATTAGTACATACTACACAGAAACCTCCCCAGATGGCGCAATCTGATTGGTTCGCTATCTCGGGATAATCTTCATTATCCACCTGCGAAACTCGGGATAATGATTGTCGCAAAATGGCGGCCGCAAACTCTCGTTTTGCTACAGAGACTAGGAAATCATCGAAATACAACAAAACGCAATCCCAACAAACACCAAAAAAGCCACAAAATATGGACTACGTGTTTTTCAAGGTAGTATATACTAAAACAATTATTCTCCTCAGGCTCTGTGGATAGTGGTAAATAGTCCCCGAGCCGTTCCGGCTCGGGGACTATTTACCACTATCCACTTCGCCTTCGGCGAATAATTGTTAAATGTAAAACACTGTAGTCAGGTCATTCAACCGACCCTTCCCTGTATCCACCTTGACTGATGGGCACTGGCCGGCGCTTATCTCCCACGCTATAGTCAGAAGAACCCGCTGATCTTCTAAGAGCAGAGGAATACCCTGCTTACCGGCTGCGGCGGATGCCGGTCGCCTTTGATGTCGCCTGAAACGCTGTTCCTCATTAGCCTAATTAATTCCGCTTGTGCGTCGCCGAGCGAATTAGCACAGCTGATCAGTGGCGAGCTAATGAACGCTTGGTCGATTGCTTGAATACGAGGTGGACTGAGCCCTCTCATCTCGTGTTAGATGATTGAGACGGAGAGGGGCGGGGTGTAGGGAAGTGATTATCATCAATGGCTCTCCTACTATGTGGTCAATCATCATCATGTGCAAAGTTGGCAAATGGGGGGAAGGGGAAAGATTTCACTTGATAAATAGACACACTTGAACACCCGTACACACACCGGCACAGCACATACTTTCAGGTACCCCCGAAGGATGGGGGCTGTTTAATGTCTCTTGAATCAAGCTGGATACGGTTCGATTCTGTGATGGCAATGATGAGCAGGCGCGCACGGAAGTGCGGTGACTGAATATATTTGACTTACTTGCTCAAAAAAGAACTGTTGTCGAGACCACCAACCCCCCCCCCGAAGGTGAGTCCACTACTGAGCATGTGCAGGACGTCAAGAACATATCTCAGTCCTACGGCATCGCGATGCAGTGAGAGTAGGGCACTGTTGACCGAACAAAGCCTGTTTAAAAACACTCTCATCGGTAGATAGGTATGCCGATGTCATGATCTCCTCAAGGACGTAAACGTTGAAGTCTGTTATTTACCGGTAGTGGCGGGATTTGGTTTCTACCCAGCCAGCCTTTTTCCTTCCATAAACCGATACATAATTCGTTGCTACTTTTATCCTCTGAGCGTGCATTGAAGGGGGTTGGCGCATACGGGCTTCCCTGGGGTAAAACAGGATATAAAGAAGGCTGCTCATGACGCGAAAACCTCCAATGAATAAGGTCACCAAAAGGTCAATCAGATACAGTGATTTTTAATGATGATAATCTTAAAGATAACCTGACACACAAGTGCTGATAAAAGTTCTCTCTTCACCATGCAGAGGTTGTTTTTCTTTACACAAACAACACACATACACGCACGCACGCATGCACACACACACACACACACACACACACACACACACACACACACACACACACACACACACACACACACACACACACACACACACACACACACACACACACACACACACACACACACACACACACACACACACACACACCGACCCACCCAGCCCACACACACACACATACACGCATACACAGACACATGCACACAGACACAGACACAGACACACACACACACACACACACACACACACACACACACACACACACACACACACACACACACACACACACACACACACACTTGACTGTCGTCACTTCCAACGTTGATTAAGAGCCGTAAGACACACATATAGTTGTAGGAGGCGATGACCGCAGTGCTACGCTGAGCTAATGTACACTAACCGGGCCTGCAGGCCATTACAGAGGCAGAGCGACTCTTTCTCTGTTTAATGGTGACACATTTACACACACTCCGTCATCCAGCTAACCATTGTTAGTTTAACACCAGCCGCTTTGCTACCGCCTGTGTGTTAAGGGTGTGTCCTCCTGGATGTATGTGAGTGTGAGGGAGAGAGAGAGAGAGAGAGAGAGAGAGAGAGAGAGAGAGAGAGAGGAGAGAGAGAGAGGAGTGAGAGAGAGAGAGAGAGAGAGAGAGAGGAGAGAGAGAGAGAGAGAGAGAGAGAGAGAGAGAGAGAGAGAGAGGTATGATGATTGGGGGAGAGGATGTGTTCAATTGTAAGGCAGTGGAGGAAGCATCGATACGCTACCAAATATACAAGCACGCACACACGCACACAAACACACGCACACAAACACACCCACACACCAATACAGACACACCAATTGATTTCCATTGGAGAACAGGCTCCACTCCTTGGAATCAAGTCTAATAAGAGGAGAGAGAGAGAGAGAGAGAGAGAGAGAGAGAGAGAGAGAGAGAGAGAGAGAGAGAGAGAGAGAGAGAGAGAGAGAGAGAGAAGAGAGAGAGAGAGAGAGAGAGAGAGAGAGAGAGAGAGAGAGAGAGAGAGAGAAAGAAAGAAAGAAAGAAAGAGAGGAACCAGACAGGAAATCACACTATACACTAAAGACATGGAACTCACTAAAGTTAAGATGAGATGAATATCGTAAAAAGACAGAAAAAGGATCTGAGAATTAATAGTGTCAAATGGAGACTTCTGATTGCCTGACATGGATTCCATTAGACCAAACGCACACACATATACCGAAACACACACAAACACCACACATTCTGACAAAGCAAATAAATAAACATAAAATTGATTCAAAAATTGTCCTTGAAACCAAAGTGCACTAAACCCCCTCTAGACCAGGTGATGCTACATCAATGTAGACGTATTAATGTTCCATATAACACTACATAATCCCCTTTGATACAGAGATCCCACAGTATTGCCATAAAGACGGTTTTTCATCAAGTAAGCTTTGCATTTAAACACAGAACAAAACAGAGCTGCCATAATCCCACCATGTGCTTTTACATAGTATGCCGGCTTTCCAGGATTCAGAGGATTGACGTGAAGTGTGATTCACAACACATGTGCCCTGCAGTAACATTACTTTCTAAACAATACCGACTGTTGACCTGACTGTTTGGGGTTGCTGCGCATTCATTAAAGAGTAGAATGGAGCGTTGAGAGGCAGAAAAATGCCAGGAGCGTTGTGCGAGCAGTAGGTTAGATTCTAGCTAGCTAGTTTTTCTTTCCGATTTGTTTTGATCCCCCGGTGGCAGGTCGGAGACATGACACGTCCTCAAAACGTCACACACCTGTCCCGCCACGCCAGTTCACCCCTTACACACACACACACACACACACACACACACACACACACACACACACACACACACACACACACACACACACACACACACACACACACACACACACACACGTCGATCCGGCTCTGTTAGTCCCTTCACTACCGGTTTAACTGCGGAACGACATTGACCTCACATTCCGGGGGGTAATACATTATACAGTGTTTATACCCTATACAACGGTTATACGGCAAGGCAGAATAACACCGGGTCATTCCCTGCTTGTATGCGCGGTATGTAAAAGAGGTAGATATCAAGCAACGCCGAGTCCTTAGGCAGAGAGGAGCACACACACAGGAAGCGTACAGCCAGGCCATTCGCCCACGCCGAAGCTCAGGTAAACAACACACAGCTGCTCCTCTGGGACCCGGAGAGATTTAATGGCAGCAAACCGGTTCTGAGAGAAGGTCAAGGAAAATCATCAGGGGGGGGGGGGGGGGGGTGGCGGTGGTTTCAGAACCAAACAAAGACGCCGTCGATCGGCTATAAGCAACAACTACTGAGGAACGGGCAGGTGCTGCCGGTGCAAGGTTTACTTCTTACGGACGTCCAAACACAAACGCGCACACGATCGCACACGCACACACGTCTGCAAATGTAATCATCGGTGCACTCGTGCACAAACAAAACACACTCGTAGGGAAGCGCTCACGCACAGATACTGGCATATGCATGGGCTTATGTCAAGTCACGGACATCTGGACACGATGCCAGCATACGGGAATTATTCGCTCGTGAATGTGTTTACGCACACACAAGCACACACAAACACACACACATGCACACACAGACACACACATGCACAGACACGCACACGCATGCACACACATTAAGTGGAGGGAAGGTAGGATCCAATTTGATATGACCTTGACGACGGAGACCGAGGAGGGAAGGAGGGGAGGAGGAAAGGGGAGGGAGAGGGGAGGCGGAGGTTGACAGAAGGGAGAACGTGGTTAGGGAGCGATCCACATGCCTGTTGCAGGCGCATTGGAAATACGAGAGGGCACCGCCTCCTAATAATCGATATGCACTGTATTGGTGGGAGCCGTCCTTAATTAAGGTTAAAGATAATGAAATGGGACAGTATCTCTTCTCACATCATCACATTGCACGTGGCTCAATTAGACAAAGAGTCTGATTATGCCGCATGGCTTGCATAGTCTTGATTGAAGACAACGACGAGGCATGCAGTGCATACCGTATGGTGACGTATGGATGTATGTCTGTGCATCAACTCTCAGGGGAAATAAGCTAACAAGGTTAAAACACCAATATATAAGATACATTTAAGCAGTCTCTAAGGCAGTGTTAACAAAACAGGAATTTGCAATGCAAGGCTAACGGAAAAAAAGAGGAGCCTCCAACACTCATTGGAGGAACGTCTTATGCCACATTATTGTGGAACACTTGATTCTGATCGGTCAAAAACGAATAGCTACATTTCCAGTTACTGAAGTACACAATGTTTTGTGTGACTCATTTTAAAACTACCTATATCAAAGCAAATCGTCCATTTATAATCTCAGAGTGACTCATACGGCAAAATAAAGGGATATTATCTTCACGGGTGTGCATTATTAAAAAAAATCTAAATCAATGCGTTACAACAACCCTATATTAACAACACCTGTCAAATATAACTATTGAACACATGTTTCCTTGACAAGGCGAGAACAATATGCTCAAAGCCCCACGGAGGAATATTTTAATTTCGGCTGATTAAGTCGATAAAAAACAATTGTTATAGATGAAAGTCACTCATATCTAATCATTGTTGGTAGCCATGGTACACCCAGAATAAACCACTCAAGTGTGTCCCATTATTGGAAGTAAAATACTTCCTCACTTAATGTTCCGTACGGTGTGCAATGCCGAAATAGTTACGAGATACACAATATTTTATGCGACTTATTTTAAAACCACCTTTACCAACACAAATGCTCCATTTATAATCTCTGAGTGACTCAGGCAGCAACCAAAAAGGGGAATTTTATCATCATAAATAAGACCCATGTGACCGTTTAATCTCTCCCTTCTATCTCTTCCCATCTCGTAAACACTGAGGTATGATTACGCATAATCTCGGCGAAGATGGAGACTTCTCACGCGTCACAAGTCCAAAACACAAATAAACCACTTAAGGCCCAAGAGGACTGGTGTCTGGCACCACAACCCAGGAGGAATCCACCCAACTCTGCTAGAACCCTTTCACCTCTGTCCCCAGCCCGCCCCCCACAATGCTCACCGCTGGGAACGTGTGTCTGTGCTGCGAGGAAGTGCGTTGTCCTTCGAGTTTGCTTCTTTGCACGAGTGTATGAGAACGTTTTTGTACACATCAGATCGAATGGGGCCAGGTTTTTCCTTAGCATGTCAGAACTGTGCATGGACCGATTCTTCTTCCAGCCTTCAGATCACCCTAAGGCCGGGATTGTAGGCTCCCATCAATCATGTCCCACGACACACTCTGATTGGTGGGCCGCAGGAGCAGGGAGGGGGGGCGGCGGGGGGTGGTGCACAGCAGGGGAATAAGGAGTTTCTCTCATAAACGTAGGCGTTTATCCGCGTGTGTTTGGTTTGGTTGAAAATGACAAGGAGGGGAGGAAGGGGGGGACGGAGGGGGGGTGGTTCGAGAGACTGATTGATGGGGAGGGGGAAACAAGGGCTGCAGGAAGGGAGGGCCCCATGCCCTGCACTTGAACTTAGAGCTGCTGGTGGTGATGGGGGTGGTGGTGGTGGTGGTGGTGGGTGGGGTCAAAGGAGGCAAGAGAAAGAAAAGCCAGCTGAGGAACACCAGTGTCTCGGTCCCCGGGGAGGGGGATCGGGAGAGATGGGAGTGAGGGAGAGGCGGGGGGTTGGGGAGGGGAAGGGAGGAAGGGAAAAGGATACCCCGTTGTTTTTCATGCACACTGCCAGTGGTTGCATTGATGTAACATATTGCCCCTTCTGGTGCCTATAAACTGTTATGGCCGAGGAACCCCAAACTAATCAAATTCCAGTCCTGCCCCAGCCGTGCAGAAGAGGAAAAACACAATAACACAATGCTTATTCTCAACCGAAGAGCGACACGTAAAAAAAAAAAAGGCCCATTTGGGCTTCGTGCCATATGGTCATATGAAAACATATGTCATCGGGGAGCAGAGACACCACAATTATGGGCAACTCAAGAAAACCCTTGGATGGTTAATCTTCACTGAGCTCCCGATGGAATCAGCCCTCAACTGACTTCCACCCAGCCAGACGTACGGCAAATTTAAACACATACTTCTATACATTCCTGATGCACACATACGTGACTTGTTGACTAGGGGGGCAGGAGAACAAAAAACAAAGCTCATACCGGCACAGCAAAGAGCCACAGTGAGTGAGGGCATTCCCGCCTTACCTTGGTGTGGAGATAATGGGGGTAGTAGTAGGTGTACTGGGGGTACATTGGCTGCTGCTCCAAGCGTTTTCCCATGTAGCTGGAATCCGCCTCAAAGTCCCTGAAGGCGTAGGGTGCGAGAGACCCTGGCAAGAGAGGGGGCGCCGTGCTGCTGCTGGGCGAGGGACCGGCCCCGATACTTCCAGCTGAGGGACGACCGACTGGCTCTGCTCGTTCCCCAAAAAGCCAAACTCTCTGCCGGATGGAAGAAGGGGACAGACGGACGGATGGGTGGAAGCACGGAGGGACAGACGCAGTGGCGGCGGCGGCGGCGCGATCACTTGTCACCCAGGCTCCAGATCGTTCGTCGAGATCTTTGGATGGATGCGATAAAGTCTGTCCTTCTGATGTGGAGATCTCAGAGTGTGGGTTGGAGGGGTTGTAGGGGGGGGTGGTGGTGGGGTGGGGAGAGTTGACCCCCTCCTCTTTTCTGCTGGTAGGGGTTGGAGGGGGGGGAAGGATCCGAGCGGTAGCGAGGGAAGGGAGGTAACGAGAGACGAGAGATGCCGGCGATTAGGGAGATGGTGGAAGGAGGTGGCGGGAGATGGACCGGGGATAGAGGGGTTGAAGTGACAGTGGAGGACGCCGGGGGAATCTCAGAGAGGGAGGGGGAGGCGTGGTAAACGAGGAGGGGTTGGGGGGAGGAAAAGAGGGGAGAAGACGAAGAGGGGACTGATAGAAGGACGGACAGGACCCCTGCTGTTTCTCCTTGCTCGGCGCGTTTGTTGTCGCTCACCCCCCCCACCCAAAAGATATTCACACTCACTCCCGACTGTTCTGTTGCGCTGCTCGGAACATGCCCCTCAATGCCTCTCTCCCGCCGTCACACTTTGTATTCTTTTCTTCCTATTCCTCCTTCTCCTCTCTCCCTCTCCCAGACTGCGTCCCTTCTTCTCCTGTGCGCTCCCGTCTGCCTCGATCGCACGAGATGAGTCCCCCCGCTCGCGCCAAACGAACAACTTGGCTGCAGCCTGAGACGGATAATACCAATTTGTGTTCTTCTGTTCTCTTCTCCTCTCAGACCCCCGTGGAAGCCCTCCGCTGGATCCACGATCGGCGAACTCGCAGCACGCAGACTGTGGACTGTGAGCGAGTGAGAGGAGCGGAGAAGGAAGAGAGCTGAGGAGGAGGAGGAGGAGGAGGAGGAGGATGGAGGAGGAAGGAGGAGGAGGAGGAAGAGGAGGAGGAGGAGGAGAAGCAGAGACGAGGGTGGTCCGGCACTGAACCTGCGTCTGGCTCTCTCTCTCTCTCTCTCTCTTGCTCCCTTTTACACACACTCTCTCTCTCTCTCTCTCTCTCTCTTTTGTTTCAGAGCTCCAGAGGGAGATAACGCAGATAAAGCCTGGAATGCCCCAGCGCAGCTTTTTAAAGCAACCAAGACATGAAATAAGAAGAATAAAAGAATAAAGCACACAGGCAGGCAGCAGCTCAACTCCTTTCCGCTGAAAGGCAAAGATTTGAACCTTATCAGGACACTGTTCACCCTACTACACCGCACGGGGGGGGGGGGGAGAGAGGGGGAAGCCGGCGAAAGAAAGAGGGATCAAAATCCTTTCTGATCCACAAGGTGCCTCCTCCTCTTGTCTTCAGCTCTTGTCTTCTCCTGCCGAGATCCCTCTCCGGTTGCCTTAAGCAGTCCCCCTGATGCTTTGCTCGGCTGCCCGGCGCTGTCCCCGTGTATGCGTGCAGCGTGCGGATGTGTGTGCGTGCGTGCGTGCGTGCGTGTGTTCTCGCGTGCGTCTGCCTGCGCCGTCTGCCCGTGTCTGCGTTGAGTGTGCGTTTGTTAACGTCTGTGTGTGTGTGTGTGTGTGTGTGTGTGTGTGGGGGGGGGGGGGACTTTGGAGAGAGAGGGTGAGAGAAAAAAAGGAAGGAGGGAGGAGGAGGGGTGGCAGAGGGGGGGGGCAATAGTGTGCGTTTGAGGCTGTTTGCAGTCTGCTCCTCTCTCTCTCTCTCTCTCTCTCTCTCTCTCTCTCTCTCTCTCTCTCTCTCTCTCTCTCTCTCTCTCTCTCTCTCTCTCTCTCTCTCTCTCTCTCTCTCTCTCTCCCCCTTTCTCTCTTTCTCTCGCTAGCGACGGAGGGGTATGGCTTCTGTGAAGTGACGCTCCTCCTCCTCCTCCCTCTCTCTCTCATACGCTCCCTCTCTCGCTCCCTCTCTCTCTAGTTATTTTATGGAAACATAGAGGTTGTGGGAGTGGTTGGTCCTGCCCTCTCCCAAGCCCTCTCTCTCTCTCTCTCTCTCTCTCTCTCTCTCTCTCTCTCTCTCTCTCTCTCTCTCTCTCTCTCTCTCTCTCTCTCTCTCTCTCTCTCTCTCTCTCTCTCTACTCTCTCTCTCTCTCTCCCAAGTATTGGTGCTTCTAAAGAGAGGACAGAGAAAGGGGATAAAGGGAGAGAGAGGAAGAGAGAGAGAGAGAGAGAGAGAGAGAGAGAGAGAGAGAGAGAGAGAGAGAGAGAGAGAGAGAGAGAGAGAGAGAGAGAAGAGAGAGAGAGAGAGAGAGAGAGAGAGAGAGAGAGAGAGAGAGAGAGAGAGAGAGAGAAAGAGAGCGAGAGAAGGGATAACACATTGAGTGGAATTTGTTCCAGGGTCCCCCTGCTGGTACTCAGCAACAGTGCTGTCTTAATGAGAAAATTACCCCCTTGATGTTTTGCACTTAAACAACTTAGTCGTACTAGATCACTACATATGCAATCCTTTTTGCTCATCATCCATACTCATCTGCCTACACATTATATATACAGTACCTCCTTTCTGCTTTCTTCGCTCTCAATCACGTGACCCATACTTAGTGCATCGACAGCACCGACGCAAAGTGCAGCACGTCAATCGAACTCTTAAACACACAAACCCCACATCCCGATGCGCCTCGCACACTGCGGTGCGGCTCTCAGCAGTATCACCCCGTCGTGTGTGTGCGTGTGGTTGTGTGTGTGTGTGTGTGTGTGTGTGTGTGTGTGTGTGTGTGTGTGTGGTGTGTGTGTGTGGTGTGTGTGTGTGTGTGTGTGTGTGTGTGTGTGTGTGTGTGTGTGTGTGTGTGTGTGTGTGTGTGTGTGTGTGTGTGTGTGTGTGTGTGTGTGTGTGTGTGTGTGTGTGTGTGTGTGTGTGTGTGTGTGTGTGTGTGTGTGTGTGTTAGTGTGTGGGTGTGTGTGTGCATGTGTGTAGCGTAGCGGCGGGCTGCGTGGCACACTGACCCAGTGACAGAGCGGTACAGGGTGTTGTGATGGAACTCCTGCCATGTGCTGTAAGTTCTGAGTGCCACTCTTACGTAAGCGCCACTAGTAGTGCAGGGCAGGCAGGCGGGCGAGGGGAGTAAAAAGAAATACATCAAAATAAAAGCGTGAGTGTTCTGGATGCAGCTGTGCGGGTTTGTCAGCGTGGGTTTGTGTGTGGAGGCGTGTGCGCCAGGGGAGGGAGCCGGGGAGAGGGCAGATGATTCAAACGTGCCGCGAGTAGAACGGGTTTGTGCTGGAATGCACCTTTTACGATCACCGTGGAGGATGAGGACATAGGAGTGTGTTCATTTCTGTGTCGGTATCTACTGCTTTTCGGTGTTTTGTGTTGTCCTGGTGGAGCCATTTCCTGGTCGGATTAGAGTCTGGAGAATTGCGATCCTCCATCTTAATTGAGATTTCAAATGATAATTTATTTAAAACGCTAAAGGTCCTGCAACATAACCCGTGAAATAACTACTTCTGATTAGAAAAACTAAATCGAGTATCACGCGCAAAAACCGACACAGATACATTGTATCATGAATAAACTGTGGATGTTCATCAAATCAATTTTAATAGGAGCGAAACCGGTATGTTTTAGATCTTCACGTATCAATCTGCTAATATGCCGTTGTTTCATCTTATCCACTGAACAGACAATGTCACGGGGTAAATGAGTGTGTTGTTTAATTTCAGGGTTCATGTTTATTTATCAGGCACTTCATTTCCCTAAAGCACAATTTTATATCCAGCCAGTAGCCACTTGTGTGCAATTTAGGATGAGGAGGGTGCGGGTACTCATTATCAATCCATTCATTAACAATGAATCCTGCCTGGACAGGCTAATGATATCAATGTTCTGCGCTATCTGATAGCCTCTCCATAGATGTTAGAGGTCTAGGTTTACTCAAAGTGAACTTTTTCAGCTGAAATTCATACTCTATGTGATTGGGCTGACAGTTATACGTAAGAATTGGACACGTCATCCCCATGGATACGACCAAAGGCAAGTGTGTGATAGTTACCCCTGTATTTGTACGTGAGCGTTAGAAACAGCGATGTTGTATTTGAAATGCGGCAAACATTGAACATATGCACATTGAAAAGCTCCACACATTCTCACACAACTTGGCCTTAAACTGCAGTGTCAGAAAAGCTTAACCCTCTCTCGGACACGGCCGACAACATTAGGCTCTGCCAAGAATCCTGCGTTGGAACCTGGATCCCCACACGTCCACACCACACACTAGTGCCTTGGAGAAGCCGAAAGAAACGTGACTTGAGTTTGGAGCAGAGTAGAAGGTTTGCAAACTCGTAGGCAGAGACGGCCAAAAACATTGGATTCTTGACCTGTTTTATCTAAATAACTATCTCTTGTTTTAGTAACATTGACAAAATGGCAACGATAATGATGTCGAACCTCATATTAGACTTATAACACCGTGTTAAAACAAAACAAAACAACTGTGATTTCAATGGCCCCTTACAAAATCATGGAACCTTACAATTGTTATGTTTCAGAAAAAAACATAATATAACTTAACCTTGAACGTTATTTATTTAAACACCATCTTATGGCGCATTTCCACTAGCACGGCTCGGCTCGATACGGCTCGGCACGGCTCGGCTCGGCTCGGTTTGGTTGTGTTTCCATTACAACTGGTGCCTCCTCGACGTGGGCGGGGTCGTCATAACACGGCTGCGCGAAACCGCTGTGACGTCATTTACACGCGCGCGAGCCAACGTACAAATCCGGGAAGACCAGAACAACAACAACGCGTGGTGCCCTCAAGCCCCCTCTGAATCCGTTCTTCGGCAACCAGAGTCAGGAACGTCTGGACCTCCTCCACCGACCAAGGAGTGGATTTTTTCTGAGAAGCCATCTCGTTCCAAGTCAAAAGCAGTAAAAAGTGGTGTCTTGTCTCGCGTGTTGTTTTTATTTACACTCTAGGCGGTCGTCGCGCGGTTATGACGCTTCCAGTGACGACACTCATCGGCCAATCAGTGGAAGGCAGTCGGCTGACGTCACGTTTTAGTAACGCTTCGGCTCGCTTGGAACCAGGGCTGAGGTGATACCAAAAATGTACCCGGTTGCAGGTACTGCGTGCTAGTGGAAACACGCAAATAGCGCGCCGAGCCGAGCCGTACCGAGCCGAGGCGTGCTAGTGGAAATGCGCCATTAGACAATCAATTAGATATTGACAGCCACAATACGGTGCATAATGTTCTGCAGCATGAATTGTCGATACTCAATTGAATTGTTAGATAATGATTATACATGTTTATCTTATGTCCTTAACGCTAAAAGGGGCATTATATATATATATATATATATAAAGTTCATAGATGCATATGATATAGTATGATCTATACCTGAATATAGTATATATATATATATATATATATATATATATATATATATATATAATATACATATATATATATATATATATATATATAAAGTTCATGCTAGACAACAATTAGGGTAAAGTCATGTCTATTCCTGAACATGGCTGTCTTCCAAGTACACTCTGCTTTGTTTAACCTTCTCGACGAGCCAAACAAAAGACAATAAAGCAGAATAATGTAAACAATAACACAAAGGGGCGGCGAGCAGTTTAATATCAAGGTGGTGCGGTGAACATTGTGTTTTCCTGACCTCTCCCTCGCCGCAGTCATCAAAGCAACCTTCAAACGGTAGTGGGGGGGGGGGGGGGGGAGCAGGAAGAGCCAAGCGGTGTGGCTCTGCCGAGCAGGAATTCTCTCGGAGCGCCCCGCGCCAGATGTGCGGCGGAATTCCTGAGAGCCGGAGGACGCGAGGCCGTAAAGAAACGCAAAAAACGTCCACAACATCTAAGCCGGGGCTCCAGCTGGGAAAGCAGAGTTTGGGGTGGACCAGGGTCCCTGTTGAACAGGAGCTCATCTCATTGCTGCACAAGTTGCAACACGAGGAAGCCAACTGCATTAAACAATATCATGTCTGTGATATGGAATAGCATCCGATATTGGAGATGTGAAATGTAATATCTCGCCTCTACACACAATATAATTAGATCCATGTTTGTTCCCGTCCACAACACGTGGGTATTTGTTTGTTGACATGAAGTCGCCTGATTAACTGCGCCTGCATTCCTGTGCAACAATTGATGGGTCCAAGTTAATGTTATACATTTAATGGAAACTGGTTTAATGGAAACCAATGAGGATCTCAAAGCTATGCCCTTAACAGCGATATTCTCCGCCCACTACACAACGGCCCCCCGGTTTGCCCTGTGTGGTCATGTTCTTTGGTGATCATTTAATGTATTCCTTACATTAAGATTCTTCAAAAAGGACCTTGTTGCGTGGGTAGCTTGAGATCTTCGGACAGAACACACAGTATGAAGAAATGCCAATTTAAATGGTTATGTTTGGTACGCCAACACAAAGTGTGGCAACATTTGACATTCCAACAGTTGGATGTTCTGCTTATTTTGTTTCATTGAGGTAGAAGAGCAGCGCAAAAAACGTTGGATTCGTCCAAAGGTAAAAAAATATATTCCAATTTTGCCTTTTTCCGCAACAGCCATACAAAGTATTAAACACCCTCTTCAATGTCAGTTAGACTATGAGGTAACTTTGCAATAAGATGAATCAGGGGGAATTATTGAAATATGGTGTACCGGGGAGTACAGGCGATAAGTGAATTAGAGAAGAAAAAATATTGTTGACGCCACCCTGGATGAGGCGGCTACACCTGACAGCTCGGAGGAGGGGAATATTAAATTATGCCGCATGAAGAACATGCTTCAAAATGATCTACGTGGGCTGTGGAGCCGTGTAAAAAAATCAGTTTGAATTAGTGCCCCCTCCCCCAGCCCTCCTCCTCCACCAACAGCCCCCTGCTAAAACGGTGCAGTTCATTACATGACTGAATCAAAACACCGACAAATCACCTTAGGCCCCCGTGCAAACTCCTTCTCCCCTGTTTCCTTCCTCCTCTCCCCCGTGCCTCCCCCCGTGCCTCCCCCCCCCCTTCCATCAAAACCCAGAGTGTCAACTCACTTCAAACCGAATCATCATTTTATTTTTCAACGCCCCCAAAAAAATTATAATAATACACCAATGAACACCACTTCTGTGGATTCATTTGCACAATTATGCAAATGCACGAGGAGGTTGGAGCTTTTATTAATAATGGCGAAAAGTCTGGCGTGAGGCGGAGGGGTTTATTAAAGTTATTACAGTTGAACAGCTAGTGCGCTGTGGTTACTCTCATGTAGCCGTAGCCGCTATCGTGTAAGCGCTGAGCTGAGCGATGACCTTATGCTCCCAGCGCGGAGGGCCTCGTCAAACTAAATAAAAGAAGCGAAGGAGAGGGAGTAAATACTGTACAAGTGCGTAAGGTATTCCTTTTACATTCACACTTACATTCAGGTCTACCGCACTGAAGGCCAGCGTGTGAATATGTTTCGCTAGCGAACAATAGCCTACTATGGGTATTAATTTAGTAATCTAGAAGACGTTTTCATTCAAAGGAAAGCTATACATGCTTATTTACTGATTAATCATGGCTGAGAGTCAACACCCTAACTACTAAAGATAACTTTTTGTTTTAGGACGTTTGATATCGGTAAACTCTTAGCTTAATTAGCATAAGTCAGATTTTAAGGTTCATCTTGTATTTAGCGTCAAAAATGCCTAAATCACTTAGGCAGATACTGATTATGAAATGTAAAAAGCATGCTGATTGGCGTAGGATATAGCCAATGGGGCACATTGAATCAGCAGCATTAGGAGAGTATCATTAAGTTAGATATCACAATTTGGCCAAAATATGACTTCGCCAATTATGCTATGAGGCTAAAGATATGCAACATTGGCAAAAATGTCCCCGTTGTCCCATAATACAATCCACACTTATATGGGATATCACACCCTACATTCTGATGCCCACCACATCTTTTCATCCTTGATCTGCAGTGAACACTAGTAAAGTCACATTAGCTGTGCAAACACGACGACGATTAAAAGCCAAACCAAGGAAACTAGTCCAAAGAAACAAGCGCACACTAAATGTACAGAGGGACTATTTATTTGTATTACTCAGCGGGAAATCACCGTGTTAGCAGTGTGCAGGTACTGATGTCTCTTCCCTGCCAAAGAGACACCCTTTGTCCGACCGAATGTCTCTCCCTGTGTGTCTGTCCCTGTGTCTTTCCCTGTGTGTCTGTATGTCTGTCCCTGTGTGTCTGTATGTCTGTCCCTGTGTGTCTGTGTCTATTTGTCTTGTCCTTGTGTGTCTGTGTGTCTGTGCCTGTGTGTCTTTTCCTGTTCCCTTTTCCCTGTGTCTGTCCCTGTGTGTCTGTGCCTGTCTGTCTTTGTGTCCGATCCCTGTGTGTCCGTCTGTGTCTGTATGTCGGTCCCTGTGTGTCTTTCCATGTGTGTCTGTATGTCTGGCCCTGTGTGTCTGTGTGTCTGTCCCTGTGTGTCTGTGTCTATTTGTCTGTCCTTGTGTGTCTTTGTGTCTGTCCCTGTGTGTCTTTTCCTGTTCCCTTTTCCCTGTGTCTGTCCCTGTGTGTCTGTCCCTGTGTGTCCCTGTCTGTCTGTATGTCTGTCCCTGTGTGTCTTTCCCTGTGTGTCTGTATGTCTGTCCCTGTTGTGTCTGTGTGTCTGTCCCTGTGTGTCTGTGTCTATTTGTCTGTCCTTGTGTGTCTGTGTGTCTGTCCCTGTGTGTCTTTTCCTGTTCCCTTTTCCCTGTGTCTGTCCCTGTGTGTCTGTCCCTGTCTGTCTGTATGTCTGTCCCTGTGTGTCTGTATGTCTGTCCCTGTGTGTCTGTGTGTCTGTCCCTGTGTGTCTGTATGTCTGTCCCTGTGTGTCTATGTGTCTGTCCCTGTGTGTCTGTCCCTGTCTGTCTGTGTGTCTGTCCCTGTGTGTCCGTCTGTGTCTGTATGTTTGTCCCTGTGTGTCTTTCCCTTTGTCCCTGTGTGTATTTCCCTGTGTTTCTATGGCCTTGTGTGTATGCGTGTCTGTCCCTGTGTGTCTGTATGTCTGTGTGTCTGTCCCTGTGCGTGTCTGTGAGTCTGTGTGTCTGGGGGGGGGGCGGGGGCGCCGGGGGCCCCGGGGGGTGCTGAGGCGTGACTAACTGACTGAGGGCCCTGCGCTCGCTGCCGCTCCGAGGGGTAATTAATTTCAGCAAACGACCGCCACGTCTGTCGGCTTTTATAAACGAGCGTTTACGCGGCACGGACAATTTAACCACTCCACTGAGCCTGTCCTGACAGAGATGAGGAAGGGGGGGGGGAGGGGTGGGGGGGGAGGTTGAGGGCAGATGAGACATGGGGAAGATATGGGCGTATGGGGACCACACTGTTTGGTGAGTGATGGGAGTCTTAATCGATGGAGTAAGCAAATTTACTCCAGCGAAGCTCACACGACCCCATCAGTTTTCACAGCGATGATCCCCCCGACACTAAGACCGTTATCAATATTCAAAAAAGTTTAACATCTTAGCGCAAGGTATTAAGTGATCAAAAGCCCGAACGCTGATGTTTGTTTTTAAGGACAGTGACTGGAGCTAAAGTGCAGTCATCACGATTTAAACTGTCTCTCTTAATGTTGTCATGCTTGTAATGTATACGGACGACATTGTCTGCCTTCCATGCTTTAAACCAATTCAAAAAGGATTTGATACCCTAATAAACATGTTAATCCACCTGTTAAAACATCCTTCTCAAGAAAACATGCAATCTCATATTAAGACTAGTTTTCCATGACTTAACAGTACAGTTAGCAAGAAATGTCGCACTTTATTTCCATCATCTACTTATTCTTGACTTTTATACATGCAATCTCCTTTCGTCTTTTCATGTGCATTTTAATCAATGTCGTCTGAATCACTCTCTTGCATAAACATATATGAACATATGTTGCGTGTGAACCTCAACATAAAGCAAGCTTACCAGCCCTATCCCAGCCACATAAAAGCAGCATATGTCGCTGTCACTTGCTACTGCTGATCCCAACACATGTTTTTCTTAATATCCTGATCCAGGATCATACTTGCGTAGTGGAAAGCCACCATGCTGTCTGTGTGTGTGTGCATGTGTGTGTGTGTGCATGTGTGTGTGTGTGTGTGCATGTGTGTGTGTGTGCATGTGTGTCTGTTGTGTGTGTGTGTGTGTGTGGTGGAGGGGAGGGCTGAAATTCTATCTGGTAGCAAGACTACTGCTTTGTGGCTGCTGCCAAGCCTACCAAGGCTGGCCTCTGGTGCTGTGTTTTCACAGCTAGACACACATCGCTCTGACACCAGGCCCCTGGGCTTACAGATCTGTCAGGGCTGCATGACGGTTGTTGTGGAGGTTGCATCGTTTTTTTCCCCTTTTTTCTCCTCTTTGCTGTCGAGCGGCGATTATATTATACTCGAAAAAAGGGAAATATGAACTAAAGAAAAAAAGGGAAGCTGAAAGATTGAGACAAATATCAACTTGGTGACTCAACCTGCTACCGCTCTACCCACAGAGGCCAAAGAGCCATGTACTAACCCACACAGGTTGTTTGTCAGTGTGAGACAAACCGACCCGTTTGGACGCAGGCCGCCGCAGAAACCCTGTACCCACTGGTTGAGGAAGCAGCCTTTCGTCACCAATGTCACGTTTCTGTGTGCCAAAACTAAATAGATTACATTTTTGTGATTCCCATTGGAAAATGCGACGTATAAGGATAGTTTTGGCATTCAAATGTGCTTCGATATCATTTCTGGTATGAAATTTGCACTTTATTTTGTTCATCTACTTATTGTTTACTTTTATTGACTTATTTATTGTGTGTCGCTTTGGATAAAAAACGTCTGCTAAACGCCCTCATTTAAATCTACATTCAGAGAAAGTAAATGATGTTGAATTTTTTAGTTAATGCATGCAACGTTTTCTATCGTTGCCATGGTGATTGACACGGTGATAGACCTTGGTAGCCCTGAAGCCACGTAGCTTTGGATCATTGTCTTTGCATTGTGTAGTCATCTGAGCTGTTGTGTTGAATGTTATTTTTATGATTCTTCAAGTGTTTTTGTGGGCAAACCCAGAAGTTCATGTTCACATTGTTTCTTCAAAAAAATCTATTCCAATGGTTGATTTTAGATATTTACGTCAAAGAAAAATGTCTTAGTACGTTTTTTCGAAGCGGGAACACAATCTTCAGTAAATATTTAATACGTAAAAGATTTTGAAAACACTAGTACAATCAACACACCAGAATGGGGGCAAAGAATGACTTGGGAGTGAGATATAGAAGTGTGGTCTATTTTAAATTGAACAGGGTATAAATGTCTACTAAAATGATCAATTTGGAGGCTCTAGCTTGGCGGGAAGCAATGTAATTATTAGGCGACCTTAGGGTCAAGGACACATGGGAAATCTGCCATCTTGAAAGTACACGAAAAGGGGCATGACCTCTAACATTGGAGTAAATAGGCAGAGAAAGGCGCTGGTTTCAAGTTCCCCATTGTCACTGGATCAAAGATAGGAACTTGTTGTCCTCCAACAAGGCACAAATTTGTCATATATGAGGTCAGAAGGGGCCCATGTCACGCACATTGCAAGCCATTTGCTCATTACTTATTTTTTAAGAGATACAGGTCTGATTCTGATGTATATTTGTGGATCGGTGGGGAGTAGGTCGGGGAAGTATTAGGAAAATCTCAGCGGTGGACCGCAGGGTGAGCTGTCACAAGATAGAGCACCTGCTGAGGCTTTGTGAGTCACTTCATGTAAGACCGGGCCCCCAAATTGATAATCTAACACATCCTCCAGGCGGCCCTATTTCTGAAATTTCCTAAGTAGGCCTATCGGTAGCCTACAGTCGTAACACAAAAAAAAATGACATTCATTCTCAGGATTCTACCTGCAACTCTACAAGAAAGCACGTGTTAAACTGATTGAGAGTCACAGCGAGTGTGTGTCGGCATTCATTTGAGTACAGCTTCTGAAACGTCTTCTACCGCCAGATGTGCACTCGTACGTGCCTGGCACCCTCATCAAGTGGCCTCTAGTAGTGGTGTTAACGACAGTAACTACAGCAGGGGACAGAGCCGCACAGCCAGGGCCCACAAAGCAAGCATAGCCATGGATGTGGTTTGCCAAAGGGGGATTGTTAACAAATCAGGAAATGTGATACTGTGAGAAAGATCATTTTTCGATGTGCTGGGGGATACTTTGTGTGTGTCTGTGTGTGTATGTGTGTGTGTGTTTGTGTATGTGTGTGTGCATATGTGCGTGTGTGTGTGTATGTGTGCGTGCATGTGTGCGGGTGTGTGTGTGTGTAGTGGTGTGCGTGCATTGCGTGTGCAAGTGTGTGTGAGCATGTGTGTGTGCGTGCCTGTGTGTGTGTGTGTGTGTGTGTGTGTGTGTGTGTGTGTGTGTGTGTGTGTGTGTGTGTGTGTGTGTGTGTGTGTTTGCGTGCGTGTGTATATGTGTGTGTGTTTGTGTGTGTGTGTCTCAGCTGGCTACTGCAGAATCTAAAGTGTAACAGTACCACCAATGAAGTAAACCCTACTGCAGATTTTATATTTTCATCCCCGTCGCCACTGTGCGCATACACACAAACAAATGACAATGTAATGAAATAAATGTTTAACATTTGACTATACACATATATACAGTTTATATTTATATATATTTTTACATAAATAACACAGTGTGCTTTGCCAATCCAGTGTAATCAGGCCTGCGTAATATGTTTACCTCTCAGAGGTAGGGGACTTTGATTAAGGAGCAGCCATCTGGCCAAAACTGAAAGAGGAGAAGGACGAGAGGGGAGAGCATGGGAGGAGAGGAGGAGAAGGGCGGAATGAAGCGGAGAGTGATGCGGAGAGGGGAGAGCATGGGAGGAGGAGGGGAGAGGAGAGGAGAGGAGAGAGGGATAGGAGAGGAGAGGAGAGGAGAGAGAGGAGAGAGAGAGGAGAGGAAGGAGAGAGAGGAGAGGAGAGGAGATCAGAGGAGAGGAGAGGAGAGGGAGGAGAGGATCGAGGAGAGGAGAGAGAGGAGAGGAGAGGAGAGGAGAGGGAGAGGAGAGGAGAGGAGAGGAGAGGAGAGGGAGGAGGAGAGGAGAGGAGAGGAGAGGAGAGGAGAGGAGAGGAGAGGAGAGGAGAGGAGGGGAGGAGAGGAGAGGAGAGGGGAGGAGAGGAGAGGGGATCAGAGGAGAGGAGGAGAGGAGAGGAGAGGAGAGGAGAATTGTGGCAAAAAAGAGGGGGAGCCAAATCAACTAATCATGATAATGGCAACTCAAGAACCTCGACAAACTACAGCCGATATAAAACCAGGCATCAACAATAGCAACACCTGGGCCCTTTTAGCATCACAAACTCATTAAGCAGTTATAACTCAAGGCGATGACTGGCGAACGCTAGGGTTTTATAGAAGAGCAATGTTATAATTTGGCACCTCTTATTCCCGGTCACCTGTGAATAGCCCGTGGGCCTTAGCGTAATTTGATCACTGACAGGACTTGGGAACAAACAAATGATGATTAATGCCGCTCGATTTTACAAATTGTACGACGATTGTCTCCTAAAAGAAATGTCCGGTCCATGTTTATCTTACATAGCATGATATATTTCAACCCGACCTTTGACCCCGGCCAGTAATATGCCCCTCGCAGGCCTCCAATTCATCCGATCGCCGGCACTTTAAAAACTTTGAAAATGACAGCCCCATTTAACCCCATCAGGCCCGAGAGCACTCCACCCAGTCCTCACAGGGGCCTCGTACCTCTGAGGCCCCGACGCTACACTGAGCGCATGTGTGTGTGTGTGTGTGTGTGTGTGTGAGTGCACCTGTGTGTGTGTGTGTGTTTGTGTGTGTGTGTGTGCGCACATGTGTGTGTGTGTGTATGTGTCTGGGTGAGCATGTGTGCGTGCGTGCGTGCGTGCGTGCGTGCGTGCGTGCGTGCGTGCGTGCGTGCGTGCGTGCGTACATGTGTGTGTGTATGTGCGCGAGCGTGCGTGTGAGTGTGTGGGCCGAGGGCTACACAAATTATGTTTTTGCGCGCGGGACCGGGGACCCTCTTTAGTCCTTTAGTGCTCAGGCTGCTAAAAACACGGTCCCAGAGGGAGAACCCCGAGGAAGGACTGCAGCAAACACAAGTCATTAAGTTATACCGTCCCTGTCCCTACAAACGGGCTCAATCGCCCCTGTTTTAATATGCGTTCAGGCGATGACAACTAACTTACGGGCTGCTCTTTGTAGGCAGGGGTTAAGAGGCTGAGTCAGACGTTATTGATTACGGTGTGGGGCTGAAATCACACTGGATGTTGTGTGTGTCCCTAATGGCGTGTGTTGTTCCTGGGACTAATCTGGAGGATAACTTGGGTATGGAAATCTGTACGTGCATGAAAAATAAGTATGGGTATTAAAATGTATTATTTAAAAACTGGGAAAATATAAATACTTATTTTTTGTGGAGTATGTCACCAAATACCTTGTGAAAAATGATTTAATGACTTTACCGGAAGTATAATTTTATGTTCTCTCATAAGCAATACCCATGAGTTTACCTCGGATACATGATAAATATTTGATATTACAGATAATTATACTAGATGAGTGGCCCCCTTGAGCCAGCTTTGACAACATTTCTGCATTACTCTATCCTGACATCACCACCCCATTCGCAAATACATCATAGTCTTGCACATCTTAATTCATTTTAATTAATCAACGGCATAATCAACGGGAGCGTAGACCAAAATGATGCGGGTCCCAATTGGATAGACCTACAACCAATCAGAGCAAAGAAACGTGTGGTACATCAGTGGCAGCCATCTTGGTTGTTTTTCAAAATGGTATTTTAGGTATTTATATAATTTCTTAATTTCCTTGTGCATATTCATGCTATATTCACTATTCATAGTCCATGCCACAAAAGTTGCCAACTACTTCTGATTTAAAAGCATATTCGGTCATTTAGCACTTCTGACCACGTAGTCGGATTATTTTTATTGCTTGAAAATATTTATTTATATTGATACAAAAATGTACCTGCTTTATTCAAATTACACCTATTTACAAGATGGAGGATTAACACTGCTGCCAGATGCTCATCATGTAGCGTAGCCACAGTGCTTGTGGGACCGCTCTGAAAAGGAGGTCATATCACAAGCATAAACTGGGTATTGGAGAATAATTGTGTATCCACAACTACCCGTGGATTGCGTTATTTGCACAGAAGCAGCAAATAGCCCATTCATAGCTGAAATTACACAGAGATTCTAATTGTGTGGCGTTTAGCACCGTTCACCTGCTGCTCAAGCATGGCACTGCAGTCTTTTGACTTTCACGTTATGGTCGACTGGAGTGGCAAAGTTTTCTCTCCCACAATAGCTCTGCTAACGTGTTACCGCCAAATACTGCTAAGGAATACCGCCTGGAACACATATTGCAAACGTCTTTATCTTTACAATCTTAATGAACAACAAGAAGGCACCGTTTATACGAGGAAATGGCCTTCTGTTTTCTAGCTTGCGTCATACACGGGGATCACAACGAGTTTCAAAAGCACAGAGATGGGGTCTGCGTCCTGGTGAACTTGATAGAGTGATCTTTCCAGAGGCTTTCGCAAGTGTTGAGAAAAGGACTAGGACTTAATGAAACACTCTGGTATTGTTGAATTACCTTTTTTTTTTTTTATTATTTGCTGTCTACCTTCACTATTTCAGTAGGCCGACTAGTGCTTGATTCTTTTGAAACATATAATACAAGACCACAAACAGTAACATAACTTATTTTACTAATAACTAATGAACCCAATTAAAACAATTATAAGTTGTACGTGAGATTTATTGTTTAGTTTATTTTTTACTTACAAAATTGTTTACTTTTATTTGCCAACTATCTAGCTGTGCATCAAAGTTATCATAAAGTGCCATATGCACAAGTTTTCATAAGAACCATACACGCACACAAACACATCCTCTGCACAAAATGCTTACAAAAGTTCACCTGTGCACACGCGCAATAACATGAAAAACTAACTGAGAAACCTGTGTCGGGGTGAGCTTAAATTCCCCCTCTTCTCTGGCAGTCAAACACTTCATGCAGCAGGCAGCGAGAGGGAGAAGGACGGAGGGGGGTGGGGGGGGGAGGTTTCTGTTCCTCTGCCACAGTTTCTCTAAGTGTTTTCTTTCGCTTTGAAGTGGCACAGCTAGATTACTTCCCGAATCTCCAAAGGATATTTTCGGTACCGCCGAGAAAACGAGACGGCGGTTGATAGGCACCACTTACACACAATCATGACTGCTCGGAGTAAGGCGTAGCCCAGCCAATCACAAGCCGCCTACATCCAGCAGGAAAGAAACCAAACCTCTTAATAACCAGCCACTCAAGATTACTGCACGTCACTGCCTGTTATCTAAAAAGTGTATAGATACGGCACTGTTGTGCATTGTGTCTCTTAAATCATTTCTAAAAATCCTACAGTGCGGTGGAGAATGAGATGAACCGCTTCATTAAGCAACGGTGGTGTGTGTTGTTTTTTTGTAAAACAACTGTGGATTTCAGAAACAATTCCGCGCTCACACAGTACTGACACAGACATCGCTGACGTTACATAAGACGATTTGGAACGCTGTCGGCCAGGAGGAGATCTTCAAAAAGAATCAATGAAAATATAATAATTAATAATATTTTAACACATTTATTTATTTATTATAAATTATTGGATTATCACGCAACCAACCAATTTTTGTAGCATCTACCATCATGCACAGCAGAAGAAAAAGAGGGCCTCCAGGTAGACTGGAAGGTATGAACAAATCAAGGCTACCAGAAAATATGTCTCCCTAGATCTCCTCTATAGTGGCCAACGTACCCTACAGGGCTTATAGCTGCAGTCGGGCCACAACTACCCTGGAGAAGGTCGAGGAGCTTCAGACATGAATGCCCCACACATGTGGAGGCCACTGAAGTGAATTATTGAGAGTTTTGTCCACAACCAGGCATGAATGGTCAAACCCCTTCTTGAAAGGCAGCCCAAGTACGGGGCATGGTCGCTGCGTACTTCAAGAAATATGCTTAAAAATTGAAGAGGGAATAAATTAATTGAGCATGTAATGTTTTTTTCATTAATTATTTATGCACTACATCGAGTAAGACCTTCATCTGGCAAACAAGGACTTTCACCTGACTTTCACATCTCAAAGATTCTTCTTCTTTTTTAGAAAGGGTGTCTCACAAAAACAGGTCAACTGTAAACTGTTAGGTCGGTCTACATCCGACCATCAAAAGTGAAACGCAGCCTCCAGGGTAATAAAAGAAGGTTGAGGCCCCGTGGTGGTTGCGTTGGAGAGCTGCACCCTAAATCAATACACAAGTCCACTCTCCAAGTCATCACTGTCCACTGTCCCGTCGGTTCTCTCTGTGTTCTTCTCTAAAACGTACTGTTCCTGTCATCCCCGGCAGAAGCCACCTTGTTTCCGCCGCGAGCCGCTGGTCTGAAAGTCAACACCGTCCCCGACAGTGGTACGTTGACTGAGAGTGCTATTATAATCTTTGATGTCATGGATGACTCATTGGTGTGTGTCCCTGAGAAGCTTCTGCGTATTTTCCAGGATAAACACCCCGTGTCCACTGACTCACTCTGCACTCTACCCACTCTTTAGGAAACCATGGATACTTAAGCTAACTGCCGTTTTTCCTGTAAAAGTTGTAATGCTGTGTGTGGGTGTGTGCAAGGATGTGTGTATATGTGTGTTTGCGTGTGTGTGAATTTGAGTGTACATTCTCTATTCTAAAGAATAGAGATAACCATTATGTAAAGCTCAACTAAGGTTGTGTTGAGAAAGGTACAATCCAGTACAAAATGTAATATTATTGGATATTCTCACAGTGCACTTCCTTCACTTACTAACATCTAAAGGGTAGTTTTACCATTTCTAACAAATTGCATTAAAATAATAGCGCTTGAATACTACAGTACCTTTAAGTTCCCAACCGTTACCGCTATTCCCCAACCCAACATTTCCACAGTCATTCGGCTGTTGAATTCCCACTGTTTGGCTATTCTTTTAATACAAATTATATTCAAATAACAGCTCTAAAATCCTACAGCACCTTTATGTTTCCAACCGTTACTGCTATCCCCAGCCTATGTTTGGCTATTATTTTTTATACAAATTGAATTAAAATAACAGCTCTTCAATCTTACACTATTTTTTAAGTTTCCAACCTTTACCTCTTTCCCCAACCCACCTCATCCGCAGTCTTTCAGCTGCTGCACTCCCAGCATGTCCTCCTGCACAAGTTCACCGCAACACTTGGGAAGTTCCGATGATAGCAAACTCAATCAAGTCAGAACTGTTAGTCAGCACTTTTTTGCTTTTTACTTATCCAAACCCCTGACAGCGAGACTTACAGAGAAGCCAGAGGGAATCTGCACACCCACTGCAATACCAACTTGTATAACGTAGAACAATATGGGCACAACTATTCTTCATGGTTCCAAAAATCCTTTTTGGAGAGCATTACTTTTGGTCTGCGGTATTTTTGTTCAACCACAAAGTAGTGCAGGGGTTTCTCATGGAATGACATTGAGTTTCTGTCATACAAAGAAAGCATATTTTTGCTGGTGGTTGAATTAATGTATGCTCGGCTGTAATGTTATTGTTTGTCATTCTTGAGTACACTACAATGGATAGGATTTAACCACAGTACTAGGCTTACAGTCTTTGCCTTGTGTTTTAGTGTGATGTACTGTATATTACTTCAGAACATTGCTTATTTTAATATATTTCAGAACCATTTGCGGTCTTTGTCCTTCAGACAAAAAAAAACCAACATGTGAATTTGGTTGAACAGAACATGACCTCATCCTATAGCCCGTCGAGATCATTGTGGTCGATCTCGTTCAAAGCCTTTCAGAAGGCCTTGACCCAGCCCCAACCAGTTTCCTCCACCACTGAAGTCGGTTTCACTTCCCCTGCCCGATCCACATCCTGCCAAGCCCAGCTCACATTCTGGACTGCATATTTGGACTGGACCTCAGCCTCACGCTGGCCCTGAGCACCGTCTCTGCACTTGTAATGTCAGCTTGGCGAGACAACAGAGAATCACCCAGAACAGACACACCACAGACACTGCAAACACTGGAGCTCCAGCCATGAAGTGTAGAGACGGGCGGGTGGGGAGGAAGGGAAGAGGAGCCGGAGTAAATCAGAAGGAGGTGGAGAACGACAGACAGAAGATTCAAAGACAAAAGTTGAAGGAGGTCAAAACACAGACTAAGCACCAGCTGTTGTGAACTCTAACGCAAGTGTGGAAGGCGAAGACAAATCGACTGGAATCTACTGGGGTTTCCATTGGGCTGTGGTCAATATGTGCACGTATTTGTAGGAAAGATGCATTAAAAGTCAATTTAACATTGGTCGTTGAGCACACACAGTAAACAAGGCCAGATGCACTCAGGGCATACATCTCCAATAACAATCATTATGTTAGGACGCTTTCAGCTGGGTCTGGCCTTAAGGAATTACCGTGGCTTGTCATTATAGCTAATGAAAAATTCAACAAGGCTAATGTTTCTTTTGGCTTTGAGCCATGGAATATTACTTTTCTTTGTGTGATTTCATTTCCCACATGTTGCTGTTCTGAGATGTATGATTATGAACTGTCCTCAAGTTTGGGACATTAACAGTTTAAGAGTGAGGAATTTAATTTGGATGGTTCATCTTTTTAATATTGTACTTTATAACTTATTGATGGTAAATGACTTGTGTGACCATCTATGCAACCCACATACGTAGGAATAGCTTGGGAACCAGACAAATCTTGCCAGCTAATGTTTAATCTGCTTTGCAGATATAGTATGGGTCCCCTCCCATACAGAAAGATTTCTGCCCGGTACACCGACCAATCACAACCAATCTAATAAGACGCGGGATCAATACGATGACGGTGTAGAGACGAGCCACACAGTTCTTTTCAACAACAACAAAGATGGCTGCCGCTGATGTTGAACGGACTGTTGCTATCGAGAAAGCATTTAACGAACTGGTCGGTATATTTTCACAAAAAAAGATCAGATGACTGCACTTAAAGCTTTCGCTTAGATGAAGACTGTGATGGAAAAACATGTTGTTACCTTTTAGTCATGACAGGCACGGCTACGACCCCTTTTTATGACACCGTGAGGAGCTTCAATCAATAGATAACATCTGGTTAACAAAGGGTTTAGTTTTATAGGGGGGTACAGAGCGGCTCTCAGAATCCCGACAAAAACTGTATAAGAACACTGTGTTTTAGCCAATGCCTTCAACCTACGGAGCTCTTTGAGCTGATTTCCCATGCAGGGGACTTCAGCCTGCGCCCCTCTTTAAGGGACGCGGGTTGATTTCCCATCTTAGGCCTAGGATCATTGTTTGTTGTATGCATATTGTGTTGTATCATTGTTTGTATGTTGTAGTAACATTAGTACCAAATGTCTGACCACAATTGTCTACAAGTATTGTGTGCTTTTTGTATTAAGCAAACAGTCCTAGACGCAATATCTGTTAAAGGAAATTACCACGACAAGATGTATTTTTGTCACCCGTTTCATTGCCGTGATTGGTTGAAGGCTTATCCAATCACCTTCAGAGGCATTATGGTCTGTGCCCTTGAGGGACGCCCCTTGAAAATCTAAAACGACCGGAGGGATTCCAGACTAATTGCAGTTTACAATCCGTCTGGCGATGCCTGGCTCACATGTGAAGGCCATGAGGACAAATTGCCTTTCGTCATACCCCAAAGAATCAACATCGATGACGCATTCCCATCACCAATCTCTCTCTCTCTCTCTCTCTCTCTCTCTCTCTCTCTCTCTCTCTCTCTCTCTCTCCTCTCTCTCTCTCTCTCTCTCTCTCTCTCTCTCTCTCTCTCTCTCTCTCTCTCTCTCTCTCTCTCTCTCTCTCTCTCTCTCTCTCTCTCTCTCTCTCTCTCTCTCTCTCTCTCTCTCTCTCTCTCTCTCTCTCCCTCTCTCTCTGTCTCTGTAGTCCAGCCAGCCATTGTGGGATTCTTGTGGCTGTCCCATCTTAGGCTCCGTATCATCCGGAATCTCATCTTTCTCATGTCTTCCCGGAGCTTCTTTGGCCAAGCATGAAAAGACTGTGTGTGTGTGTGTGTGTGTGTGTGTGTGTGTGTGTGTGTGTGTGTGTGTGTGTGTGTGTGTGTGTGTGTGTGTGTGTGTGTGTGTGTGTGTGTGTGTGTGTGTGTGTGCTAAGAAAAAGACAGCGAGAGAAAAGCAGGAAGCCAGAAAGATTCCCTTTCTCACAACCCGACCTGCTTGGTTAACTTCCCCAACATGCAAAGTAGCGTGACCTAACCCTCATCTTACCCCTTTCAAGTGGTCCAAGAGGCAAAGGCTCAGCCCCACACTCCAGCACAAACAACTCACACATCTGCCAGTGAGCCAACCATCTACGGGCCTGCGTAGTGGCGGCCGTTTTACCGATCCAAGGTAACGGCAACATTTTCCAAACTGATCTAATGCTCGAACCTCAAATCACAGACACTTCAACTGTGGATGATGGCAGCATTAATGCTCCGTGTCCACGTCGTCGCAGACATCATACAACTTCGGTTAACCGCACACAGTGAAAATGGTTTGTTTTAGCACGCAACCTATGCATTGCAACAGGTGTTTTAAAGAAGAGTCGACACTCAGGCTGTAGACCTTGTATAAAAGGGGACACTATACCGAAATTGAACTTGCTGCAAGCTTGACCCAGTTGTGTCTAAAAAGCACCCATTCCAACACCAGCAATGTTCTATTCAGACCATAAGCACAGGTATTTTACCGGTTCAATTTCAGGGTCATGCAAGGTGCAAGAGTGTGCTGTTGTGGATTGTGTGTGATTCTATGCCCTCTTTCAGGGGAAGATTCAAGATCAATTACTAGCGCTATTTTTCCCCAACAAATATCACTTTAACATGTTACTCCACAATATGATCATCCTTTGGGTCGCTTTTCGTTAAAATAATGGATAAGCTGGAGGATTTGCTAGTCAGGGTTGTCCTCGAGTCTAGACTGTCCCGTTTAATGGGGTTGCTTGGTAACCGAATGAGCCATTTCTCTCACACGCAGGCCCCAGTTTGAGTACTTGCGGCTCCATTCCAATCGTTCGAGGCTCAAAGAGTACTTCCTATCTGAATGGCCTTTAACCCCAGATGTACAACCGGCAGCCGACCTGGGCCATCAATCCTACTGGGTCCTCTTTCTCTCTTGTAATTTCCCCTGTCAGACAATTCTCTAGCATCCCCTTAAGCTCAATTCACATTGCAACAATCCAGCGACCGCGGTTTCAAAAAACACTACTTTCTTTAGCCCAATTTTCGAGTATAGCCTCTGTCTGCACTCCATCCCAGACCGTACATTTAAGCTTCTTGCTTGAATGGTTGAATCAATCGTCATTCATTCGCAGCCAAGAACACAGATGTTCTGCCAGGCAGCTGTGCTGTCCTCATCGTTAGGGTTTGGAAGAGCTTACACGCAGACTAGATGTGTCTAATATGTGAGAAGCGGTGTTGGGTGTACGAGACAGAACCTAAAACCCGACATTATTTTGCAAGAAATTGAAAAAAAAAAGGTTTAAGAATTAGCTTTTCAGACGCAGCGCGGTGGCGTCACTTCTTTCTATTTAGCCGTTGCACATTTTCTGGAACGGCATTAAACCAAGTGACATTTAACGATAAATCAAAGTGTTTGCCAAAAGTCAGCCGTAAAGATGAATAGCTCGCCAGACAGAGCAGGGGGAAAAAAACTGTCAGTGAGTGTGAAGCCATCCAAGTGGAGAATTAGCCAGGGAAAATACCAACCAGCTACTCAGGCTGTTCATCATGCCGCAGCCTGCCACCCACTCTGCCAGAAAGCCAGCCAGCCGGCCGGTTAAACACATCAGACAATCGTAAGAACAACGGCTTCTCCTTTTGCGTTTTTCCATGGAACCTGTCGCTGCATTCCTTTCACTATGAGCTGGCCCCTGACTCACGTGGCTCTAAGGTTACAGGAAGTTAGTCATAACAACCCCGGCCCACCGCAGCCTTATAAAACCACTCCGGCTAACATGTGGCTGGTCCAAGGCACCACACAACACAGCTGCCACGGGGTACCTCGGTTTAAAGGGTTCATCCAAGGAGTTGATAATAGCAGCTAAATAAAGGTCATTTAAAAGAGGAGTGAGGGGGCGCCCTTGTGGTTGGGGTAGAGTACCATTTAGGCACGGTCCTTACCGCAGCGACCGGGGTAGGATTCCTGCTCTTGGTCTTTTGCTGCATGTCTTCCCCTCTCTCTCTCCCATACCTATCCCGTCTATCTCCCTTTACAATAAAAAGGATAAAACCTTCAAAAGATGGGTGAAACAACAGTCTTGGTGTTTGTGATGTGGTGCAGTTGGTTTGGCATTGGAAAGGATATCATTGCAGGGTGTGAGTACTTGAGACGACGCCCCATGGTATGGCAATCATTTCTGCGGTTACAATATTGAGACAATCTGTGTCATCGTCCAAAAAGGGGAAAGTAAAGTGATGGTCCATTACCATTACTTAATGTTATTTATAAATTATGAAGGTGCAATCTAGGTGCCTATAGACGCCTGCCAATGAGCAGCTATCACGTCCAACGCTGCTGACAATCTTGGCCACCAAGTAAAATTTCCAACGGGCCGGATCCAAAATCGATTCCTTCCTTCTGTTTGCCGTCCATGATGCTGCCCGGTGCATCTGAATGGCGTGCAACGCATTTATATACGTTTGGACTTCAGAGATGTCCATCGCCATTAGGGGATCTATGCTCCGTCCCGACACAACTGAGCTTTAAATGTTGAACTTGTTATATGACAAAACATGTTTTGTGGAGAAAACAACAGTCCTCCAGCCAATGTTGCTGCAATAGCTGGCAGAGCAAAGAGCTGCTGATTAATGTCCAAATATGAAAAAATGTAAAAATACATGAAATCATCAGTGGTAACGTTTTTTT
>OLKM01000087.1:132786-177786 GCA_900291075.1 Melanogrammus aeglefinus
TATGTGACTTAGCTTTCCGCAGTCTGATTTGTTTCAATGAGAAAAATGTGGGAGTCGCCAGAGGGCCAGTCGTCCAGGGAGTCTTTAAGCTAACAGCCGTGCGATATACACTCCTCTCCCACACCCATTATTCAACGCTACTGCACCTGCAATGCAGTTTACGCCTTTATGGGCTGTGTGTGCGTTGTTTTTTCGTGCGCGGAACGGAAACGCACGTGCATGGGCGTGAGGATGGTGTGTGCGCGGTTGTGTGTCCACCGCACTTTTCTGCACAGGCTTTCAATTCAAAACTGGACGACAAGATAAACCTATTTGAGTCCAGGGCCACAGCACATCGTCTTTGCCAGCCAATAGAACTGATCAGATGGAGGGGAGTATGGCATGTCAGCCAAATTGGTTAACATGAGGCCGTTAACGAAAATAATATTCTGTTAACATGTCATAAATCTATGGGTGCTTGTGTTGTGTCCCCCTGCATCAAGGGACTTTCTTTTTATGTAACCGATGGTAACAGCCGTGTGGGAATTTCCACAGTTGTCTATGTTGAAACAGCCCTCACGCGAGGATGAAACTCATAAACAGGCCACTGCTGCTGTCATTATTTCAGGTTGCGCAGCAGACGGCTCGCGTTGCAGTGTGCAGAATCCATTACCTTGGTTTGTGGGGGAACAAAAAAAGCGGTGGTAATGTGTGGTTTCCGAGCGATCGTCCGCTAAAATATGTCCGTTCCAACTATGTGTGAATCGGGAACACACTGTGGGTGATACAGTGGAGTTGCGAAACAAACTGATATTTGGAGCTTATTGCAAAATAAAGCTGAGGAGGAAACCCAAGGACATGATTCGGAAAAATCAAAAACATTCGACAAACAAAATGGTGCTCAACAGTAGGTTAAGCATTGTTTGGTTTATTGTGGGAGACAAATGTACACATACATGTGTAAAGAAAACAACAATAAAACACGGAATGCGTGTGATGACAGCTGAGAAGTTGTTTAAATCTTTTCTACAAAAGAAGGAATGGACAATTTATCTGTAAATCCATGAGGTAGACACATATCGAGAAATGGATGTGACTTTAATATTCAATGACACTTCTTGCCATTTTAGAAAGAATGATGGAGAAATGTTCTATAAAGAATGGAAAGGCTCCATATTGGAGTTTGTCTAGTCTGAGCCGTAAGCTCTATGGCACGGTGTTAATCAAGTGCAACCGTTTTCTAAATCAGTAAATAAAACACCTTTATTCTTCCCAACTACTGTAAAACAACAGATTTTCTTCTCATGCGCATTACCGTATACCTGGGCCCTCTTAGCAAAGCGCAAGCTAATGCCTGGAGCGGACACAGTGGGATCACTGTTTACTGCTAGTTTTGTTTATCATTGACTGAACAGTCGTGGTTTATTACTGCCGCTACTACGAGTGGCGGCTACAAGATGATGCTCATTATTCCCCTTAGATATAGTGTTGCTATTTAGTTCTTAGTGTTTTTATTAACGATAGCTTGCTATGCATTTTCCTAGCAGAGCATGGAGACGATGAGATAACGATGTGTGAGTTGTTAGTTTGTTTATTGATACCAGGATTTATCTTTCAAGGCTCTACTCCACAGTCAATTATTTTAAGTTAGCCCACGTTGTGGCATTTAAAAAATTATCAAGTCCCCAGCATGATTGTTTTTTTGTGGAAATTAATTATAAAGAACAACCAACTGCTTCTTGATTTAATTTGGTGTACTGGACACTCTAGTGCATCTTCTATGTTTGGACCAATTCATTATGTTTCTCAGGGTGTGTAGTCTTAATAGGTAATATTGTTATCATTATCAGAGATCAACATGAACTTGAGGGACTGGTTGTAAAAACTGTTTTCAGTATTGGTTCATTTCCTGCCGATCAGGTTGTTTAGTTGAAGCTTGACAGCCTCGTGCTCACTTGTTTGGTGATGACACACAGCAGCAAGTTCTACCACCGCACAACACACAACACACAATACACACGACTAGACTGGAAAAAGCGAGTGCATTTAAAAATTCGTAATACGCAGAAACATCTTCCAGAAACACTTTTTTTTGTGTGTTTGCCACTTGCTTCGGCTGACATTTATACAGACGCCTAACTGCGCCAAGATTATGGATTAGACTTCTGCAGGAGTGAAAATAATGGTGGGGCAGAGGCTGTCACAGTGGTTGTTTGTTTCCAGGAGTAGTACTTCATAAAACGTCAAGTCCACATTGATCTGGTGTTGGGGTCCACAAATGCATTACACAACTGTGGCTGTCCCTTTCTTTCAATGGGACTCCCCCATAACTGTTATCACGCCCTGTTTGTCAACCTCGTAAATGACTTCCGAACACTCAACAAGAAATATGAAATTGAAAAAGTCAAAGCAATCACACGTTTCAATTTTTATGAATGCATTTATTTCAATGTGCCTACAATGACGGAACGCTTTCTGGAACTAGACTACTAAAGCCGGGGTCAACTGACCTCTACGCTCATTCAAAAAGCTTTCCATCCCGCAGGTGGCCTTCTCTGCCGTACATACAAGCTCTGTGTGCATCCATTTGAAACAGCTACCTACATTTACATTTACCTCTTTGTACATGTAAATGTAAATGTACCGATTTACCCATCTACGTATTCTTTCTCTCCGCTCTTTAAAATGACTTCTTACTGTTTCTGAATTGCTAGATTCATAGCAAAATAAGAGGCTAAAGAGCCTCCTCTTTTGAAATCACCAGAAAAAGCATTGTCAGAAAGGCCTGGACTTCAGACTGTGAAAAACTAATCATAAAAATCTCAAAAGAGCAAGTAACATCAAGGGATTTCCTTTAGTCTGCTAGCCCTCTTTAGGATTAAACCGTCTTAATGTAGCCTCTTCAGTTATTTAGTATATTTACTAAGAGGTCTGTAATAGCGTGCAATTAATGACGAAATAAGCATGAAATGACGAAGCAGCCATTTAACTCTTTGTCCCTTGCTCTAATTATCCTTTCTGTGTCACACTCTCTCCGATAGAGATACAAAACAACATATTTAGCAATTGCTATTCTTTGCAGTCTTGGAACATTATTAAGAGCTTTGTTCACTGTTTGAGCCAGTGTGTGTGTCTGTGTGCTCGCATGTGTGTGTGTGTGTGTGTGTGTGTGTGTGTGTGTGTGTGTGTGTGTGTGTGTGTGTGTGTGTGTGTGTGTGTGTGTGTGTGTGTGTGTGTGTGTGTGTGTGTGTGTGTGTGTGTGTGTGTGTGTGTGTGTGTGCACGGCCTGCATGGTATAAGACGAGCCCTGCCACCTCTATAACTGCTGGGTTTGTGTTTTCATTAGCCGTTTGGCGCTTACAAAATGTAATAATGACTCAAACAAACAAACACCAAATTATCGTCGTAATTAAGTTTTGAAAAGCCAGGGGAGAGAGGGAGAGGAGGGGAGAGCCGAAGAGAATCACTTGGCAAGCATGCACTGTCTGCCACGCTGGTAATGAAGTGCTCATGCCTGTGTATGTCTGTGTGTGTGTGTGTATGTGTCTTTGTGCGTGTGTCTTTGTGTGTGTGTGTGTGTGTGTGTGTGTGTGTGTGTGTGTGTGTGTGTGTGTGTGTGTGTGTGTGTGTGTGTGTGTGTGTGTGTGTGTGTGTGTGTGTGTTGTGTCTGTGTGTGTGTGTGTGTGTGTGTGTGTGTGTGTGTGTGTGTGTGTGTGTGTGTGTGTGTGTGTGTGTGTGTGTGTGTGTGTGTGTGTGTGTGTGTGTGTGTGTGTGTGTCTACGTGTGCTTCTTTCAAGCATTCAGCGGCAAAAAACAACAACAAATAAAGAAAAACCGGAGGAGGCGAGGAGAAGGAAAAGAGGCAAAGAGAGAGTGTTTGTTCCAAGTTCTGAGGAGAAAGTCTTCTGTGAGGTCTGGAGGCTCCTCGTTCTCCCACCTTCTCCACTTACGCTTCAGTCATAACTCTCTCCTCTTTAACCTCTCACCATCTGTGCCCCCCTGCCACTCGGCCCGGCCTACCGCCTGCTCCTCAATTAGATCAATCTCTTTCCTTCCCTGCCAGTTTTCTCTTTCCTTCCTCTCTCTTTCGGTCCCTTAATGTCCTCTTTTTTCTTCTTTTCTGCATGATGCCCACTGCCGTCAACCACCCTCTTCATTAACAGTTTCCGTCAAGTGGTGCATTGTGTAAGCCAACGGCATTTTACCAGGAGACACACACACACACACACACACACACAAAAATGTGTGTTGCCCACCCGATGCAAGCACAGAACACAGGCGAGTTTTGGCAAGACCACAAAACGCTCGCTCACATCCTGATGCCAAGTTTATTGGTTACGCGGCTGAAACTAGGACATCCATAAACTGGGAAATTGCTCTTACGGCTGCAATGTCGGGAGGAACACTGCCACTGTGGGTGGAGCACTCGGCTCTCAGAGATCCTATTTGTTTTGACCGATGCGCGCCGTCATAGCAGCAAGTTCAGCGGACTCCGCTTGGTCAAGTGTCTCTCCATAAGAAAACACTTAAGTGGAGGGAAGGGTGGTGCAGTAGGAGTAGACAAGCAGGATTTACAGAGGCACACTGAGGACCGTGAAGGCAGGAATGAAATAAAAGGTTGCAAAGAGAAAGAACAACATTATGACTGCACTGCACCAGGGGAGCACAAGTAGCGCACGTGCGCACTCTGACGGCCCTCTGTGTTCCAAGTCCAGCCCTTCAACTCTACGGGGCTGGTATCTAACACCTCGCCGCGGAGAGCGACTTCCCATCGAGGGGTCGGTGAGGGCGACTCTCTTTCCATGGTTTCATCGTTATGAAATAAGGGTGACACCTTAGACAGTTATTGTGTAATGGACTTCACCCACAGTTCGCTCGGGTCTCTCTGAGAGCACAATAGCTGTGTGATTGGATCCCCCATCAGCCACCGGGAATCAGAGCCGAGGGCTCACTGACACCGCGAGTGTCCAGAGCCCCCGACAAAACAAAATGGGCCCCCGCTCTGTTTCGCCAGCTGCGTTGATCCGAGGACACCGAAATGAACAGCCAAAGTGGCTCTCAAGAGATGACGACGATGAGGAGGAGAAGCAGGAGGAGGGGGAGGAGGTGGAGGGGGAGGAAGGTGGAGGGGGGAGGAGGTGGAGGGGGAGGGGGGGGGGGGAACTTCAGATGTGGTGGACGCCACTGCCACCGTTGCAGCTGCTACCGTTGTCCGCATGAGAATGGTGCCAATCTGCCATCCTTTCAGGGGAGAGTCTCTCTCGCTCCAGCGGACGTGAAAGGGAAAATAGCGCGCTTCTTCTTGGGATGGCTGGAGAGAGAGAGAGAGAGAGAGAGAGAGAGAGAGAGAGAGAGAGGAGAGAGAGAGAGAGAGAGAGAGAGAGAGAGAGAGAGAGAGAGAGAGAGAGAGAGAGAGAGAGAGAGAGAGAGAGAGAGAGAGAGAGAGAGAGAGAGAGAGAGAGAGAGAGAGAGAGACTCGAGCCCTCAATGCATGGGGAAGACGGGGAAACAGGGTTAAGATAAAACGGAGTGGAGAGGTGTTGACGACGGCCAAGTGCCCTCTGATGATGGCCCCATGCTGTTCTCTGTGAACCACACTGATTTTCTAACCAATCAGCTGATTGTCTCTCGTGGTAGTCACCTGATGTAGTCACCTGATTGAGCCCTGTTTAGCACAGGGATTTATCTTTCCTTGGGTAGGTAAATTCTTTGAGAGGCACAAATAACCAGTCTATTCTTTTTGTGTAGAAAAATACCGAAAATGTATGTAGCTTAGTTAGCTTGGTTGATGGTGTCTGTGCACTGCTAATCAATGTGAATTGCCATCTAAACTAGACCTGGTTTTCCTCAGCAGGTCTTACGAACAAACCTCAATAAATGGCAGGCATCACATATTTATGAATAACGTTTCATCTCTCTAAACTCTGGAGCTATACTGCATATTATTGTGAAATGTCAGCTGGCTTTTCAATAGCTCATCAAATTCAATAGGAGAAGTGTGCCACCATGTAGCCTATCTCAAGAATGCCTTTTTATTCCCCAGTAGCCTCTCTCTCTTTCTCTCTCTCGCCCTCTCTCCCTCCCTCTCCCCCTCCCTCTCTCTCTGGCTCTCTCTCTCTCTCTCTCTCTCTCTCTCTCTCTCTCTCTCTCTCTCACACTCACTCACTCACTCTCTCTCCTCTCTCTCTCTCTCTCTCTCTCTCTCTCTCTCTCCTCTCCTCTCTCTCTCTCTCTCTCTCTCTCTCTCCTCTCTCTCTCTCTCTCTCTCTCTCTCTCTCTCCTCTCTCTCTCTCTCTCTCTCTCTCTCTCTCTCTCTCTCTCTCTCTCTCTCTCTGCCAGCTGACATTTAAAAACCAGGGAGAAGGGAGAATGGCGAGAGGACAGAAAGGTTTCTCGGGCGTGCGTGGCCTTGACGTGGCCCCAGCCAGCCTCCCGGGGCGTGACCCCATCCCGGGCGTTCTGGAATACTATAGGGGGAAGGAGCGCTGTCATTCATATCGGGGAATGATTGAAATCCCAAAGAGGGAGAGAGATGTTCCTCCATGCATGTGTGTGTGAATTTAACACAATGGAGAGGGAAGGATGGGATGCAGACTGTTTTTGTGATAGGGTATAGCTGAGATCAGAGAAGTCGGTAAAGATAGGTAGAGCTGTATATAATGGTCAATATCTGTATTTGCGTCTGTATGAGCATTTACAGTACGACCTGAAATGTACATGGTCTGTAACGGGAGTCACATTACATTGGGCAAATGGTGTATTTTTTCACCTTAATCTCTTCAAAAATCGGAGAATGTGAAACAAAATGGTCTTAAACCATCAATGCTTATTGTATTATTGTACAAAGAAAATACACTCCGTGACTCCCTATAGTCCAGTTGGACGGGTTTCGGTTGTTGCCAACCTCTGCCCCAACCAGGAAGTATTTTTCAGCCCATAAAACGCTGGCTATAATATTCCCACAACAGATACTCCATATCGGTTGACAACGGACTTCTAACTACCAGATTTTAGCATCTAACGGATGTTAAACCCCAGCTGTCGCGAGTGACGTGCGACGCCGTTCAGCGTTAAGCTAAGGTAACACTCATAGCGGATGTGTTTGGTGGCCACGGATTCATGGGAAAAACGAGTGAGTGCGTATGTTTTACTGTGTGTAACAGGGGACAGCTTGAGTCGTCACATTACACACGCCATGATCCATTCCGTGTCTCCTAAACATTAACACACAGTGCTTAGAACTCGGGTTCTAAGCTTCATTCTGATGGGTTCCCGGGTCTTTCCAGCTGCTACAGCAGGCTTTTGTCTTGCTAGCTCCCTTAACTGACCCGATGGGGGGGGACTACAGAATCAAGTTAAGTTATCAATAAGGTGTAGTATATGAAACAACAATAGTTATCGACGACTGGAATCAAAGTCCTATGTTTAAAACAGAATAGGCATTTTAATCTTGTGGCCGTCCACAATAATATTGAAGAATCTTAACGGTTCATTCATGGCTCATTTTAAAGAGCCACTTCTGGTAGAATAAATATCTTTTTTCTTTGCTTCCCTGAATAACTTATCTTGATTTTGGTACATTCCTAACAGATTACCCAAATCTCCAGTCTGGGGCTCTCTTATCTTAAAAAATAAGAGATCATGTTTACTGGGGACCGGGCCATTATAGGGTCTCAAGCCAGTACTGGGGCTCCCCCACAAAAAACAAATAAATTAATAAATACATTTGTTCAACTTCGAGCAGAGGTGTCCCGTTATTGAAAACAGCAATGCACGCACAAAAAATGCCAACCCTATCAGAACAAAACATTCAGCAGGACCGTGGCATTAGTCGATATAGAGTATGACTGACCGCACACCTTTCACCACACAGATGTTAACAGACCACTGTAGTGGAGACGGCTGGATTTGATCAAGCGGTTTAATGGATTGCAGACAGAGGGTCCGGCCATGAGCCAAGGGGAACGTCAACACCACTCCACTGTGATCCAATGATTACTCACGCTAGCGTCGGGGCCGCAGCAATACTGGCAAAACCTTGATGTTGAATATGAAAAATGCACACTGCAGACAAAATAAATTAAGGTTTGCGTTTCAAAATGACACATCACCCAATTAAAGATCTCAGATCTCGTCTCTAAGCAGGGGGCGGCGTCATGTTTACATCTGCATGCGTGTGCATTTGCTTTGGAACACCATAACTTAGGAGGGCTCTAAGACTGTAGTGAAACAAATGGTTCTGCGCTGAAGGCACCGTGCCTCCTGGCACACACTACAAGCCCTCCATGAATACGTAGCCTGTCTCAATCCGTCCCACCACCCATGCTATGTTCTCCTTTGCTCTCCCTCCTGCTCATCACTCCTCCTCTGTTTACAACTCTTCCTCTACCTCCACTTGGCATATTCCCTCGCCTCTCTCTCTCTCTCTCTCTCTCTCTCTCTCTCTCTCTCTCTCTCTCTCTCTCTCTCTCTCTCTCTCTCTCTCTCTCTCTCTCTCTCTCTCTCTCTCTGTCTCTCTCTCTTTCTCTACGCCCCCTCCTTCTCTCTCTCTTTCTCTCCCACGCTCTCTGTCTCTCTCTCCCCCACGCTCTCTGGCTCTCCCACGCTCTCTCTCTCTCTCTCTCTCTCTCTCTCTCTCTCTCTCTCTCTCTCTCTCTCTCTCTCTCTCTCTCTCTCTCTCTCTCTCTCTCTCTCTCTCTCTCTCTCTCTCTCTCTCTCTCTCTCTCTCTCTCTCTCTCTCTCTCTCTCTCTCTCTCTCTCCAGCCAAGAGGCTCCCAGCCTCTCATAACTCTTCATTAGAGTTCTCCCCGGGCCCTGGGGCTGCACCATGTAGCAGAGCTGCTGCATCCAACTGCAACCGGAGAGCAAGAGGGGGAGAGAGAGAGAGAGAGAGAGAGAGACCGCCCGGAGGCAATTAGCCCACCCCGTAGAATAACATCATGCTGGACACAACGCTCCGCCGACTCCCAGGGATGGCCTATAGACAACACGCGGCCTATTAGCCTTCTGATGGCGGAACACAAGGGCGCACACCACTTGAAACGTCACAGTTAATGAACAGAGGCGAGGGCACCACATTGTACGGTACAAAATACAACAGAGAGGACAGCAGATACTGTATGTGGGGGTGAGACCTTAAGCCAGTGTTGGCTTGGTTGACTGGATCCTTACTTTCCTCTTTACCTTGTTATGCCCTTGCAGGGAGGACTAATCAGGCCCCCACTTGTTGAAACTGAAGCTGTTATTATGATAATGATTGTCCCCTTGACTTACGTTTCTCCTGTCGGGTTTTCAGGTACCTATCAACTCCTGTAATTCAGAATTCCTCTGACCAAATCAATTAATGATGACGAGATTCATTTTAACGATCCTAATGGAGAAATGCAGCGGGAGCCTCAGAAATCAGCAAAAGGCTTGAAAAATCAAGTACTTTTTGTATGTGGGATATAACACACAAGACTGAGTGGGGGTTCCCTGCAGTGGATTTAGGGTTAGGTCCTGATTGAAGTGGAGAGCGCTAGAGATCCAACACTTGATGAGAATCCAGGCTGGCAAAACACATGGTCTCAGTAACAACAGATTTGACAAAGTAGTGAGGCTTCAACATCAAAACCAACGTTGTTTTTGAAGGAGAGAATCCCAGGAAGGGTAGAAATACCAGGGAGCACAGAACAGGCCCAGTCGACATTCTGGATATCAGCGAACCCTGGATTTTCAACAGCCGTTGATGTCACCATCACAAGTTCCCTCAGTGAATGCCAGTAACCTCGGCATCAACTCCCATCCATGCAATTCTTCACACTGCAAGACTCCCAAGCAGACAGCTGCAGAAATGAAGGAGGCAGATGGAAGGTGTGCTACGAGGTTCCCCCAGCAGTGGAAGGATTTAACCATCAACTCAATAACAGCCACCGGAGAGATGAGGAGGATCGGGAGAAACCATGTAGTAGAGACTGTTGCCTGTTATAAACAGTCTGAGTAAGTTTCCATGAGTCTGGCTCTTCAACCCAGATGGTCGCCTTGTCATGATTGCGTGCCTTGTGAGTGATATCGTTATTTTCATGTTGTGTCCTCCACAATGAGGTGCTACGTAGAGATGCTACGCATCGCCCTGCAGTGCACGATATCTCTCTTTATTCACTTACCATTTATATCGTATTGCCTCACTGATAATAATCACATGAAAACAGAGTACATGCAGTAGTATCGAACGGAGACGACTCTCAATCTCATCACTGTCATAATACAAGTCCAAAATCATATAAACGGCGTGAAGTACTGCCTCATCTCTGAAAACATTGCTGATGCAAGCATGGCCAATAGCTAGGCGTTGCACGTGCGTAGTATGGAGGGTGCTGGATGGATCGGGTATCCTTGTATCCTTGTTCTATTAATACGACAGCGCTGACAATGGCTGCTTTCTCACTGCATCTCCGGGCATTGTCAATACCAAGCTGAAATTGCCCTCTTGAAAAACAACTCTGTGCGACTAAATTTTGATTACTAAACGTATCATTTGTATACTCTTCGAACGGTAAAAGGTTAAATAGACCTACGCCAGATGTCTCCACTGTACAGGAGCAATTGTAAATGTTTGCCAGGCAAGAAGAACCTCCACATAGCTAGAGCCTCTAACAACCCATCAATACCAAATTTACACCAACATAAATTGAAGTAACGTTTAAGAATTAATGTCACAACGTACAAGCCTGCACAATTAATTGATGACTCCCCTCAAAACAATCATCAGCACCGTACCCTTACACAGAAATCCTGTTACAGATCAATGCACGGCTTTGGGCCTTCTGCAACACTGTGTTTTGAAGATTTGTAAACTATGAGGTTGTTTTGACGGGCACAAATGGGGTCCAGCCCAATGTGAATCTGTATTTTGAGACGGGTCAATTCAATCGGTTATTTTCATGGACAGACGTGGACAGGACAAGGACAAGGCCTGCCTGTGTGACAACTGCTGTGTGTGTGTGTGTGTGTGTGTGTGTGTGTGTGTGTGTGTGTGTGTGTGTGTGTGTGTGTGTGTGTGTGTGTGTGTGTGTGTGTGTGTGTGTGTGTGTGTGTGTGTGTGTGTGTGTGTGTGTGTCAGTGTGTGTCAGTGTGTGCCAGTGTGTGCATTACATCTAGTGCGGAGCATCAGGTATCAGGGGGTATTTCCACTGATCAAGAGATGGGTGTGCGGGGAAATTCCTATGTGTCAAAACCCCCCTCATATACACACACACAAATAACCACATACACACACACACAGACACACACACACGTCACATTATCTAATTGGTTCATCACTTTCAAGGACTCATCCACGACCTATATCCGGTTTTCCCTCCGAGCGGGCAGTCATAATGGCCATTTTTGTCATCAAAGATAACATATGACCGACACCTTCATTAATGCCTTGCCAAGGTCATGGTCACGGCCCATCCCACCCTCCTTTATGTGGCTCCACACGTGCTCATCCGGTGATAGAGCTGCCCTGGCACGTTCCTCCCTGCCCTATACGCTGTATAACATATATAGTATTCTATATGGCATCATTGAAATCCTTAGCAATCCAATTATCCAGAGTCTAAACGTTACCTGATATCTAATAGGTGACAAAGAGGTGAAGTATAGCCTTGAACAGACAGCTGTTTTTAATAAATCATTCACACACTACCGTTGCTTTATTCATGTCTTATTCTACAGTATGTATGCATGTTGTAATTAAATGGGTGCCTATTGTATGGTCGGTCATTGTAAGACGTACGCAGGACGGACTATGCAGTAGACTGTTTGCTAAGGCGGTCACGCAACTAAGTGGTAATGCACCCTGCGTTGAACCACCCTCTGCTCTGCATCGGCACTGCAGCAGTCACTGCAGTCCACTGCGTTGGCAAACCGGGTTGACAACAACTGAATAAGCCCAGCAAACTTTGGTCTGACACAATGGTTTCCACGTGTTTTGGTGTACAAACTGATTATTTTTGAGGCATGCTTGGACATGGGACAAATGCGATTAATTCAGTGTGTTAATTAATCACCGCAAATTGCTGCTCTGGTCTTCAAATTGTGGGAAAAAGAGGAGAGTATATAGGATTCAATTACTGCAAAATGGCTCGCCTAATGGCGCTTTAGTTAGACCACTTTCAGGGTCTTTATGTCAGTCCCCAGTTCTACCTACAGTAAGTAATGCCTGGCAGCTCAAAGGCACATTAGCCAAGATCCTCACGACCACCTCTACAGTCTAAAAATACATGTAGACAAAACACAGATGGTGTCGAGGATGATCAAACCCACTGTTTCACATAATGTACAGCTAGGTACATATTGTGATGGAAAAAAACAGGAGACGTTTCAACTCGAGACAGACTGAGCCTTGTCATCGACAATCATGGCCTCACGTCGGATTTGATTAAATCACAGCGCGATCAGGACCAGGTAAACAGGGAGCCAGATGCCTGGATCGGGCCAAACGCCCGGGGTCTAGACTAGCCGGAGGAAATGGGCCCCGAAGAAAAGGATGAAAAGAGAACCGCCGGCTCTGTGAAACCGTGATACACAGTAAGGCAAACCTAAAGTGACAGAGCGCAGGGAGACCACATTGCCCGCCCACTCGCCCAGTCGCCCCCGCAGTCAAGAGTGCGACGGTGTGTTCACTGCTGGTGGTGGTTGCGTGGCAGGCTGGGGTGTGCAGGGGAGTGGTGTTGGGAGAGTGTGCGTTGGCGTGTCGGTGCTTACGTGCGCTGAGAAAAGCAAACGCCACAAGATACCACTACAGAAATCTCACTCCCGCTGACATCTGACGCCCCACTCTGTCGATTTCCCGTCCTGGTGCCGGGAAGACGGGGAGTCCCCTGTCATCCTGACAGACTGTCACGCCAGGGCCCGGGAGAAAACTGACAAGGAGCCAGTCCCCCCGCCCCCCCGCTCCCCCGCTCCCCCGTTCCCTGAGCTCCCCCGTCAGTCCCCCCCGCCCAACCCCCCCCCCCCACCCACGGAGGATCGCAGTTTGAACACAAGAACACTCAAAGCTACTATACTGTAAAAACACACTATAAAAAGCACTATAAAAACGACATGACGACGGGGGCTAGGGAAGAGTGGGCGGGGGTGGATCCACAGTCAAGTAGAGCCTTAAAATAAAATGGCAGAAATAGAAAAATAAGCGCTCTTCTTAAGTGTGATTTAGTACAGTGAGTGCACTGTACTAACAAGCCCGGTTAAGGTATGCTGGAGGCTGGAGCATAGAGATATATTTTGAGTAAAGACTGATGTACGCTAGAGGCTTTGCTGTAAGGGTTGCTGATACCGGGTTAGTAAGACTCGTACTTTGCATTGAGTAGCACTGCATTAGGTTGATATTGAGGAAAACAAAGGCGATGATTAAACTTTCCTGATTGATCGATTAATCACTTGTGTTGTTTATAAAAGGTCATAAAGAATCCCACATACTCGTCACAGCAGAACGCACGGCAGGGCTCACGAATGAGCTGGCTCTGTCTGAGAACCACTCAAGAAACACAATTATAACCTAAGTATTCATGTCACTGCTCTGAAACAGAAGCACTTCTAAAGCCAAATGCCTGTATTCCTTTATATACATAAACTGCAAATAACCTATTAATAACAATAAGAAGCAATTCAATTTTACTGAAATAACCTTCATCATTTCAGCCACGGCTGAGAAGATGCACTTGTTTATCCTATACACCGCCTTAATGAATACCTTTAGGACTCTGTGGGCAACATACGCAGGGATCGACAGGCAGAGATGAGGTAGCAGAGGAGCCGGGTGCTCTGTCTTTCTGATGAGGGATACAGGACCCCCGCAGTGCTACTGCACTCCAGCAAGGGCAGGTTTAATGAATAGTGAGATACATGATAAATGTGGCCATATGGCGGAGCCGGCTGGCCAAGTCAGAGGTGCAAGCTAGCTCTGCCTCTCGCACACAAACACACACACACACACACACACACACACACACACACACACACACACACACACACACACACACACACACACACACACACACACACACACACACACACACACACATACGCACACACACCCACAGACACACTATAGCACACATCCTTACAGGTTTATGAGGAAGCAAATACACACATTACTCGCATTGGTATAAGCACACGTACACATAATGAGGCGCACGCACGCACGCACGCACAGATGCAGATGTACGACGCTTTACTCTTTTGCCAGAAAAGGAGAGGCATCAAACTCTGTTCAATTTGAGACAACAGCAGGTAGGAGGATATGACCTCCAGGTCTAGTGGAGAGAGGCGAGATGGAGTGCTGTGCCACTGTGACCAACTGTGCAGCTCACTGCACTTTGAGCAGTCACAAAGTTCCACAAGCCTTGCCACTCAACACAAGTGACTTTCTTTCTTTCCGCGGCTGCGTGCCTCTGTGAATGAATGCAGTGACTCTTCTTCTAATTCGACGCCCGCCTCTCCACTCATTCGCCGCCCGGCCGTCTGTCGCTATCGGCTGAACCGGGGTAGCCGAGGGCCGGCTTCATATACCGTCATCAGGAATGTACCGTCATCGCCGCCGCCCCTGTTTGTTCAGTCGCAGCGCAGTTGGCGTACATACGCATTCAGAACTGTACAAAACACGGACACGCTACCTCCCTCCGGCGCTGAAAACATGTGAGCGTGCACCCACACACACACCAGACACACACACCAACACACACTCAAGGTCAGACCGTGGATGGGGCCTGTGCACTGACATATACTATAGCACTGTCTCTCTCTCTTTCGTGCGCTCCCACGCGCGCACCCATGCCTCAACAAGGCAATCGTCCTCCTTTCACAGCAGATGCTATCTCTCCCTCTAATTGGCTCAGTCGGAAAAACAAAAGGAAAGGCCTTGGACGCCCTGCCTCTGCTCTGCCTATCCAGTCCGGAGAGGCCCGGGGCAGTCTTTGTTCCGTCACACGAACACACACAGACACACACACACACACACACACACACACACACACACACACACACACACAGACACAGACATGGCGGCACGGGGCCGCGTGGCCCTCTCAGGCTCCGGCCCTAATCACATGCAACCATCGCAGCAACACTATGGAGAGGTGGTGGGGGGGGGAGGGGGGGGGGGGCAGAGGGAAAGTTCTCTGCAGCAGTAATCCAGTCCCTTGTTGGGGAACATAGGCTGCGCTGTAAATACAGTAATAAATGAACAGAGGGAGGCAGGCGGCCATGTTGCCTTGCTGTGGAGAGATGGCGCGCTGTCGGGGACCACGAGAGGGTAATGCTAGAACTGTGCGTGACACACTGTGCAACGCGCCCCGAGGGGAAGGCAGATTAGTGAATCTGGGGCCCATGATGGCACCCTTCAATAGAGGCCCCGGAGTTTCTCCAAATTTTGGAGAAGCTCTGCCCGCCAAGTGTGGAGTACACAGCTCAAAGATGTTTGAAATGATGAGAAATCTGACGTCAAATCTGGCTGGCTATTTGTTTATGAACGTGTCCATGTGTGATTGTGGAAATATGATGCACTGGAGATATACACACATACCGCAATGCATTTGTCACTAGGGTCATAAATCCCACCATCAGCGTCATGGAAACCTACAACTCAACTCCCCTCATTCAACAGTGGGCGTGGTGACATGGATACGATTCACCCCCTTTGGGTTTATCCGTGGCCATTTTGTGAATGGAGAGTGGGCGGTGTTTAACAAAAACACTCAGTTTGCTTTGTTTACTCTTTGGTGCGACATGATGGAAAGGGCTTCATTATGCACTGCATACCAAAGAGATGTTGAATCCTTCTTATGTAATCGCTGTGAAGATTCAGGTCACTTAGTGACAGGCTGACAGGATGTGTTAGCATATACGCTATAGGAATCACTTCTATACCATTCTTTGGGAAAAGAAAACAAGAAAAATAACAACTCATTTAAAATAAGAAATTTCATTTCAGCCCTCGAGGCGAGCAGCACTCTAGGCGCCTGTGAATGTCAGAGTTTTCTGAGGTCATCAATCTCAGCTTTGGTTGATGCTCCGTTGATGGCAGTTGACTTTCAGTTGGCAAGTGTTCGCACGGCCCTCCAGAGTTTTGAGATGGAGTGAGAGGGAGGCCGGTCCCGAGTCTTAGTTTGATTTGCTTGTTTTTGCTGAGGTTCGCTGACCTGGCAGACAATCAGGTGATAAATAGTCCTTTCAGTTAAAAAATTGATTGTGATATGGGGCAGCAGAGCGGTGCAGTAGGTTAACGCTGATGTTGCCTCACACAACAAAACTCTTGTTGAGGGTTTCCAACCCAAACGGTGCCCTAAACACGTGAGTTATAACAGCAGGGTGCTGTTATAAAAGAAGCAAACAAACTAAGTAAAAAGTGAAACTACCCAGGATGACTAAAGGTTAATTACACATGTAAAACGGATTGCAATCCGAACATCAGTTCAGAAGAACCTTGTTTCTCTAAAGAAGTATTTTGAGGCGGGTGTATGTTTAACAAAAGGAATGACAACTGAATTGGGTTGCAGCTGAAGATGGAGCTGCCTTACTGTAGCTTGAATACACATACAAGGACATCAAAAAAAAACACGCACCACCACTTCCGCTCAGCCACATCATCGCCTGGAGACGGCCTTAAAGTCAACGTATTCCCGGAACCTGACGGTTGTGGATTCTGACACAATGATTCACAATGATTCACCCTATTCACAATATGCAATAGAGAATAAAAGATAACCTTGTTTAGAAATCAACATCAGGACTAAGAAACAGGCTGAAAAACAAGGATGACCACAACATGCTCTCAGTCCATCGATGATAATTCAAAGCCTCTGCGTCTAAATGAATTGTTTGCACAATAAAAGACGCCTTTTTTTCTAAATGTGTCAAAAAGTTCAGGGTTTTGCTAAAGCTTGAATCTGCATTATTTCAGTTGACCATCGGCCCTAAGGAACATCTGACTATTTTAACAATTTGGTTAAGGTGTCACGGCAGCGTTAGGTGGTACATGTAAGTATTTGGGTTGTGGGCAAAGATGCGTAATAAGATGCAGCTTATACTATGAATCGGCTTACTTGTGGCTTCATTTAACCGCTCCTCCGGCTTATGGAAAATGCAGCTTTATTTAAAAAAAAAATACGGCATGCTTGAGTGCTAAACATGCTTAGAGTATATATTCATACTGTACAAATGGATGTATTACGTTATTAATAATTCATAAACACAAAGATCGCTGTAAACTACTTCTGGAATCCAATTTGGCTTCAGTCTATGTAAATCGGTCTTTGATTATTATTCATTAAGTGGGAAATTCCCTTGTACACAGTCCAGGGAGTAAACCTGGCAAATAACCACTGCCCCTCTCTGGTGGAATTATGTAAAACCATGCACAATGTACAACATATTTCCTTACCCAAAACGTAAATGTTTTCAAGTGGAAATTTGGGTTAAGAAATTAACTAGCAGTTAAAAAACCGATGCACAACAAGAAAAACTGGATATACTATTCAACCAAATTTAGATTTTAAGATTAAACTCAATTATTTAATTTATGTATAGTATTGCTATGGAATAAAATTAAATAAAAAGTAAACGTTTTGATGTTTATTCAGAATAGAAGATAAGATGGGGTGTAACAATGTTTCTGACAATATTACAATGGGACAGGAAAACAATAACATTTAAAAAATGTAAATTACCCAGCCCAGCCCTAAAATCCAGACAGACAGGGTATGATGGCTCAGACTGGAATATAACAAGCACAAATCACTAATACACCACCAAAAAAGCCTCTCCAGAAATGTATGCCAGGAAACTGCTTGTACTTTGAGATCATGTGAAGGAGTACTTGAGTTATTTCAGTTTGGATAGGTTCAAAGTTGCCCAACTGTCAGAAGTGATTGTAGAACAGGCAACTGATTAATTGCCTCCAAAGAAACAGCCAGCCCTCCAGTTTTCTGGGTCCAGTCTTTTGTCATCAACATCCAATTACGTGGGCTGCAATGCATTAATAATTCATGCAGCGCTTTTGCAGACAAAAACATGACAATCAGCAGAGTCAATGAATAACTTGTGTCATCACCAGTACAGTGTATCACAATCTAGCAGCACTCCCAAAATCTCTGTAATCTCTCTGATTACCAGACTCAAGTATAAAGTGCAGACACGTATGACTCAAGATTGTCAAAATGTGTGCGAAAATGAAAAAAACGAATATGAAAAAAAGTCTCTCCACAGAATTTGCACCTTGAGATCAACATTCTAAATAGATAATAAACGCGATAATTGAAACCGACTTTTCATAATGTAAAGACTACATTGTGTCGCCAAATTGATACCCATGTAAAACTAATTAGATTTTCAAGTGACCATTATTTCTCTAATATGTTGTCATAGCACTCACGCTTGCTAACCCATCCCCGGGTACGGCAAACAAGCACTTCATTTGTGCACTCAACTGGCACATGCATAATAATGACCTCATTTGCATATATTATGCATGTTCATTTAGTATGTTGATGCTCAGTAAACCTCTGGCTTGGATCATTCAGCCAACACTATAATTGGCAGTATTGATGCTCTGACATTTGGTAATATATCAGTAGGTCTTGCTTGTTCACTTAACGACCAAACAACTGCTTTGATTCCTACTGCTTTGGCAGGCCCTCAGCGTCTGTCTGTCTCCCAATTTCCCCCACATTTAAAATTCCATTAAAAACCAGGACGTCCGCAGAGAGGATGTGCTGGTCGGGTCGCTGTGGAGAATGACTTAAAGGGGCCTCCGGGTCCAAGCCATGTCAAGCATGGATGTAGCGCTTCCCAGTCAGCGTTTAACCATCAGAAGGTATGTGTGTCCCAGTTTAGCCTGGCCTGGGAGCAGCACCATTGAGGCTAAAACTAATCCCGAGCAGAAAAGTTCCCCTGAGATGGGAAAATGGCAAGTGGAAAGTTGGGTTAAGAAATTAGGCGTATTAATTGGGGTTCGCTGGTTGGGTGGCCGCGTGCTGCGCAGGTACATGTTTTTATTTCTAGCCCGACGTGGTAAATACAGAGCACAGAAAAGAGAAGGCAGGACAAGCTGTGACAGCTTTTTTGCAATCAAGGGTTTTTGGAGAAGATTACGGAGAACAGAGGCGAGACTAACAAGAAACAAGCGGGAGGCCGCGTCGCCACGCCAACCGCTGCTGGTAATCAAACAGAGAGCTGGAGAGGTGTCTTTGGTCCCGTCGCCATGCCTTGCATGAGCACAGACAGTATGATGGTGGTTCCCTGACCCTTGACAATCCAATAGATTCCATTGTGTGAGGGATGACACAGAACAGAACGGAACAAACTGTACCATATTATGCAGAAGGATATTGTACAAAGTACAATCTGTTGACATTCCCTCGGTTGTAAAACATGATGACAAAATACCCTCTATATGATTCCTCTTAAGATTCTGGCAGCCTCTTGTTCATAGTGTTTTTTTTAAACTTAAATACTTTAATTCTAGCGTACCAAATCTGCAGTCTCACTGCAGCGTTTGGTGGACAAAAGAGCTTGATCAAAAGGGAGATTTAGCGAGAATGGGTCATATTTAGTTTAAGTGCATGTTCCAGCGTTACTCATTGTCGGTGGATTTCTGCACAGTTTGCACAAAGCCCATAAAGATGTGGTACATCTTGAACAGCATAGACAATTTGGGCACCTGTGTAAACGCATAACTACTTTTATTAACAGTGAGATTTATAAGCAACAGTTTTATAAACAAATGAAAATTACAGCCTGAAGTCTATCAAGACATTTCAGGTATTTAAATACCAATGCAAATATAGACAACACTAGCAAAAGGAACAAAAAAAATTAAAAAATATGCAAATACCGTATTCATCAAATTAACAAAATGGATCATGTCTCTGTTTAACCAGTGGCGAACAAACAGTAATAAACTAACCCCAACCCTAAAACAAAAAAAGTAATTAAACGCAAATATAGCTTACCATAAAGCCAACTGACATTGCTCTACATTGCTTTGGTTTGAGCCTACCAATCACAACCTATGGATCTCCTCATTCGATCTGCTCCAGAGTCATCTGTCACGCTACAAGTTGCTTTGGCCAGGCTGTGAACCGAGCCTCCTCAGCTCCTCCGTGCTGGCTGCACTCTCAAACCTGAAGCCCTCGATGATCAAGGCATCGCCATCCTCCTCAATCCCGCCCTGACACAACCAGGAGCTCTGGTCCTGTACAAAGAACACACGAGCCATTGGACCTGGCTGTGGGCTCACACGCCTGAGTGGCATTTGTACAGGATTGCTCCTGCCTCATCGCAATGTACTGTTTTTATTTGACCACTGTTAACCAACAAATCGGCCAATCATCGATTCCAGATAGTATAAACAACGTGCGCCACGATGAAACAACATCACCAGCTTTAATGCAAGATGTACCGAAGCGTGCCCTTCAAACGTATGCATGTGGTCTGTAAGTGGAGCTGTGACAGCATCACACTCACAGAAGAGAATAGGAGTTTTTCTGATAAATGATCGCATTTCTGAAAGTCAATTGCAATCACATGGATACCTTTTTCCCTTTCTACCGCACCTGTTTGGAGCAGAACCTAATGAGGAGGACTGGAATATCAGCCCCTTAAGTAGATCTATTTTCCCTGATAATTAAAAACGTACTGCTGATAGAATATACATAGACAGGAGGACACAATGTCTGTGCAGGCGTTGGCATTGTTTTTCTCACATTGTTCTAATATATTTAGAGAATTCAAATCACATTTGGAAAACTTAATTTAGAGCTCCATCTAGTGTATGTTTGAAGTTCAACATATTTGAGTATTTCAGTCATTTCTGTACCCAATGTCAATGATGCATAGATAATTTATTAAACCCTAGGCTTAAGATATGCAAGATACTGAAAAGGGCGACACTATTATACCACTTTAACCGGCATAATATATCACATGAATTGATGTGCATATAAACTGCCTACGGAAAGGTCTCCATAAAAATCACCTCCATCTGACTTTGATCCCCAGCTAGTTCAGACACTGATTTACACACAGTGCGCGCTCACACAAACACTCTCCCACACAGACACACACAAACACACACACATACATCCCGGCACCATCATTCGCAGTTTATTACTTTCAACAGGCTGTTTTAATTTGGTCTCAGCCGTCTAATGTACCTGAACAAGGTGCCCATTGCAGCTAAGTGAACACATTTGAACATGGAGGAGGGAAACACAGATCTATCTGTCCGGTTAGTGATTCATACCTTGCTGTGTTTTTGTTGCTGTCTGGAGCCGCCATTCGAGTTGAATGGTTTTATCAGGTCCTCTATGTCCCGCATCAGCTTCTCGGCTTTAATCAATACTGCAGCAAAACAAAAACAAAAATTGTCATTTGTCAGTGGATTATGAACATCCTGGCCTAGAGGCGGAGACGCCATTGTGACCACAAAAAATTCCAAGCAGGACATGAACAGGATTGTATTCTGAATGGCTATTTTTTCTTCTAAAGAATTGTACAGAACTTCAGAGGTAAGTTTTGCAGCACTTACAGTAATTTGGTTGGAAGTGACATAAGAGGAGTCTTTCCTCACATGACATGTTTTTGATTTGTCCAACTTCCTGTATGGCAATATCACATGACTTCCTGCCAGTATTCGTAAGTGCTCTCAAATCCTACCAATTGACCGGGAAAAAATATAGAAAACAACAACCAGTAAGTAACACTTAAAAGGGAGGAGAAATTGGCAAAAGTTTGCAAATGGTTGAGTTATAGGAAGTGCAAAGTGATTATATGAATGCTGCCAGAGCTTGTTGAAAATGAAGCCACTGGTAAATTAAATTAACAGATGAGATTCACTCTATAAAGCACCTTCGCAGCAATGGATCGGTAGCTGCCTACACACTTGGCCATGGCCCAACATCTGCTGTGGGGGTTGCCCAGGAACTCAACATGGTAGCTGTGCACATCTCCATCTCCATCCTGTTTCAAGTGCACCCCGTTGCCTGGGTCAGGGCTCAAGACAGCTGGCCACCTAAAAGCAGATGACAAGACATTCTTGGTAAAAGGTCTAACTAACTACAAATTCAACAAAATGGCACATGGAAAAGTAAGTTCAAGTTAAGTTTTTTTTTGCTTTGATAAATGAAATAAATCAACCAATGGATTGAAAAAATGTGACATTGTTCTTTGGAGAATTTTAACCTTGTGTAGTCTTTGCATCTATACAGTAGTTTGCAGGCCATCCCTTTATGTTTGTGTTGGTCTGATCTCATTATAAATACCCTTGTGTTTCAGTTTCACCTTGAAACAACAAACCATGAAACGTCCTTCTCTTGTTGGGTGGTTGAAGCCAAGTGAACAGCATATCGAGCTACTCTTCGGTGAGGAGATCTCTGTTTTTAAAAAAGAACTCGGCAGCCTCACAGTAAGCTATGTTGAGAGAGAGACATGCACATTTCTCTGTATTATATCTCATATGACCTCACCCCATCCCCATTTGAATTTGACACGTATTGTGTTTATCCCTGTGTGCTCCGCTATAGTGCTAGATGCCTTTTTTTTATATTTCATGATTCATGAATAACAAAAAATCCATGAACTGTGAATACAAGGCTCTTTTATACACCTACCACGGCCATCCCCTGATCTTTGCAGACACAAGACTGCCTACGGGGATCTCTGAGTAAACATAACCCAAGCCATGCTTTTTGAGCATGGAGGCACTTGGTAAGAACTGCTGCGGCGCCGCACATGAGCTGTACACCGGATCGGGGTTCATGCTGCAGAACCAGGACTGCTCTGTGCTCAGCCTCACACCAACATCGCTTACCTAAGGTGCAATGATAAACAAGGAGATGAGATAAGGAACATGGACACAAGTTTAAGATAAAGGGATTTTTGTGTCAACATTCGAAAAAATTTGTTTTGGATTTCCTATTTGAAATGATGAAGCTAACATAGGAATAAAACGGCTCATAGAATTTTTAAGAGCTGCTATCAGATATCCAGAATTTATATCAGAAAAAATAACTGGTCAGCATACAAGGGGGCAAAATAACACAACTCATTCTTGAACTTCCCACCTTTTTTAAGTCATTGTTGATAATTATTGTGAGAAATCATTAACATGATCAGTGTCTTCACATAGATGAGTATCATTAATCATTAATATAATAATATATAACTAAAGGCAAACTGAGCAAATGTTATTTCAGAAGAGTGTATCAAACTGGGTGCCCCTCGTATGACTCAGTAGGCCTACCCATGAAGTAGCTCTCAGGTTCAAAAAGGTTGGCGACGCCTGCTGATGTATACATTTTATACATAGAACATTTCTAATCACCTGAGAAATTAGCCTCCATTTCATACAGTGTACAGTTTCACACTGGACCCATATTTGATTCTCTTTCACATGTGAAGATTCGTTGTGACTTTTAACGTTCTTGGTGGTGCTGGATGATTTACGTCGTCGAGTCCCCGGTACAACAGAGCTGGGAGGATGTGCCATCGCCAGTGTTCCTTGACTGCCCTCTATGTGACGATATGAAACACTGCAAATGAAAACATGTAAATAAGGAATGTCAAAAATGTAACAGCAACAATATAAACTGTCTATAATATATATATTAAAAAATCTACAATAGGCTACAAACAACATATCGTGTTTTAATGTATGTCTAGGCAATGATAAACTAAACTGGAATGGTCAAAACATTGAAGCTAATTTGGCTTAGCTTAACTAAATTTAAGATGACTAAAGAAACTACGGTAATTGCAAAATTAGATAACACCTACTTAGCAATGAGGTTAACAATTACACAAACTAAAATAAACACAAACCAGTTAACGTAGGTGGGCTCTTAGAGTGGTTGTACTTCCAAAATTCACCGTCAAACGAGCATTAATGATTTTCCTAGACTGAGAATTCCGAGAATAATGTTCAGACCGTCACGTGGAGAAGCACCACGCGACCACCAGTAGGCCTACAAGTGCCACGCGACCACCAGCACCGCGAACTTGTAGCCACCTTGCCATCTGTACCAACTGATCTCTTGACATCAAGTCAGGCCATGTTGTAAACTAGGTTTTTTTTTTATACTTTTGCATAGATTACCTCAAATGTTTAAATCTTTGTGGGTTTTTTAAGTAACATTCAACCGTTTTTTAAAGAGCGCCACACAAACATATACATACTACACATCTCATATTTTAAGGAACATCCAACCCGTGTGAAAGAGCGCCCCGCACACACACACGACACATCGCCTACTCCGTGCTTTTATTTTGAAGGCACTCAAACTCGGGCTCCCCCCGGAAGTTTATGTTTTCCCCTCACCTGTCAGCTCTGACACGGTGGTGGAAGTGTCGTCTGGCTTCCTTTGTTTTTCAACCCAGAGACGGATCGCCACTTCCCCCCCCCCCCGCCCCCCCCCGACGGTGAAAACATTTATTCCCATGCACGACAACACACACATCGACGACGACGCGACACACACTCGACCGTAATCTGAGACGGTGAGTAGTGGACGACGGCGACCCGCGGCATCGGCGGTAGTAGCTTAGCCCTAGCCTCACCAGTGTTGCCAGATTGGGCGGGAAATGTGGCCCAATCTGGCAACACGTGCCAGTGGAGAGCATTAGCCGACGGTCTAGGATAGATGTGATCACAACAGATCGATCACGGTGATCGTCTGCGTCACATGATCGACATGTCTGGGGTGTATCGTGTGTTGTCTTTGCTGGATGAGTGTTTGTTTTGTGTGTTGGTGTGAGGGCTGTCAACAGAGTTGTTAACTGTCCTAGTGTGTTAGCTTCGTAAATAACAGGAGAAACCTTCGTTGTTTACAAGGTTTCCCTTCCCTGGACGTTGTCTGGTTTTCCTATTTTGATAATTCCCCAGCTTTTGCCTTGATTGTAACCCTGGTGGGTTGTGTTATTAACTCCTTGTTTTAGGATTCAGTCATCCGAGTGCTGTGTGTTGGCGGGTATCGTTTCTATGTTAGTTTCGTTTTGCAGCCCCTTCGTGGTCGGCGACGTTCACAGATCGGCTGTACGGGATCGGTCATTGACGTGTCATGTGTTAGACTCGGTCTTAACACTTCCCTTTGTTTGTTCACTCCATCGGTAGCGGGGTGTTTTATTTATAAAGTACGTCCTTTAAAAGTTGCTCGTCGTTTGCTGCATCATCGCCTGCTGACACCACCAGTCAGGTGCACCCTGTGACCCGCACCGGCGAGCCAAAGTCACCAGCATCATGTAATATTAACGCAAAATTCGTTGCAAATTCGATGTCAACCGGCTAACGGGAAACCATTGAACATAATGGTGCACATGTGATGTTTTTAGGAAGGCTCGTGCCTGCTGTAGTGGACATGCGTCCTTTAGAGAATCAGTAGATGTGACGTGACCGTGACGTAATACGATTGAGATATGAGGTGTCACGTGTACCACATTGTTGAACAGATGCATGTTATACATGTGTTGTATATGCTATATTACCACATAGTTCAATGTCATTGGATTTATGTAACATGATTTAGAATACGGGATAATTATAGACATGTATAGACGGTTGAAATTGTGTATAATTACTAATTATAGTGCCATAATACATTCGTATTAATGACGCTGTGCTATAAATATCCCATTTGCCTATTTGATGACCCCTTGTCAAAGTTAAAGCTGCCATTTTGCCTTGCGCTATAACCACACCATTTGATTATATACCTCAAGGCTTTATCTAATTAACAGTTGGTGCAGTATGTTAAGTTTCATTTATAGTTCAAAGATAAAACTAGGAACGGGTGGTGCGGTTACATTTATCACAATAATTATGGGGAATTTTACACATTATGAATCAAAACACCATTCTTAACAATCTAACTGAGAGTCATTACATTCAGAAATATGCACTTTAAAAAAATAAAGTATCAAGATCAGACTCAAACAAGTCTTCTTCGTCATCAACGTTTTAAACCTCACATGTGACAACAGGATGTGACGATAAATCCTCATCTTCATTTCACGATTTTACGATGACGACACAACGCCGTTCAAAGATGACAATCTGCAATACTGAATCATTGTCAAGCCCCCAAGCTAACCCTTCCCTCCTGTGGCTCTCAGCCCTGCCCTCTGCTGCCGCGCGGGCCTGTGCAGGCATGGAGCCCCTGACAGTGGACGATGACATCTGCATCCTCAAGCACGAGACGGCGTACGGCGTGGCCGGCGAGAGCCCCGTGTCGGTGTGCGCCGGCGACGAGTCGGTGGCGTCGCACTTCGCCCTGGTGACAGCCTACGAGGACATCAAGAAGCGCCTGAGGGACACGGAGAGGGAGAACACGCTGCTGAGGAAGAGGGTGAAGCAGCTGGAGGATAAGGTATGGGCGCCGAGGAGGCGGTGGTGGTGGGGTGGTGGTGGTGGTGGTGGGTGGTGGTGGTGGGTGGTGGTGGTGGTGGTGGTGGTGGCGGGAGCGAGGGTTTCGTTTACAATAGCCATGAAACCTCACAAAAAGGTTACTTTAATATCCATGGAATCCAACCCTAGTAAATGTATGCGTTGTGTTTGATGCAATGTTGTATTTCCATTTACATTTACAGTTTGGGTATTATATGGCAACAATATATGGCTCTTGGTACAGTAAGGATGTTCATAGAACCAAGTGCCGAGCACTAACAATTTTGAGGTTTATCCATTCCCCCTATACAACAAAGATAGCTAGGATAAGAAGCTACACAATGCTAAGTACTATTATTAAGTGCAAGGACGTACAACATGCAATGTGGGGTAAGGGGGAAGCTATGCAGAGTTGAGGAGAACTCTAAACAAGTGAGTCGAGAGTCTTTACGGTTAAAATGGACAAACTGGAAGAACACATTTTTAGATTTTTAAATTTTGGTTCTGTAACCTGAAACGGCACAAATCTACCCGCCCAACCGTAATCCTAAATGTCATAAAAAAATCCACCAAACACAGAAAAATGAGCACGACTCAACGCCATTGGGTTGATTATTCACCGTCCCATCCGGTCTGCATGTCCTGATATACGCCTGCGTCTGCTATCATGCGCTCAGCTCTTCAGGCCGGACGCCCCCCCAACCGAAGGCCCCCAGTACGTGAACAAGGCCTTCAGTGCTTACCGGGGCATCTACATCGAGAAGGAGGACCTGCAGCTGGAGCTCAACAAAGTGGTACAGACCGGTGCTTTGTGCCTTGACATCACACCCCACCCCACAGTGTGAGCACGACGTGCAAATCTTTATCTAATCAATGTACCGACTTTCACTTCCTCCCACTTTCATTTCCTCCCCTCTCTTGCTCTCTCTGGTTCGCTTTCTCTGTTTCTGTCGCTCTCTGTCGCTCTCACTCGCTATCTCCCTCTCCCTCTCTATCTAACTCTCGCTCTCTCCCTCTCTTGCTCCATCCCTCTGGCTCTCTCTCTCTCTCGTTCTCTCTCGCCCTGGCTCTCTCACTCCCTCTTTTTGTCTCTCTCTCTCGTTCTCTTGTTCTCTCTCTCTCTCTCTCCGTCGCTCCCTCACTCCATCTTACTCTCTCTTACTCTCTCTCTCTCTCTCTCTCGCTCTTGATCTCTCTCTCTCTCTCTCTCTCTCTCCCCCATCAGAAAAAGGAGCGGAGTGAGAGCGAGCGGCAGCTGAACGAGCAGCTCCAGGCCAGAGAGATGGAGCTGCTCCAGCTGAGGACGGAGATGGAGACAAGCCAAGGTACAGGTACAGCGCCTACGTCTTCCGTGATCCACGGGAGCTCGTCATCACTCTCAAAGGCATGCAATGAAATGAACCATAATAACTAGCGTTTGGCAAAAACAAAAACATGAGAAAACAGGAGCTGTTGAGCGCCGCTTAAAACGTCAATCAATAGAGAGAGAAAGGACAGGATGGATATATTGTATAGTGAGTTAGGCCTAAAATAATGAACCAACAGACAGAAAACTAAAAGTTGATACCACATTTGTTAATTTTATCTTTCGTTAATGTATACGTTATCAATATTGAAACCATTGGGGTCATGTGCAACTCTCTGCAAGTCCTTGATTTCTACACTAGGGGGCACATGGAGTATTTCATACCCAGGGAGTGTTGGATAACCACAGGGGCTGTCACACTGTTATCTGATTTGATCTGAAGGACAAAGAAATGTTTTGCATGTTCTTAAGTGGTGAAAACATTACCTTATCAACGCTAGCTCACCGTGTGCCCTGTGACCTTATTGTACATTAAAAATATGTTATTACATCCTCTTTTCATTTCTCCTTTGCGTAAAAAAAAAAATTTTATATTTCGAAGAAAAACAGTTCTGCATATTCAAAATACCCAAATAAGTAACTTCACTGCAAAGCTCTAACAAAACCATCACAGAGCTGTAATGATTTGTGTGTGTGTGTGTGTGTGTGCCCACGTGTGTGTGTGTGTGTGTGTGTGTGTGTGTGTGTGTGTGTGTGTGTGTGTGTGTGTGTGTGTGTGTGTGTGTGTGTGTGTGTGTGTGTGTGTGTGTGTGTGTGTGTGTGTGTGTGATAAACCCCTTTGATGGCCAGTGATGAAGAGCCTGACCAGCCCCCAGGACTACTGGCAGGTGGAGGGGGCCGACAGCGAGCTGCAGATCCACAAGCTGCAGCTGGAGCTGGAGAGGGTGACGCTGGAGAACGGCAAGCTGCTGGAGCGCTACGGGGTGAGGCCCTCCCCTCACGCTAGGGCCTACCAATCAGATCAGGGCATTGGAACGGTGGGGCGGTAGAGGCGGGAAAGTCGTGAAACCTTGGAATCAGCATTGCAAAAACAAAACGTCACCTTAATTTCCATGGATAAGAACCCTAGTATTTTGTTGTGTTAACAGACACAATGTATGGGTTGTGTTTGATGCAATATTATATTTACATTTACAGTTAGGGCATTGTGCGGACGCTTTTAGACTTACAATAAGTACATTTGTCAGAAGAAAGAGAAATACTATATCACTGTCGGTACAGTAAGGATGTTCATAGAACCAAGTGCCATGCGCTAACAATTGTTAGGTTAACTCATTCCCCGTGTACAGCAAAGATCGCTAGGATAAGACGCTACGCAATGCAATGCTAAGTACTATTTTTAAGTGCAATGAAGTACAACATACAATAAGTGTGTACATTAAGTGCCAGGACATACAACATGCAGTACGTGCGTAAGAGGGATGTTGTGGGGGGGGTCTAGATAAACTGAACAAGTGAGTCTTGGGTCAATATATGAATGAATGAATTGACAAGCGTCCAGTAGGTGGCTGGTTTTCCCCTTTTACCTTTCTCTCTCTTAATAACGCTGACAAAGACTGACCCAAATCCTGCCCTTTGTCTAGACTCCCAGCTCGTCTTATGCTTGCTCAGAGATTGTCCCTCTCCCATATCCCATAACCCGTGTGACCTGGAGCTGTGCTGTTGAATTCATTCTACAGTTTTTTTTGCTTTCCGTGTTCCTCTGTGATGAATGATGTCATTGTTCCCCTGGCTCAGGAACCCCATGGCCTCAACGGACCGGACTCTGACCAGGACTCCGACGTGGCGTACAACATAAGGTCCTTGGCGCTAATATTAATGATGACCCAGCGAGGTGTCACAGTATGGCTTTAGGGAAACGTGTGCGGGAATGACAACTTAATGACAGCGATAGGGAAAACATTAGATTGTGGCTCCCCTTACACTCAGCTCTTTAGCCACCAGGGGGTGATGCAGATTTATTTTAACTTTGGCCAACCTTAATTGTAACTAAGATGTATTAGAAACATGTGACTATAGGTAACAATAACAATATGGGCTGTAAGGAAGTGATCAAGATGATCCAGTTAACATTCTCATTACATTACATTAATATGTTTCTATCATAACTTGACACGCAATATAAATATCTGGCTATGATAAAACAGTTTACCTTTTTTAGGTATGTCTGCCTGTGCTCCTTTTTGTTGAGCAGCACACAACACATTTTTTTAACACATACGTTTCTCTCATCTCAATGAAGTTGAGACACGATGTAAGTGAGATTCAGCATCATTACCAAAGATAGGTTTAAGGTGTTGTTTAAACGTGTCAATGTGAGCAAACCAAAACTTTTGATATTGTAACGTATTGTAATATTTGCAGTTTCTGTGTTTTTAGTTGCTTTTTATTTTTTTATTTTTTTATCAAACTCCCCTGAAATGTTGCGCTATTAATTTGAAAGAACAGGATATTCTTTAACATTATGTTGTGGACTCATCTTCGTTGCCTTAACAAATTCATAAGTCAATGATACGCAGAACATCATTGATGTTTTTAAACCGACCAATTAAAACACTTAACATTTCGGTGCAAATATTTACCCACCGATAAAGTTAGAACTAGTAAAGGAAGATGGTTTTACTGTCACAGCCAGTCCAAAGTATCATCCACTATAGACAAATGACAAATAATGAGAAACGTGACAAATTTACTTATTGTAAGTCACTAAAAGACTGTAAAAAGGGCCTAAATGTAAACCTAAATTTTACAGCGTTCCTGTCCAACGCATACACAGAGCAGCACTCACTACCCTAAACACACCCCACTACCCCGTTGTTTCTCCAGGGAGAGGGGCATGCAGCAGATGTACCAGGTGCTGTGCGGAGAGATCTCCCGCCTCCACGCAGAACTCAAGCACCAATCACGGCTGGTCAGGCATCTCCGACCGCTGCTCAACGACAACCGAGCAGGTGAGTCCCGTGTCCCAGCATGCACCGCTCCAGTGAACACGCACAGATGCACACAGACAGACGGACTCGGACTGACAGGCTCTCTCACGCGCGCACACACCACACACACACACACACACACACACACACACACACACACACACACACACACACACACACACACACACACACACACACACACACACACACACACACACACACACACACACACACACACACAGCTGCGTTTACTTCGGCAATAAAATGATGTTATTGTACATAAAAAACCTTATGAACCTGTTACCACCTTCTGTCTGCTGCCTAATTCCCTACTCCCTCCAACCTCAGGGATGGATGGGTGGTAGAAGGTGTGATATCCTGTGACATTGTGGTCGATGCCGAACATGTTTCTGCAAACGTCTGTGAATAGAAATTGCTCATATACATACTTGCAATTCATTATGAAACTCTGACATCACACCTCATCAGTCATACAAAGGCCACAGGAAACCCTTTGATTATAATGTTGGACCTCAAACGTTTGTGGTTCAGCATATACACATGCTGTTTTCCTATACAGGCTCGTAGCATAATGGTCCCCCCCCACACCCCCACCACAGGTGTCTACACTTTCAGAATCATCGCTGCTTCTCTTAAAGGGAAGGAGCGCTAATTGCTTGTATGTGAGGGCTTATCTTTGAATACTTCTCTTTCTGGATAGGATTGGAAGCCTTGGCTTTACAATACTTTCTTATAATCTGCATTCCGAGAAGCTTGCATTGGGAGATTGATTGGGTGCAAACCCCAATCAATTGACTGAGATAGTCCCTTCAAAGTAGGGATAAGCCTATTCACGAAAGGAGATAAAAAAAAACCATTCTTATTCTTTATTCTATTCAATAATTGGGTAATCCTGTAATGTAGATGAGAGACAGACCTAGGAAAATGTGTGTGTGTGTGTGTGTGTGTGTGTGTGTGTGTGTGTGTGTGTGTGTGTGTGTGTGTGTGTGTGTGTGTGTGTGTGTGTGTGTGTGTGTGTGTGTGTGTGTGTGTTTGAGAGAGAGAGAGGGCACAGTGGATTGAGGGGGAACAGGAGAAGAATATATATATATATATTAATATATATATATATATATATATATTATTATATATATTATATATACTAAATATTATATATATATATATTACTAATTATTATCTGATACTCATGATATCTGATTCTTTATTCTTCCTATGTTCTTCCTTTTGAAATCACTTTGTATTCAAATCCTTGCCCCTAGGGACCCTCGTGTGTGTGTGTGGTGTGTGTGTGTGTGTGTGTGTGTGTGTGTGTGTGTGTTGTGTGTGTGTGTGTGTGTGTGTGTGTGTGTGTGTGTGTGTGTGTGTGTGTGGTGTGTGTGTGTGTGTCGGGGGGAGAATGTGTAAGGAAGAAACTCTCATTTAAACTTCATTATCCCCTCAAGATGATTTGGTAGCGAGGCAGCGGAGTGTGTGTGATTAGGCTATTTGTATGTGATTTGTATATGCACGTGTAAGGATACGCTTGATATGGGAACAGGGGCCGGGGACGTCGCCTCTGCATTCTGATTGCTTTTGATCAGGGGTTTGTGTCATTTTGGGGAGGCTGACGTGGGGGCATTTTGTGTAGTCGGGTTTCTGTGGATGAGGCTTCTGCAAATATGTCCTATAGGCTAGGAGGTGTGTGTGTGTGTGTGTGTGTGTGTGTGTGTGTGTGTGTGTGTGTGTGTGTGTGTGTGTGTGTGTGTGTGTGTGTGTGTGTGTGTGTGTGTGTGTGTGTGTGTGTGTGTGTGTGTGTGTGTGTGTGTGTGTGCGCATCTCTGAGCGATAAGCTTACACTGTTTAACACTGTTAAAAATAATTTAATGTTAAGCTTTGTTAAACACAGTGTAATGTTTAACATAAAAGAATTGTAGAAAGGGAAGGATTTTTAAAGTTCATCTTACAGGTGAAGGTTCTTTTACGTGGAACACTTTTGTTTGCGGCAATATTTCTCCCAAATCAATACAATTATTCCAAATCATGGAGCTGGAAAGCCTGCAAATAAATCAGTTTAGCCAATCACAATAAGGCAACTTTGTCCTAGCCATGGATACTGTACGTGTTGTAGGACATGGCCAGGGCAACAGCCTGTGTTTCTCTCACAAAGTCCTCTCTCATCCATGATAGTAAACTACTACTAATTATTTTGTTTGTATGCTTATACGTAATCATGTTATATGTTGTCTGTATGGAGAGTAGAGTATGTCGCTTTCAACAAGGCGGCTTTTGTGTTACGGTTGCTTCACTGGTACATTAATGTTATAGCAATACTATATTATTTTCTCTTGTCATTTTGTTTGTTCATTTGATGATATCTTATCTAATTCCAAAATCCCATCAATTCCCATATAGATTTACGTGTCTTTCATAATCAACATTTTGTATTTCAATTTGAGTGTCATGGGTGACTTCTCTAATTCTAGTAGGTCTGTGAAAACACTGTTCTGAAAGAACTAGTCTCACTCTCCCTCATCCAGGTTTACACAAGTCATAGAAAGCTAACATAGAGCCAAACTCGGAGTCCCCTTTTAATTTCTTCATCCAAAACACACATTAGAGTGCTAAAGTTGTCGTTACTGTTGTTGTTGTGATATTGCTAAATAGCCTCAAAATCCCCCCAAGTCAACCCCCATTAAAACCGTATCCTCCCTCATATTCTCTTTCGTTTCAGGCTCATTCCCAGCACACTATCCATAAAGGTACATGCCAGTGGGTTGATGTGTCAAGCCACGGTGGTGATAGGGCCGTTCCGCTCCTCAGCGCTGGTCAAAACAAATACGGGTGGCATGTTGTTCTCCGGCTGACTTGGTTTCCCTTTCCTTTCCTCCTCCTGTGAACTCGGTGGTCCCCAGGGACGGGTGGTTCAGGGTCCTTCTTAAAACCGTCACGCTGCAACTGCATGTCCTTTTGGGGTGCCTGCATACCCACACTACCTCCACCTTCCTGTGGGGCCTGTCCTACCTAGATTGTTAAAGGTGACATAATATACCCCCCCCCCCCCCCGGGGTGTGAGTGTGATCAGCCGGTACAAGCCGTTTGGAGGATCGGCCTCTTGTGACATCACTAGTGGGCGTGTCCACCTAGATGTGTGCTGGATAGATCGGTCTACCAGCCCACCCGGTGGACTGTCACAAACGTTCATCTATCCGTCGTGCATCTAGGTGGACACGCCCACTAGTGATGTCAGAAGAGGCCGACTTTCACAACGGTTGTGACTGCTGATCCCACTCACACCTGGGGGGGTGGGGGGGTAATATGTCCCCTTTAAAGCACTCTGCGGTCCACCTGACTCCCTCTAACCGGGTTGCTGGGTCCACAGGTGCCTCCGCGCTCCCCATCCAGTGCCTGGACGACGTGGAGAAGAACAACAACCACCACCGCCGCCGCCAGCACCCCCCCCTGCTGCGGGTGTCCGTGCCTCACCCCCCCACCACCGCCTCCTCCGGCTCCAGCACCACCCCGGCCCTCGGGGCCCCGTCGGGCCCCCCGTTGCTGGACGGACTTCGCGAGGACTGCTGGTACAACGGGCCGTGGCCCGGACATCCCAGCGCGGCCCCCCCCCCCACCGCAGCCGCCGCCGGCACCAACACCGCCGGGGGCGCCGGCCCCCCGGAGAGCGGGGACCCCAGCTCCGTGCTGCTGCCCCCCCCGCCCCTCAACCAGGCCTCCCTGGACGACAGCTCCCGCTCCTTCCCCAGCCCCCCCAAGCCCAGCGACGCCCTGTTCTGGGAGGGGCACTCTGCCGCCTCCGCCGCCGCCTCCAGCTCCTCCTCCTCCTCCATAGGGAGCTGCACCCCGCGGAGCCCCCCCAACGCCGAGTGGGCCAAGCCCTACTGAGCCCCCCCCCCCCCCCCCCCCCGAGGGACAGATGGGTGGGGCGAAGGAGAGGACGAGCGAACCAAGGGATCCTTCGGCCCTGCCGCATAGCTACCACCTCACCTGCCTTACGATAAGAACAGTCCTCTTGACCAAACTGGATTGAACTGGATCCACGTTGCCGGATAGGGGTGGGGGGGGGGGCTGTCTTGAGTCGCCGCCCTTTGAACACGGCTCCCCTTTGCGATCGGTCCTTTCACACCACGTCGGTTGGCGGAGAACACGTCTGGCTTCTGACTGATAAAAAGAACGATAAAGCTGGGTGTTAGGTCTGCACGTGCATTTTATGTTGTGTGTGTGTATGGGAGCCTCTAGGGTGCGTGTGTGTGTGTGCGTCTGTGTATGGGGGCCTCTAGTGTCAGTGTGTGTGTGTGTGTGTGTGTGTGTGTGTGTGTGTGTGTGTGTGTGTGAGTCCAGAATCAAGTGTGCTTCTAGTGTGTGTGTGTGTGTGTGTGTGTGTGTGTGTGTGTGTGTGTGTGTGTGTGTGTGTGTGTGTGTGTGTGTGCGTGCGTGTATGGGTGCCTCTAGTGTGCATGTGCAGCTGTGTGTGTGTATGGGTGCCTCTCGTGTGCGTGTGCAGCTCTGTGTGTGTGTATGGGTGCCTCTCGTGTGCGTGTGCAGCTCTGTGTGTGTGTATGGGTGCCTTGTGTGCGTGTGCAGCTCTGTGTGTATGGGTGCCTCTAGTGTGCACGTGCAGCACTGCGCGGGGGCACCTCCTCGCCTGGCAGCATCCACTCACATAATAAATCTCGACAGGGCTCTACCCGCCTCTCCATCCAGCGAAGGGTCTTATAATAGAGCTAGTACTTGTTTTTTTTAACTATAAACTCTGTACTCTCTCTCTCCAATGTAAGTCTGTTTATATTGGACCGTTGTAAAGTAGAAAAGGGGGCGTGGCCTCCCGTGGTTGTTGAATGCCCATGTGAAGGATGTTTTGTTTCCGTACCGTGGTGGCTAATATACAGTAAACCTTTTTAAGGGAAGAGCTTCATTCCAAAGTGTAAGGAAGAATTAATTTATTTTATTTAATCTTTTTTTAATAGTTCCACAAACTTTTTTTTTTCACTAGCTGGATCAAGTCAAAAAAACGACCAGGGCATGTTCGGGCAAAAAAAACAACATGTGAGAGACGTGTCGAAAAAAAAACATGTGGTTTTTTTAGGGGACTATACTATGATTGACATGTTTGTTTTAACAGAAGCCTTTTTTGTAATTTATTTATGATTATTAGATAATAATCGCCCAGGTGGTCAAATTCATCAAAAAACTGGATGAATTTCATCTTCAACCTCACTGGTACCAAAAAAAAAAAACGACAAAAATGTAAAAGAACTCCAACAATGGCTCAACTGTTTACACTTTCACACAAATCAAGATCTCAAGCCTCCTGAATCTCATGCCACACATTTTACATAAATCTCTCCGCACTGATGTGGGGACACCATCAAGTGCGCCGTGGTTTTATTTCCCTCTTCTTCTTTCGAGTGAAATTGTAACAGGGACGTTGAGATGCAAGGCCTGGGTATTTTAAAAGTTGTTTCGTGGTAGAAAACCTTACATATTTTGTGATCGTAACCGAAAAGTAAAAAAAAAAACGGTTGAACTTAATTCTTGAGTGTATTTGAAGGGTTGTCACGCTGCACTGGATTGTTATCGCATTTATTTCATTTTGCTTTCTCAGTGCTCCCACAAACCTTTTTCGCTGTTGTGTAATTACGAAAGTTCATCAAGTAAAACTGTGTTTTGAAAGAAATAAGAAAGAATCTGGGTAAGCGCTTGTAATAAGCAAAACAATCATCGGACACAATTGTATGTACACTTCAACACTGGAACGAACAAAAAAGCAGCCCATCAGGTGTGAACACCACGTGAAGCCTTCATGGGTAGTATAGAAGGACAAGGTTTCAGTCAGTATATAGGGGAACACACCACAAAAACATATCGCAGTAAACTATATCAATGTATATGACAGGCTTTTTAAAGTATTATTTTTGTTTTTTTTCATCCGCAAGGCCAGATTTATGTACTCCTCCAGACAAATTGGTTTAGCCTAGCTTACCCGCCAGCCCAACCACCCTCCAGATTTTCAATGTGTTTTAAGAGTCGTCTGCCTTTTTGGGGGTGGGGGGAAGTGGTGGGCGTGGGGATGCCTGGTGAATATTCAACCCTGTAAAGTAATGCGAGCCATGGCTTTGACACGTAGTGGGAGCGCGAAGCACACCAGTCTGGTTGTGAAAAGAGATTATCGTCTGCTTCTCCTTAGGTCCTCCACTCTGGTTTGTCACAAGATCAATGATTCCTTGATTTTTAAAAATGAAAAATGTTCTTTTACAGCTGCGGCAGTTTCATACTTCTGTGAACGATTTGCAAACCAAAATGCAATGTACAGTAGACATGGATTATATTTTAGAATTATTGCACTCAGACTGTTTGTAAATATGGCAAACTAAAAGAAGGAATGAATGAGTGTGACTGTGTCCCTTTTTTTTTTTAGTTCTGAAATTAATTCCTGGGATGGTTTAATCATATCTGATTCAACGGCTTTCTGTTACATTAAACATATTAGAAAACAATTCACAAATACACTCTTTCTGAGCCACCTGCATGCTCTTTCATTATTTGGTTTCAGTCTATTATTGATTATTGAAACTGTCACACGCACATCTAAAAATAGGCTCTTATCGACGGGAGATAAAATGAGCCCAGCGCCTACATGATTACAGAGGCATCAGTATCGGCACATGAATTTGCCATTATTCTGGGGTTTTGTATGAATAAAATGAATACTAATCAAAACATGTCATAGCCATAGGTATCAGAATGGCCCCACACATAGGCTATTTTAAGAGGAAATCACTGTGCATAATGATAAAACATCCATATGTTTGAATTCATATTTGAGAATTAGCACTTGGGTAAAATAACAGGCTATTTTGATTTTAAGATGGGAAGATGGTACATGTGATAGAAGGTTAATTCAACTTTGAGCACGGTTCAATCATTACCAAGCAAACCACAATCCACGTTACCAGTGTTTAATTTAATCAATTTAATGAACTGATTTTGTATGAGAAAAAGAAAGGATGGTAAACAATGTATAAACAAACACAATTTAATGAAGAGTGGGTGAACATTTCTGTAATATTAACTTGACTGCAGGTATCAATATGCTGTCATTTTATTTAACAATTGTGCAGCAATGCACAAAAACGTTGCGACATTTTTGCACTTGAAAGCAAAAGCTGAGTCAATATAATAGACGCACACATAGATGGGTTACCCTACACATGTGAACTCATCAACTTAATGCATTAAACCCTTAACAGGCATAAAGATCTTCAACCAACATGGGACATACTGATGTATCCATCTATGTGTGGGTGGTGCAAGATATTTACCAAAGCCGGAGGTGCAAGGGAGCAGCACAGCTGAACCCCTTCATAGGAATCAAAGATATTATCAACATTGTTTTTAATCTTCACACTCCAAATGCCATTCGAAACACATCATTTACGAAGCAAATCGCCCTCACTGAGCTCCGGATCAGAAGGGTCTCAGTGTCCTCCAGGATGGGGGGCCCCTTCCGGTCTCCAGCCAACCCGCCCTGTTCCGTTCCCGTTCCTTCCCGTCCCGTCCCCGGAGCGCGTCGGGCCTACATGCTCGCCGGGAGCTTCTGCGTCCTGTTCTTGGTGGCGATTCCCGTCCTCTGGAACTCCAGCTTCTCCTTGATGTACTCCTGCTTACACTTCTCATAGAAGACTGGATCTCTGTAGCTGTCGGGAGAGGAAACAAACTCAAAATGATGCATTATTCTTCCTATAATGGTAACAAAAAACAGCAAGATCGGGGGCTTGGAGTGGGCGTTGCACAATGTAAACATTAGCTTAAACAAGCTAGCAAAACACTCACTAGACTGTCAGGCATTCCTTCAGGGCTGCGTTCTGCTCCCTGCATTGGAGAACCATCAGGAAGCCAGAGTCCTTGCAGCAGACGTTAAAGGCTGTAGGGGAGGAGGGGGGGGGGGGGTTTAGAAAGCCATACCAAGACTGCAAACGGTTTGACTGTAGTCATCATCGGCTCTGCAAATGCAAAGGCTAACAAATCATGAACAATTCCTGTCCGATGCTGTATATAGCACCTGCTTGTACATCTGGTGCACACTACAGAACGACACAAACCAAACTAAAATATGGGTCATGGGTATATAACCCAATGATGGGTATATTTACCCAGACATTTAGAAAATAATGATTCTTTTTATATATTTATGAGATACTGCCGACATACCAAAAAAATACTGCTAATGCCGCACTCTTCATTTCTGTAGTCCAATGTTGATCTGTCCCTTGATTGTTCCAAGCTGAAGAATCTGCTAAATGACATTCTGACCCTTACCAAGAACAAACTGCATTACTTTCCTACACCACATCACATACCTCAGGGAGGTAAGAGTGGTCGCCTCTAACATGACGTTTATTAATTCCCAAAGCGCGGTCGTAGTGTCCCTGACCCAAGCAGGTCGCAGGGAACAGTAGACAGAAGCCTGTTGTTGAGTGCTTTCAGTCGTTACCCTTTTAGCCAGCTTTCTCCGAAAGACTTTGAATTAACCATGACCCATGACCCAGCCCACTACCCCCCCCCCCCCCCCGCCCCCCAATCTCCATCAACAAACCCCCCCGAACCCCTCAAAGGAGCGTGTGCAAACCGCCACCCAACCGCCGTAATAATTACCTTTATTATCACTGTGGTTAATGCGCACACACAAATCGTCAGGATGCGGACATTAACAAAAACCCATTTGGAGAGGCAGAGCAGTGAGACTAATCTAATCAACAAACACTTCAAGTCTCAGGGCACCGCTAGTAGCTGCACAGGGCAGGACTCTCGTCTCTGGACACACACACACACACACACACACACACACACACACACACACACACACACACACACACACACACACACACACACACACACACACACACACACACACACACACACACACACAAGTGGATTATTAATTTAATCAGTTCACTCTTATCGCCCATAAAAGACACTATGATGTTATATTTCAGGATGAAAGGACGGCTTCGGTAGGGTGTCATCTGAGCCTTCAGGTATTGCCATGTGCACATGAAGGTGCAGCCTGACAGTTTGGGAAGCAGTGGGGGGGAGCCCACCTGAAGGTGTTCTGCTCTGCACGCTACGAGGGACAGCCTGTCACAGGTCAGGTTTTATCCGGGCTACCTATTCTAGCCTACATTAAGGGACATGCTAGGAGAGGAAACAGGCCAGGTTTGTGTTGTTTTGTTCTGGGTTTAAAGTTTTAAATACTAAGTTTGATCATACATCTGAAATATTTTTACAATTTTGATATGTATATAATATTTATTTATTTTTTATTCTAATTGGGAAAATCAACTGATTTTGTCTGACAGAATCTAACAAACAAAGAGGAGCGATATGGGCTGTAAAGGTGAATCACCTAAAATTTTGGCTATAGCGTTGTCAAACTTCTAGGTCCGAGATCACTGCCAATGTTGCAGACTCAGAAAAGAGCCCTACCACTACCATAAGGTTTCTGTTAAATCTATTAAAAGAGCCACAGATAAATAAACTGTGCACCAAGACTATCATGATTTCTAAAGCACTCCAATCAATCAAATACATGTAACAAGCATGACTTGGCTTCCATTCAATGGTGTTACACATTCACAGACCTAGTGGTGCGGTACGATAACATGCCTAGTGGGACTTTTATTTTGAAAAGCCAATTAAAATGGCCGATTTTGCAGGGTAAACAAATTCATATTGCTATGCACAATGAAATACGGCTAAGCGGATGACGATGAGGATGAGGACAATGAAATACACACCAAAACCTCAGGCACATATATAGAATTGACGTTCTTAACGTATAACGTTAACTCCTAAAACAATATGTAAATACACACCTTGGACTTTCTCATGGCAGAGTTCCTTGGCCTTCTCCCTCATCATCTTGGGGATCAGAACATCTGTCTCCACGTGCCTCAGTTTAGGCTCTGAAAACACAAAGTAGAGGACCACTAAGCCTCCTCCAGATTATGACAACATGTGCCACAAATGTGATTCCACGGAGCAAGGGAGATGTTACTAATTCATTAATCCATTCATTTAGTTGTAGGGCATCCAGCAGACGACTAATACACACATTCACACACCGACGGCGGTGTCAACCATGCAATTCGACAGCCGGGCTCCTCAGGGGCATTTAGGGTGAGGTGTCTTCACCCTAACTGGAAGGACACCTCAACACTCAACTAGGAGGAGCCGGGGATCGAACTAGCGACCTTCCGATTACAAGTCAACCCGCTCTGCCTTAAAAATATAAACCAGCTATTGGGAACCTCATCTCAGGAAGGAGAAGCCCAGTCTAACTCCATTGGAGATGGTTACATTACCAATATTACTTGTCTTCTAGTCACACACACCCCATGGGGAATATATCATAAAGTTAAGGGACAAATAGGACGCTGTTGTATGTATTCCTAATCGGCTATCATCTTCAGGATATCTCTGTCAACATTAAACAGGTCGGGTCCATGGTGCATGCCATGTCGGATATGTAACGTGAGGCATCGGTTATTCAATGTTTATGTTCTCCTGCCTCCCATGGAGGATCATCCAACCCACCAATGTTAAACCCGCTGTCTATGCGAAAACATAGCAGGCGTTACTTAACACATACGATTACATTACCTGCTTGAACGGCTTCCATTGAGTATTGTTTTCTGTTTGCAGGTGTAGTCTGAAAGCAGGAGATGACAGAAAGCAATGTGACGACCGAAAATGACCTCCAGGACACGCGAAACACTTCCGCTACCGGAAGAGGAACGGTAATAAAACTACAACTCCCAGGTTCACCGCTGAGAGAGGCGGGCTGTCACTCAAAAGCCTTCTGTAACCTGGTTGTTGTTCTCTTGATTGCTCATGCTCTATGCAACAAAAAAAAAGTTGATAAATCCTGCCTACAATCTTTTAAATATACCGTATATATATTAAAAAATCTATAAAAAATAGGCATATATATAATGTATATATTTATAGTGCATATATATATAAAATATGTATTTATACATTTCGTTGAAGAAATACATATATGAAGACAAAACACATTTGAACCACACATATCTATATAAAATCTATAAAAATAGGCATATACTGTATATAATGTATATATTTATAATGCATATATATATAAAATATGTATTCATACATTTCGTTGAAGAAATACATATATGAAGACAAAACATATTTGAACCACACGGTTGTATATCGAAAGACCATTGCACTTCGTCACTACACTTGGTTGCAAGACAAGCTTCTTCCATATATCAAGATAAGCTACATCCATGCTACTATATAGCATGTTACAGGCCTATAGCTTGTTCATATATTTCTTTGGATATGATTGTATTCATTTGTGTTTTTATCTTTCCGCAAAATAAGTTTGCTGTATACTGCTGTTTTCCTTTAAATATAATCATGTTATTATATATATATGTGCTTATTTCTTTCCACAATGTAGGCTTGTTTTTTATTGCTTTTCAACATAAATTGTATAACTGTAGTAGTGAATCCCCCCCCCCCCCACCACCACACACAACACACACAACACACACACACACACACACACACACACACACACACACACACACACACACACACACACACACACACACACACACACACACACACACACACACACTCACAATGTAAAGCTCCGAGTGCCTTTAAAAAAAGGTCTACAAACGCAACATAAATAATGCTACTAATGATACCATAACATCAAGTCAAGTAGCTGCTTCTATCCCACAGCCTTCCCATAGAGACGGCGTGAATACGATCCAAACGCGGGCCGTGCTCCCCGGCGCGGCCCGTAGCAGACCACCAGAGCCTCTCCTCACCGCTGGCACGGGGACCCTTTAATAAGGGGCAGCAGGTTGGCAGGTTGGCACGCTGGCCTCTGTATCGGGAGAAGTGGGCCGTCACCCACCGGTCCAATATCAGCGGAGCAGCGGGCGCCCCTCAACCTGGCAGAAGGGAGGTCAGCGAAGTTAAACCCTCTTACAGCACGCCTCAGTGCCCGGCCCACCGCCAACCACCCAACTGTCCACCGGTGTGGGCGCGTGTGTGTGCGAACACACAGGTTTACGTATGAATATACGCACATACATGTGTACCCACCTATAGGTATACACATACATACACTAACAAACACCGGCAAGCACACACATGCACGCGTACACACACCTAGAATTCTATACATACATTGTCACACAAATGTGTACGCACATGGCACATGCGCACACACACACACATTCACACGCAAATATACTCGCACACACACACTAACACACCTTTTATGTATTACACATACATCAATATCTACACACAGACACACAGAAACACACACACACACACACACACACACACACACACACACACACACACACACACACACACACACACACACACACAAGACACCTTCACGCCTACACATACATGCACATACACACTTATACATGTAGATAAACACACACACGCGCATACAGTCGGACACACACACATTAAAAATGTACACATACAAACACACACATACCCCTTTTGAGATTTATAAACGGTCACAAATATTCTCAACGCTCAATACTGATTTTATATATATGAATGCTATTTTAATATTACTATAGATTGAGCTAACTCTAGATATTCATTTGCATATGTTATATGTCAGGAAATGGGAAATGACCAAAAATACGAACTGAATCCAACTCATTGTTTGCTTGCGTATATATTCAACTCCATTTGCTATTATTAGTAACTTCGTCAGATACCTCATTCCAAAAACAACTCATCAGTGTGAACAGAAACATGTCATAATGGATATGGATTAAGCGTCTCGCTCAAGAAAGCATCCAGGTAGCCTGAAGACACCCTGTCGATCCTCCCATCCAACCACGAGCCAATCCCGTCTCCCATTCGTTCCTCTCACCTGTCCATCTGCGTCCATCACCACGACCCCCCCCCCCCCCCCCCCCTCCTCCAGCGTCCGATCTCTAAGAGGTGGCACTGTGTGGTGGCTGACAGGTGGAGTGTTTGGAGGGGCAGGTTTCATCACGGTTAAGCCCCTGGCCGCGGGAGGCCCCTTTGGGGTCGTCGGAGATCTGATAATCCCAACAGCTTGGGGGGAGAGATTACAAACCTACCGGCTGACCTCTGCTGGTGGCCCCCGCTGCTCAGGGCCCTAGTGCAGGTCATGCCTGGGAAATCTTGGCCAAGGAATGTTTTTTTTAACATATGCGTCTGTCTGCCCCCCCCCCCCCCACCACCACCACCCCCGATAAGGCCTCGTCTCTGGGCCTGTTTACATCGAGCTTTTCGTGTTGGGGGGTCAGTTAAGCCAAGGAGGCAGAGCGGGTTGACTTGGAACCGGATGGTTAATGGTTCGATCCCCAGCTCCTCTTGGCTGAGTATCGTGGTGTCCCTGAGAAAGACACCGAAACCTGACTGCCCCAGACGAGCTGGCTGTCCGCGCTGCGTGGTTGACTCCGCCGTCGGCGGGTGAACGCGCGTCTGAACCAAAGTCGATTTGGATAAAATGCACAAAATGAAATGGAAATGTTGCCATGTTGGATCGTCGTCAATGGAAACTCAAGCACATGGAAAAGAGTATAGGTGCATGTCAAGACCCCAGCTAGGTACCTGTACATAAATAATACAAACACTGTGTGTGGATAACTAAAGGAAAGCCTGGCGGAGGAGCATAGGGCGTGTGGTGTGGCACAGCATGCACAGCATACATGCGTGTAGGATGTATTTGTTAATTAACAGGCTGCTTTTATAAATAACAACCGCAGACAGCTTGTCTGTAGCGTTCAGTGGGACTGCGTTCGCGAGCACGTGCTACTCTGGGGGAATCAGGGCACCGCTTGACGTCCGCTGACAGCCTATGGAGTGAGAAAAAGCGTCCTCCGTCTTTTGTGTCTAACATTTCATCTTCCCTATGTTTTTGGATCTTTTTGAAACTCACTACACCATCTTGTTAATAATGCAAACCATGACATAGTTCAAAATGTGTACATCGACGGGGATTTTACACAATAGTCAAATATAAATGAAAATATGCTTCATGAAGAAAGCTTCGATTTAATGTTAGGTATGATGATGAATAACGCTATTTTAATATTTTAATCCCTCTCCAATACATAAAAAAATATATACCATTTGTTTAGAACTATAAATTTTACTAAATTGATGTTCAAGCGATACAATACGAGCATCCTGCCTTATAGTGGCAGCAACACCAAACCGATACGGGAGGGGGGGTTGGGGGGGGGGGCTAAAGATGG
>OLKM01000087.1:185286-192786 GCA_900291075.1 Melanogrammus aeglefinus
TTCTTCCTTCAAAATTATTACTTTTTAAACAAAGTATGAAATTAAATTTCAAAGTGTAATGTATGAATTTGTTTTAATAGTATGGGGGAGTTTATACAACCATTACGACCCACATAAAGACTTCCTCCAGACTTTGGTCTTTAAGTAAACTATAATGTTTACTCATTGTATATAATTCCAATCTCAAACCCAGTTTAAAAAGCCCCCCCCTAACCTTAAATCCAAGGGAAAAGAAACGTTGAACCGAGAAAAGATTAAAAACAGAAACAGGATCTTGCTAGGCTTGGTTAGGCATTAATATGTTATCCTTGTTAACTGGGTTGTGTGCCTGTTCCCCTCCCAGCCATAACGACGTGTGCTCGATCCCTCTCATGTCTGCTACCTGGCATCCTTGAGCAAGATAGACAACCAGTAACCTCCTCTTAGTGGCATGCATGCATCAGAGTTCCCTGCGGCTGCTTTGAATGTAAAATAGGTGGTGACACTGAAAGGGGGTTTTAAGTCAATTCTGTGCACCCTGAAAACACAATCATGCCCTACGGTCAAATGATAAAATAAGTGTAGAATAAAACAAATACATAAAGAACAATCTTCAAAAATAAAACTGTTTTCATGGTGAAGTGGGACTGCCATCTCTGGCAGACAGGAACTCATAACGTTTCAGATTGGGTGTTGATTGGGTGATAATGAGGGGGTGGTCCTAACCCCCTATAGGCTTTAACCCCCCACCTCGACTCTGGTGTCAGTTATGTGGGGTTCGCTCCCATTAGTCTAGCCTGTAGAGCTACACAGATAATGAGGTGGCAGTGTTTGCTGTTGGTTTGGTTTTACAGTGATGGCTTGCTTGCTGCCTAGCAAACTTGAGGCTGCCTTAAGAGGGCAAAACCCTTTGCTGTTGTGTTATAACTTTTAAAGACAAGATAAGGTCATACTTTATCTGCATGGATCGTATGAAACATTAGGGTGTCAGAGCAGACAGTACAGCACGCAGTAGAGCAATAGGTATTTCAAAAAGAGGAGATTTCAGGGGGGGAATGAGTGTCAAATGTTGTGATGTGCTGCCCTGGCACCTAACGCTCTCATAGTGTGAGCGGTATCTTCAAATTAAATTTGAATGTGTTCCTGCAAAGGGCTTTGACCCGTGATAAAGGCAAGGGCTACATAACCTGATTAACCAAACTAACTCATTAAACAAACGTCAGAATGAGCCGTCTGCTTAATAAATATGTTTGCTTACATGCAGTGCTTTGTGAGGTCCAGACCTCACTCTCTCCTTACACACCTCTCTCCCTGATATCGCCCTGATATCTCCCTGATATCTCCCCTTATCTCCCAACTCTCCGGCCATCTCATCTCCACCGATCTGAGCGGAAGGGGAGATATCCCAGGAAGATAAGTGTCTTTCAGGATATCTCATTAGCGAATGCAAATGAGGAAAACACCAAATCTTGGCAGAGGGGCGGCGGTGCATCTCCGTGGGATAGCTGGGACACGACAGCAGCTCACCAAGCGGCCCCATGCTGGGCACCAAATGTGACGGCCCGCTCCTGCTGCTGCACTTTACAGGACAGAGGACCCGACCAATGGGTGCCCCCGGAGCTGGAGGAGACCGCTACCCTACCCTCCTACCCACCCCCTCCCCAACTTCTGTCCATCGGAAACCCCCAGAAGACAAGGGCCGCCACCACGACTAGTTCACTGGAACAATAACACTGATAATGGTCCAACGGGGACTTTTCCCTGTTGTCGGTGCGATGTCGATTGAGTGCCAAGAATTGGGTCAAAATTTGGCATTGCTGCTTCTCTCCATTCCTTCAAAAATGCATATTTTTCCTCAAAATGCATTCATACATTTTTTACATGCATCTTTTTTTTGCGTTCAACAGTGATGCAACTTTAGATGATTAATAATACATAAACATGAATCTAGCATTTGGTTTTCCAATTATGCAATTTTGATAAACATACATCAATTGTTTTTATTTATTTGGTCATCCCACGGACAAGAGAAGCTAATACAGTATGATGTCTGCGCACTTAACTACAGCAAGACTACCGACCATGCTATCCACCTTACAGCCACCATCTTGGTTCTAAACGGTAGCTGGACTGGGGGAACCGAATCCTCACCCCCAGCTACCATTTAGAACCAAGATGGCTGCTGTATCATCCCAATATATCCACCGTGGCCATGGCGAGGTACAGCAGGCACTGCGCTCCACACGGGTGTATGTGTGGGGGGGGGGGGGGGGGTTCACTGGCACGGCTGCGTGGCCAACCGACCTTCTGCTCCACCCAGGGTGGGGACCAGGGCGGGGGTGGCCAGGTCACCGGCCCCTCTCCTCCTCCCTGACACGGGCTCCGCGGGGCGGGTCGCAGGGCGGGATGGCAGGATGTCAGGAGCAGCCCTTTAGACGTGTCAAAAAGCAGGCACAGCTAGAGGAAGCTGTTCATTGAGCATGATATAAAGAGAAGAGAGGGACGCTCACACACACACAGACACAGACACACACACATATACACACACACACACGCACATAGAGACACACACACACACACACACACACACACACACACACACACACACACACACACACACACACACACACACACACACACACACACACACACACACACACACACACACACACACACACACACACACACACACACACAGACATACTGTCTGCCCCCCATAATACGTGGATATTTGTAATAATTCCTCGTAATAACAGGAGCATTCATAAGTGATGATAGAGAGCGGGGAAGCTGCTTGTTAGGTCTTCTTGTGTTGGATAAAGATGAAAATGTCAACACGCCCTATTCTAGTCTTTTTGACCATTTTTTTTTTGCCATATCACAGCATGCGTCTAATTGAGAATAGTGACAAATCATTTGCTGTGCCATTCGCGGTGACAGAGGGACTTCTGTCGGGGGAAAGTCACAGCCAAGATGTTCTGCTGAAGGACACCAAGCCGTGTTGGAGCACAGCTACTGAATACTGTGGTTATTGTGACTCAAAGAATTGTGTGTGCCATCTCCCTGGGATCCATGAACCAAAAGTTAAATCAATAAAATTGTGCGTCATTACTGACAAGATAAGACAAACTGCTCCACCACGATGGGGCACTGTGAGTAATCAATCCAGGGACAAAATGGCGGGTTTTCAACATTGAGGTCAGAATTAAAATGTATCCAAAAAAGCCTAGCAGCAGAGAGGGTTGAAATCGGAGCCCCATACTTACCCCATCCGTCGAGGCTGGTCTCCCTGGCCGGCCATGCCCCCTTTAGAGACCAAAGTATAAAAAGAGAGCAGATGTTGGCAGGGTGATCCTCCAGAACCAGAATCACCTCAGGTAGGAGTCTCTGTTACAGCTCCACAGCGTTAGTGAGGGTTTTAGATACAGTCTGTTATCCGCACAATGACCTGAACGAAAACCCCTCCTCCAAATGTTATTGTTGGAATTTCTGTGATGTTTGTCTTGTATTTACCTCTTATATGACCAAACACATTCTCATTCACACACACGCACACACACACACACACACACACACACACACACACACACACACACACACACACACACACACACACACACACACACACACACACACACACACACACACACACACACACACACACACACACACACACACACACACACACACACACACACAAGCATGCACAAACACACACATGCACACACACAAACACACACACACACACACACAAACACACACACACACACACACACACACACACACACACACACACACACACACACACACACACAAACACACTTAGAAATCAGTATTATATCTTAATTATCAAGGTCCTTGAAGATAAACTTGAGTATAAATCAGGACCCATGACTAGGGCCCATAAAAACAAGGGAGGACCTGTGCATGGTTTTCCAAACTCAAAAGTTTTTCAAGTTTACTTGACAAGCATGACAAGCTGTGGATTCCTCGTCAAACTGACAACATGATCTACTACTGCGGCATGTACCAAACACAAGCTACTGTTTGTTTTCCCTTCCAGGGCCCAGTCGTCTGAGTATCTGAACGGTGTCAACCTACTACACAACTCTTCCCACTCTAGACTTTCTCTTTTACATGTAAACCTGCTGCCAATAAGCAGCAGCTGTCTGTCACCGTCTGTCTTTAAAACGCTCGGGCGGCGGAATTGACCAGGACAGTTCAGTGGGTATTTAAGCTAGTACACGCCAATGAAGCACGCAACATTAGCATGCTAATGGGGGGGCAGTTTGATATCAATATGCTGGCGTTTGAACTAAGATGGGGGCCGTTAGGGGCTGAATACACGGCCCAGGACCCTGAAACAGATGGGCGGGCGTCTTGGTTTCTTCTTGGTTTCTTCTTTGGTTTTGGTGGGATTTTGTTGATTAGACAGACGAATCCCACAAGCATAAGAAGTATGTTTGATTAAAATGGCATGCAAACTATCTTAGCTGTGGTTGCACAGCAAGCCCCCCTGCAATATATAGCCTAACGGTATTGTGCAGTGTAGTAAGTAAGTCATATATCTGGGGAGAAATTGGAGATTTCTCATTCTGCCGCTCTGGGTTGTGTTAGAGCTGTTTGTAGCAGAAACCAAACACAAACGTCTAGGATCACATTTATTAAACACCCTTTGTATTATGAATTAAATGAAAATCAACGAGTACTTTTCCTTTGTGCTATCTATTTGTGTTTTTCATCATTCCACTGACTAGGCTCACATGGGGATGTTGTGTTGATCGCAGTAGTACTGTTTGTGTTGTTTTTATCTGATGTGGATCAGAGAAATTACTAAATGCCTACTATCAGTGTCAATAACCAATAACTAATCTTTCTGACATCCACTGAAATATTTGAAGAAATGTTTTAATGTCAAATTCTATACATTTAGTAAAATCACCTAATTTCAATTTCTTATTGCATGATTACTCGATGCAGTTGCAGATCCATATTTATAATCTTTTCCTATACGTCTGATAATACCACTGTACTAGACTACTACCTGTGAGCGCAACACACGAGCACGCGCCCACGCTCGTCCCCGGGGAGAAGGATGAAGTTTGATAATAGGCTGCTATCTCTGCGTCATCGCCGCGGGAGAACACTTGTGAACTCCAGTCTCGAGACGCTCCTCACTGCAGCTCGCCGCTCGCGCTCCGCGGTTCTCTATTTGATCTACCCGCGGCAACATGAGGAGACTCCACCGCCTTCCGTTTGATTCTGGGGCGCATTTTTAATGAAGACGACACGGGTTTATATGTATTAGAATAATATTAATAATTACAGACGCAGAGGAGGAGGATCGTTGGGTGAGCTTGAACATTTTAATATTGTTTAATTGTTGTTAATTGAAACAGTGAAATTAGGCGAGGATGCCTGCGCTGAAATTTGACATACATTTTTTCATATTTTATCCTAATTATACGCGGATGGATTTGGGGGAGATCTTTATTTGGCGGTGTGTGTTTGTGTGATTCGGGTGGCCTCCCGTGTGGAAGACGCTCCATGTGTTTGGTTTCTCCCGTCTGTCTCCCATGAGGAACATCTCATCACATCTCAGGCTTCTTCACACGGAAAATTAATCGTCAGATTCTGATCTTTGCATTTGTCGTCCCTGAGGGACGTGGAATCACACGCTTAAATCATTCACTCTGCATACATCTATAGAATGGATTCATGTAGGCCAGATTCAATCTTTCAAAATGGCTAAATAGACCTTAATGGCTAAAATAGGACGTAATTAATGTATAAAAACATGTAATATTAAGCTAATAAGTAATACAGTAATATATCTATAAGTAAAAAAGGTTTAATGAGCGCTAGAAGTAGGCTTTATCTGTCCAGGAAACATGCACCTTTAGGTCCATATTCAGGCAGAACTTGAGCATCACCCAAAACCACAGCGAATTTACTTTATATCAATAGTTATTAGGATTATTATTAATCCTTATAATTGCATTAAGACAGGCTTAATTAGCCAGTCTTCTTATATTTCCGTAAACCTTAATTAATAATTTAATGTAGCCATTAGAGCGAAAATGAATGTCTATAAAAAAAATCGAAACGTTTTTTCCGACTTATTTTAATTTATTTATTAACTTTTATTATTATTTTATTTCAGATCAATCCGCTATTATACGATTCAAGAAGTTAAAATGTAAAAGTTATGTCCACAAAGCAGGGAATTAATAGGCCTAAGGCCTATAAGTCTTAGGCCTATTCGTTATAATTGCCTGTTGTGAATTTATTTGGGCTAAATATTTTTCTTTGCAATATCTTGCAATGCAACAAGGAAACTGGATGTTATAAAGTCTGAAGGGACAGCCGCCCATCTAAAATATATCAGAAAATGGAGCTGAAATATACATTATGGCAATGAATTTCTGTTAATTTTTTTTATTTACGAATAAACTGTGACCTATTGCTTCCTAGAGTCGCCCTTAAAACATAATGTGATTTTTTAATATTTCCTCACAGACTCTCAAGGGAAGCCTTTGCTCCCCGGGATCCAGACCCACTTGCCCGTCAGCGAGGCCGGGAGCTGCAGGCAGGATGCTCGGCAGCGAGGCCGAGAGCAGCAGCTTCCACCCCCCGAAAGACGCGGCGGAGGAGAGGGTCAAATCCCCCGCCTCCGACGACCCCTCCACCGCTCGGTACGCGGAGCACGGACTTCACACAGACAGATATTTCCTAACACCCCCGTCCTCCACAACGGCTAAACTAAGCGCAGAGGAGGCCGCGAACCCCTGCTCCTTCCTCCCCTACACCTGCCAGGCGGGCCCGGTGCCCCCCTACCCCACGGGCTCCGGGGCTTCCAGGTACTCATCGTCGCTCCACTTCGGCTCCGTCCTGCAGTCCCCTGCGGGGTTCCCCCCGGCCGTGTGCCCCCCGGGGGGGCGCTCCCAGTTCAGCCCTGCGTACCAGTTCGGACAGAGTCCCAACTGTATCTATCCCCCGTATGGCGGACCGGGAGCGCGCCTCAGCCCGATGCCGCTCCACCCCGGGAGCCCCGGGGCCCGGGCCCAGGTCTACCTCTGCAACCGGCCCCTGTGGCTCAAGTTCCACCGGCACCAGACGGAGATGATAATCACGAAGCAGGGCAGGTGGGACCTTAGGGGTTTAGGGCATTTGTTAGTGGGATTTCGAAATTTCTTTTCCCACCGTAATTGCTTGACAACATAACATATATAACGGATTTGATTTCCAACATTGATTGTCTCTTCCTGCTCGTCTCTGCAGACGGATGTTCCCGTTCCTGAGCTTCAACATGGCGGGTCTGAACCAGACAAGGCACTACAACGTGTTCGTGGAGGTCGTGCTGGCGGACCCCAACCACTGGCGCTTCCAGGGCGGGAAGTGGGTCACCTGCGGGAAGGCGGACAACAACATGCAGGGTATGTCACCCGAATAGGCTTCTCAAAGGCCTGGGTCATATTTCAACGTCGTTATTCTCTTTTATTTTCAATGTCTTAATTGATT
>OLKM01000087.1:198363-248363 GCA_900291075.1 Melanogrammus aeglefinus
CGTCGCCGTGGCGCGTGCGTGCGCGCGCCCGCGTGCGGTTGCGTGGAGAAGCGCTCGTTGAAGTCCAGCGATGTAATTACACCCTGCTGAAAGTGCTGAGCGACAGTAACGGTGAAACGGAGAGGGGACTTGTCACAAAAATCCACCTGACAACAAATAATCATTGTTTCAGCTTGGACATATTCAGACTCAGACTGTAATGGAAAATCCATGTTGTTTTCCCATTTCTTATTCTCCGTAGGTCACCCATTAACCCTGTCTTGAACAAAAGAGGGAGGCTGGCTCAGTAATCATCACACTTGACTAAAACCAAAAAGAGGAATGTGAGCTCAGGCGCAAAGACGCTCAAAAACCGAGGCTCTGAATAAACTATACTCTCTTGTCAACGAGATGATATCCAAACATCAGGCAAACCGGTACATGGTGTGTAGACTTAGCAAACAAAGCAAAACTGAGGACTTAAATACACACAACACAGGCGACTCAATTGAGTCAATAAACACAGGCGTATTAACTTGGAACTTCCGAAAATAACCGACCGAACAGCGCTCCCTAACGAAAAACCTGAAACTGTAACAGTCAAGTATACACCTCTGTTATTTAGTCTGCTGACCAGATAGAGGACATGGATAACCTCTGTTCTCTGGTCTGATGATCAGTTTGAGGGGAACCTCTGTTCTTGAGTCTGCTGACCAGATGGAGAACACGGAGAACCTCTGTTCTTTAGACTGCCATGGAGAACCTCTGGAGGACACAGAGCATGAGGCCGGAAAACTGTAGGCTATTATTTGGCTCTTCTGCGTCCCCTGACCTAGAAGCAGTACCTGATCAAGAAATTGACATAACAAGACCCAGCAGTGCCCTCGGGAGGAAAATCTTCAACCCAGCAAGTGCATTTTCCATCAGTAAAAAGAGAATATCCAATCTCAACGCATTACTGCGATTCTGGTTGATGATGTAGTTTATATGGGCTCTGTCGCCATCTTTTGGTCAAATGTTGCCAGGTCACAATTTAGAAACGAGCTCATGCTACGTGATTTGTCCCACATTTAACTCAATGTTGACCATATTACTCAATGGTGAGAGCACACGCGCACGCACAAACGCACGCACACACACACACACACACACACACACACACACACACACACACACACACACACACACACACACACACACACACACACACACACACACACACACACACACACACAGGTTTTAAGTTTTCAAGCAAGGAACTCTTTACTTCAGTAGGCTGTACATATTACTGTTCTAAGATCTATGTAGGCCTATGTAGGCCTATATATTTCATATATTTCAATATTGAATCGTTTGAAATGAGAAATAGCCTACATGTTTTTCCATCTTTCATTAAAGTTAAGTTATTTGGTCTACAAAGAGTATTTTTGGACATTTTATGTGATTAAGTGTAGTCCAAATCACAGAGACGCTAACCCGTTTCCCAGGCGTTCTCGTCTCATGAAGGAATGCCTGGAGCGAGATGCTCCAATTGAGCGTTATTGGCAAGAGAGGGCGGGACTTTCACTTGCATGGGTTTAGAGGAGGGACTTTCGGTAGAGTGATATCCGTTTCGGTTTCCATGTTTTCCATTTCTTTGCCAAATCACTCATTAAAAAACGATTTTTTATTCTTCTTGTCCTTGTTGTTGTCTTCACTCTTTCACAGTGGTGCTGTTCTTCCTGCGGCGACTGTTTACCGGCGTACGCATCTCATAGGAGGAGCGAACTAGACGTTGTGCGGTGGTAGACTCGGGTAACGCCACAACTCGTGACCCTCTCCCAGCCTACAGAGTTGACAGGAAGGGGCATCATCACAGCGCCCAGCACGTAATTTATGGGAAAGCATTGCCTCCCGTAACAAGAAAGGAAACACACATTGTTGTGGTAACCAACGGCCAAAATAACCCAAGTCACGCTAGCCGGACACACAACCCTCGTAAGTAAACTTTTGATAGTTCAATCTATTTAGTCGTCTAGCCTTTGTAGCTTCGCCACTGATCGTGATCATCACGCATCGGGCGCTAGCCGACGCAGATGTCGTGGTGTTTGTTTTCCGAAATGTGTTTAAAACACAACCATAAACTTGTTGGCAACATCAAAACTGCCTGTTTTAAAGCGATCCGCGTCCGGTTCGTTGTTTGACATGTCTCACAGGGGCTAGTTAAGGCTAGCCCGGAGCGCTAGCATGCTGGTCTGACTCAACACGTTGGGATCTGAGATCAGGACAACACTCGGGACGACAGGACTTTATACTACTTTATCCCAGAGGATCATGAGTCGCACCGTTATGGGTTAACACCCACATTGTGTGTGGGTTCATATACTGACGGATTCCTTTCCTCCCTTGTCAGTGTGCGCCACCGCCAGACCTCGGCTTGTTTGGTTTGTAGTGTGTTGTTTGTTTACTAAGTGGTGAACAATGTGCTCTGGCTGTGTGCTCTGAATCAGGCATCGCAGTTTGGTGAACTACTTCTGTTAAATGTCTGCTGCCTTACTAGTTGGGCAGCCCTGAGAAGTTGCATGGGAGTCACTGGACGCACGAGTTTGATTTGGTCGCTCCTTGTGTGTTAGGGTTGAATAATAGGGCTTGATTATCTGTACAACCTACTTTGAAATAAGCAAGTGATTCACTTTATTATGAAACATACATGACCTCCAAAATTGTAGCTTTGTACTTTTATCGTTTTCGTATTTGTTTGTTTGTTTAAGGGGGATTTCTGAAACTTACTCGGCCGCAATCGACCATGCAGAGTTTCACTTTCTGTTGTACTGTGTAAACAAGTCCAGACATTTACTGGACTGATTAATTAATTCAGTTTCACTGAGCTGCATTGTACTTTGTAACCTGATCCATCCTTGCTGTAACTTTCAGTTAATGAATGTACACACATACTGGCATTGATTCAACCATGGGGATGCGTTTCTTTCAACAAACATCCTTAATAGCCTGTAGTGTACTGTAGATTAAAAAAAACCACAGAAAAAAAGCTCAGTCTGAGCCCTCTGTGGCTCATACAGTCGTGCCATATGGTCCTACTACTGTAGGCCATGTGTTGACTCTCTGCATGTCGTTTCTGTGTAATTCCGGTAATGCCTCTCGTACCAGCGAGCAACGGGCCCTCGTCGGAGCGAGCGGCTCTGGCAGGGAGCTACGGAAAGCTCCCGGGCGCGCCGGAGGAAGCATTGTCCCTCTCGCTGCGTGGCTTCTGTTCGTTTCAACATTGAGTCACTTGACGAACGGCAGAAAAAAAAACAACAACACAAGGAGAAGGTGTTGCACAGTGTTGCGCTGACGCTGAGAATCATTAGTGTCGAGGGGATGAGGAGACAAAGACGTAGTTTTGCTTTTAACCAAAGAGGCATTTCCTTGTTTTTAAGAGGACGTTTTTTAAGCTGTCACGGGATTCGAGGATTTGTTTGTGGAAGGGTGTCGATGATTACCCAGGTGGTTTGACCTTGAAGGTCAGGATCTTATTGGCCAGCCGCTAGCCCTTTTTGAATGTTTACCTGAAGGATAACTGCTGGACTTCTTCTATTTTTTCTTTTCGATTCTGTCAACTGCCATTTAAAGCGTACAAATCCTCTCTCTCTCTCTCTCTCTCTCTCTCTCTCTCTCTCTCTCTCTCTCTCTCTCTCTCTCTCTCTCTCTCTCTCTCTCTCTCTCTCTCTCTCTCTCTCTCTCTCTCCTCTCTCTCTCTCTCTCTCTCTCTCTCTCTCTCTCTCTCTCTCCTCTCTGTCTCTCCCCTATTTTCCTCAGGGACACACACACTATGTCGACCCCTCGCCCACGGGGACCTTGAAGTCGACCCGTTGACCCTTTTATTTTTTAGAGTCTGGGACCTTTTTTGATTTTTTTTCCCGTGGCGGGGGGACGATGGGGAACACTGCCACCAAGTTCCGCAAGGCGCTGGTCAACGGCGACGAGCTGCTGTCCTGCCAGCTGTATGAGGGCAACCCACAGTTCAAGGAGGCGATGGACCCCAACACCAGCTACGGAGAACCCTACCAGCACAACACGGCGCTGCACTACGCAGCACGCCACGCCATGACGCGGCTGCTCAGGTGAGGGGACACAGTGCACGTGTGTCGATTTAAATCATTATGAAATTCATTCAAAAGTCCATGGTCATCGTTTTAACTTGATTTATTTTGGCCCCTCATTGCTTATCTCGGCCCCTCATTGATTATTTGGGCCCCTCATTGATCATTTGCATCATCCCATTTTCCCCAAGTGTTTTTTATTCCCGTATTGATTTAGGTTGTTATGTTCATCCGTCATTCATCGAATAAGCTTTACCATTTTACTAGCCCTCTGGCTTCTTACAGTAACACAAGGACCCAGTGGCTGTTAGTTTAAATAAATACAACAAAATCCGTTCACGATATATATACACTCGCATACGTCTGTGTACGTTCCATCTGGCGCTCCGGCACGTGGCCATCTGCTAGCATCGCTGAGGAATGCACGGCACTGGGACGGAACAGGAAGGTGTTCCAAGAGCTTCCAGTACACACACACACACACACACACACACACACACACACACACACACACACACACACACACACACACACACACACACACACACACACACACACACACACACACACACACACACACACACACACACACACACACACACACACACACACTCCCCCCCTCCCTCCTCGGTTGTACTCTTGTTTACCCCACTCCTTCCTCTGGTTGTCTGCTTGCGATTGTTCCAATTCCTGCACTAAATGTTGGTTAAGGCAGAATTAACTTTGGGAGGTAGAGTGGCATGGAAACCGACTGGACCACCGAGGAGGTTGATCGATGGCCTACTGGAAGATGGTGTTCTGGGTTTCCAATAGGCTGCGGGCCCTTACGGGTCAGGCAGCTTGTCAATAGGCCCTCGAGCCGACCAGTATATTAGAATCCTCCAATGCAATCAGGACTCTTGAGTTCAACGTTTGAGTAAATAGAAGGATGGAAGTACTTGATATAACATTGGGAATATGGCGTTGCTGTCGTCGATACAGTTTTATGCTGAACAGTCGCTAGGAATGCCTCAATCATGAGGACTGAACGGCCTGTAAACCCAATAGTGCCGGCTGTCAATTCCACTCTGAAGGTCCTTTTTATGTTAAACAAGATTGTTTTGTTGCCATTTCTTTCCGAAGGCCAATAGAATTGTGACAAATGAAAAAACATGGAGCGAAAAAGCAGCTTTATTTTTTTCCATTATTTATTCCATTTTTTCCAAGTTCCATTATTTTGTTTAGGGGCTTTAGCCTGCGAATAAATACGTTTAACCAATCACAATCGGGTATCTTTGTCAGTCACCATGGTAACTGTCCATGTTGTACGACATAACAGAGGTAACCGCCTGATCACGTTTCTCAACACGCATCCCTCCTACTGCGTCCATAGTTGTCAACTAAATGCACAGGCTAGCTGTTATATGTATTGATTACTCACCTCCATAGCTGTCCAAACTCCCAACAGACAAACAACGCCTTTTTTTTTTTGTTTTTTAGTTTATTTAGTTTATTTGCATCTGAGGCATGTCATCCAAAAGGACCTTGAGACCTTGGGGAGTGCTCACTCAGACTCAAAGCCCGGGCTGTACCTCCCCCATTGACCCGCCCCCTGCCCTCCCCCTCTCCCCCCCCCCCCCCCCCCACAGGTCCTTCATCTTCAGCAAGGACGGCAACCCCAACAAGCGCAACGTCCACAACGAGACGGCCCTGCACCTGCTGTGCATGGGCCCCCACATCCTGGGCGGCGATGGGCCCCTGCACCCCCGCATCACGCGGCCGTACGAGGATGAGCGCCGGCGCGCCGACTGCCTGCAGGTCATCCTGGCGTGGACCGGCGCCAAGCTGGACCAGGGCGAGTACGAGAGCGCCGACATCAACGCCACGGACAACCGCAAGAACACCTGCCTGCACTACGCCGCCGCCTCGGGCCTGAAGACCTGCGTGGAGGTGAGGGGGGGGGGGGGGTTAAACGCACTGCACACACTCCACACACTGGCCCAGCCGCTGGCCGTCTGGAACGTTTTGCGGAGACACGGGACGAGTTGGGGAACAAGGCTTTTTTTCGTGGGAAGCTGGAACCGCACGGACGGCGTCTGGTCCGGTTCAACATGCAAAGTCTGAGAGCGTTGGTGTCTGAGGCTCCAGGCCTCTGATTGGTTGTGTGCCTGCTCTCGCACGACCAGCGAATCAGCACGGTGTGTCAGAGGGGCGGACTACCCCAATGCAGCCTCTCTGCCGAAGGGGTCAGACGAGAGACAAGGGAGTTGTTGGATAAAGGAAGTCGGTCATTGGCTTGAGTCTGCCGGTGTGTAGGCCACTTAAGGCTAGGGCTGGCCCGAATGCCATTTTTCAGGCTTCGAATACTCGTTGGTTTTTCCGAGCGAGAAACCCACCATCAAAAACCACACTAATAATCTCTATACTCCCTGGAACCGATTTTGACAGTATCTGCATATTTTGTTTTATTTTGATTTAATAGCTTTTGAACGTTAATAAGTAGGCCTAAGTAAGTTGGAGTTCCTTAGTTTTTCCCCGTGGAAGCAAACAGCTGTTGTTCCATTCCAAATCAGCTGTCTCTCTCTACCATCTCCGCCCTTAGGGGACCTTTTCAATTAATCCTGGAACGTGCATCTTTTCAGGGAATTTGTACAATAAATCCATAACAAATACCGACTATTGATTGTCTTATGCGTCCATATTATATCCATTATATTGACCTGGTATTCCCAAGACGCTCCCGCTCTGCAGCAAGCCAGTCACAGTTGATTTGCACGGCGCTGTACAGCGAACGTAAACAAACGGCTAAGCTAAGGATAGCATTTCGCTAAGCATTACTTTTCCTCCCGAGATCCCGCTAATGTTGTGTTTATAAAGTAAAGGGAGACAAGATATCTATTCTTCCTCCAACTCTCGCTTCTCTGCTTGGTGTCGCTTATAGTTTGCCTCCCTCGCTCTGGTAACGTAAAAAAAAAAAAAACGAAGCTCCGAATACTAATTTTCCGAACGAGTATTTGAATCATTCGGGCCAGCCCTACTTAAGGGCTGTCTGGAGGGGAGGCCTGTTTGGAGCTGGGGTTGGGGGCCAGCGGGCCAGGAAGTTCTCCGGAGAAGGAAGAAAAAGAGGCTGCTTGTGTTTGCTGGCCGAGGCTGTTTTGAATGGGACTTGGCCTCCGGTCAGGTGTGTCCCGGTGTGTTTAATGTCAAGACAGAACAATGTGTAAACTCTCCCCCAGGGAGACGGCGAAGCCAAGCTCTCCCGGCGGAGCGCCTTTTTGTTTAAGATCCAACGGAGTCGATGCGTGTTTATGGGTCTCTGGGAGACCGGTACGCTGCAAACGGCGCCATAAATGTGTTTGAATGTACGCCACGGTTATTTTATTGGCGATAGACTGTACTTGTCTGAAACCATAAATCCAGATTGATGGCGTTATCGGGTTTCATGAATGCCAACGGAAGCGGTGGACGTCTAAAAGTTCTTCATGTGATGTCAAGTTTGACAACTGTGAACCGGAGATAAACCCGAGCATTGAGCATCAACCGTTGAAACATATTTATAAAAAATAAGTGTTAAAAAAATGAATATAGATATCATATTTTTTATTATTTATTTATGTTATTATTCTATAGATCTATATGAATATAATAATTATTTTTTTCACCCTGTCGTTCCTCCCGCCCCCCCTGCCCTGGGCAGTACCTGCTGCAGCGCGAGGCGGACCTGTTTGCGGAGAACGAGAGGCGGGAGACCCCGTGCGACTGTGCGGAGCAGCACCGCCACACAGAGCTGGCCCTCAGCCTGGAGTCCCAGATGGTCTTCTCCCAGGCCCCCGAGGCCGAGGGCATCGACACCGAGTACGCCACGCTGGACCACCGAGAGGTACGGCCCAGCCCCTCCTCTGATGCTTTTCAAAGAAAGGGTCTTTGCTACCGTTCAGAGTTTGTGAGGCTTAAAACCATGCAAAATGAATATTTGTTGGGGGTGATGAATGGCCTTCCTCTTCCACTTTGAGTAGAGCGTTGCCCAATAGACATCTGAAAACGGTTTGGAGCCCCCCCCCCCCCCCCCCCGCATGACTAGCCTGATGGCATTCGCAATATGTCTGCCTAGTCATTTGGAAGATTTGGTTGATGCGCAATGAGTACACGGGGCGAGAGAATGCAGGTAAATGGACTGCATTTATAATCACACTTTTCTAACCAGTGGCCACCCAAAGCACGATGCAACATTCACCCATTCACACGTCAACGGCGGAGTCCACCATGCAGGGCGACAGCCAGCTCGTCGGGAGCAGTTAGGGTGAGGTGTCTCGCTCCTCGACACTCGGCTAGGAGGAGCCTGGGATCGAACTAGTGACCTTCAGGTTACAAGTCAACCCGCTCTCCCTCCTGAGACACTGCCACCCCAATAGGAAGGTGGATAGGTAGGTAGGTGGGTAGCTAGACAGACAGAAAGACATGTAGAAGGACAGACAGACAGACACAGGAAGGTAGGTAGTCAGTTAATCTTATATGGAGAACAATAAAGACTCTGGGCAAATTAGGTTATTCAAGATCTAGCTTGTTGAGGAGTAATGCAATATCTTGACGAAACCAAATCTCCCCCAGAGTGACCCGTAGCAAACTGAGTAACCGTGACAACTGGATCTACCATAAACAAAAACAAAACATAGCAAAACCATGCGTGACTGCACGGAGGTTATCAGTAAGGATTTCAATGACTTGAGTGGGATGCTGAGTAGAAAATTATGCTACGAGTGACTCAGACGGTATGGTGAAATCCTGGAAAAGGCTGAAACATGCACACACTCGAAGAGAGAGACACACACACTCGCAGAGAGAGACGCATACACTCGCAGAGAGACACACACACTCGCAGAGAGACACACACTCGCAGAGAGAGACACAAACACGCGCAGAGAGAGACACAAACACGCCACAGAGAGACACAAACACGCCCAGACAGACAGACAGACAGACAGACAGGGTTAAAGTAACTTTGGACCCTAACATTGGCTTGAACTCTGCCCTTTTCTGCCTAGCTGCATACAGGTCAGACTTAGACTAGCAGCATAGGGGTCTTCCCAATATCGAAACCAAAAGAGGATCTTCATATTACCCTGTAAACACCTTCTAGTATGCCGAAGACACCTACCAACAAACCGTGTGGTATCGGGGTGAAACAGAATCAGAACGTTAAAAAGTGTTTTGAAGAACTTAAGAGTCAATCAGAAACCTGAAACTATGCAGCTCCCTACCCAAGTGTTACAGTGTGACAACAGACCAAGACAACTTTACGTATCTCGTATAGGAACAGGCCTCGACATAGAGATGCACAGAGTGAGGTTGCGTATTATATTAGCCCTCGTCTTGGGAGAACAGGGGAGATTTAACAAACGTATAAAGTTTCTCGAACAGACTGCAGTTTGTTTAACTACCACACAACCTTAGGTTTCCTTGCCACTGGGCTTGTGCAGGGTCTGTTTTTGTCATCGTGTTACATCTACTCGATGGCTTACTGGGGTATAAGTCTTTATTTGTGTGAGAAAGTCCCCTTTGGCTGGAGGAAGTCATTGTTAAACATAATATTGTTTTAGAGAACCGAGCTGTCTGCTATGAAATGACTTCTTGCTAGGGTTTAAACTCTCTTGGGCTTTTACTGCTTCGCTAAAGTCAATTGTTTCTGAGTGTTATATAAATATGATTATATCAATATGGAAATCGATGGAGGGGAGATAAACACTTTATTTGGCCTGCGAGTGCATCTCCGTGTTTGATGTGGGGCCCATGTAAAATTCGAGAAAAGTTATTGACTGGGTGAAATGTTTCAGGAAGGGGGTAGTTAGGGAAGGAAGATGGCACAGCATCCATTTTATTTATGATGCAGTCGAGATGCATGAATATGTTTAGGATTAATACGGTGTGTCGGTCTGTGCGGATGGCCTGACATGACCTTCTCCTGCGAGTATGGCTTTTTGAGATTGGAAATGTGAACGCAGTGTTGTGCTCTGAGAATCGGAGTCGGAACGAGGTTTCACTTTACACGTCCAGCCCACATTCATTAAGTGTTATGGCTTCTCTCCTAATAACATCTAATCTCTGAATGATTCCCTTCTATGTTTAGCCAAAACGATTGGCCCAGCAAAGCAAACGACACACCAAATGTTTTGCTAGTAAGCATGAGCTGACTGGGATCTCGTTACATTATTGTGCACTCATTGGGGTATTTTTATAATGGTTCTATGGTGGAAGGTGAGACATTCTGTTGACATGTTGTCTATTGGACCAGAGAGGAGTAGTGAGACAGCTGACCCCTGCTGTACTGCAGTGGTGCTGGCCACACACGCAGCAACACACTTACAGATTAGCAGTGTTTACTCCGTCGGTTCCTGTTACTCCCATCATTATCACCAGCAGGCTGTTCTCTCACTTGGCCTCCACACTGGCCCTGGTGTCAGTCAGGTGGGTCGTTGCCTCAGCAAGCAATCATCTCGCATCATACTCCCTAAGCAACACTTTTACTGTGTTCTCTCCCCCCCTCGCCCTCCCCCTCCATCCCCCTCCCTTCCGTCCCTCTATCCCTCTTCCCTCCCTCCCTAACCCCTCCTCTCCCCCTCTCCCCTCTCTCCGTCTCCCTCTCCCCCTTTCCCTCCTCTCCCCCCTCTCTATCTCCCTCCCCCCTCTCCCTCTCCCTCCCCATCCTCCTCCCTCCTCTTCCTACTGCCCCTTTTCCTCCTCTCCCCCCCTCTCCATCTCCTTCCCCCTCCTCCCTCCTCTCCTCTCTCTTCATCTCCTCCCCCTCTCCCTCCTCCCCCCTCTCCCTTTTCCCGCCTCTCCTCTCCATCTCCCTCATCTCCCCCCCCCGTCCCCCGTCCCCAGCTATATGAGGGCCTGCGGCCTCAGGACCTGCGGCGACTGAAGGACATGCTGATTGTGGAGACGGCGGACATGCTGCAGGCCCCCCTGTTCACCGCCGAGGCCCTGCTCCGAGCCCACGGTACACACACACACACCACTCTTCTCTCCTCTCTCATCTCTCTCTCTCCATCTCTCTCTCTCTCACTCTCTCTCTCTCATCTCTTCTCTCTCACTCACTCTCTCTCTCTCTCATCTCCACTCTCTATCTACTCTCTCACTCATCTCCTCTCTCTCTCACACACTCTCACTCACACTCATCTCTCTCCTCTCCTCTTTGTGTTAAAGGGGTCTCGGGGGAGATTTTGCCCCATACCTAATTTGAAATGCTCATGAAATTGTGCTGACCGTGGCTTTAAAAGGCCGAAATACAGAGGTCATTCAATATCGGAGATGCAACACAGACGAAATAAGGTAATTCACAACGGTTGAAAAATTGTCCTGGAAATTCGCCAAAATGCCCCCTAAAAAACGTATATTAGGTACTAGAAATGGACCTTTAATGCTTGCCGCCACGGGCTCAAGCGTTCATTCATAGGCGTGTGTTTCAGGTTAATTTGTGTCGGTCGGTCCCAGTAGGGTTTCCTGCCCGGTCTAAAGTGCTGTATACTGATCTGTGGTCATAACATTTGATGGGCTGCACGATTTCTTGCGGCGGCTGAGATGACATTGCTCAATCAGATTGTACGTGAGTGCAGAGAGAAAAACTTTTCAGTGAAAAACATGACTTTTATATCTTGGGCTGCAACGATTCAAGCTAACCTATTCAATACATTGATCTGTAGATCGACAGGAAAATACGTTGGATCTCATTTAGCTTATCTATTAATCATTTTAAAAGTTTTTTTACAGCACAAAGTACAAACAACAAAAGTATTCTGCTTAAGTTTGCAGTTCAAGGTTAATTATAAAAGGAATAGTTTAGTTTTTCTTGGCTGCTTTTCAGATAAGGCCAGCCCATTTAAGACATCACTTTGGACTCTGGTTACTTGTAATTGCTTTATTTTTCGCTATTATTTCTGACGATTTATTATTCGCTATTATTTCTGACGATGATGACTCATCGAAATAATAAATTATTCATTGAAAAAGTATTAGTTGGATTAGTTGGAGCAATAGTCACACCTGCTATACTAAGTTTTACTTTTGATTAAGTTCAGGGCCACACCATGCTGGCTAAATGTAGAATGCTGGCCTTGCCGTTGAAACATGGTTGTTTAAAACGTACGTTCCCGAAAAGCGACGGTTACAAATTTGTTGGCGAAAGAAAAGGATGGAAGAAAAGTAACATGGGGAGCAGAGTTTCTTATTTAGTGGCTGTTGAGTGTGGCTATGACCTCGGGGGACTGAATGCCTTCAAGTACTCTGTGATAAAGTTCTGGGGTTTGCTTTGCTTTTTTTCCTTTGCTTTTTTTGAGAGGGTTCAGTTAGCCAGACAGTAACCCTCTGATTTCCGACAGCTCCCTTGTGTTTGGGTTCTCGGTGCCTTGCTCAATGGCACCGCGGCGGCCCACGTTGACGGTGACTCAGGGCCTATTGATCACACTCTGTAGGCCCCCTGGAACAACCGCCGCCTGCCTCTTAATTTCTCCCCGCGGATACTTCACTCATCACTCATTACACGCCAAGGATTACACTGTCAGTCTCTCACACCGGTTGCCCTGTTTTAATATGCGCTAAACCGGCTAAAATTATGCAAATAACGTCCCCCCCGCAAATGTAAAATCAAGCAACATAAAGGGAGAGACATTGTGTGGAATTCAAATGAGGTGTGGAGGTGGCGTTTGAGAATGTGTGGTGAACGAACGGCCTTGGACTTTTGGGATACTTAATTTTTCAGTATTTTGGTTGAGCGTGTTTGGCTGTGTGCTACATACGATGGGAGCTGCTGACCCCAGAGATGCTATATTTAACCCGCCTCTCTTGTGGGAGGTCAATGCGTACAGTGCACCATCTGGCTAAGGATGTTCACCCTCCTTTTTATTTTCGTCTTTACACATGCCCAGGAAGTCAGCTATTTGGATTCTTTGATAATTGCTCAGACGTAATTACAATTTTGTCCGCGGTACAATCAGGACATCCTCTTATTTGACCCCATTTTGCACAGCCGTGGCTGCATTTAGATTTTTGTATAAAAGCTTGTAATTCAAGTTTGCATGACAGTCTCGTTCAGTCTTCCTCGAGGCAACATAATTAAATTTTCTAAATGTTTGTACTGTAGTCAAAGTTCCAAACAAGATAATTCAGTGTTCAAACATATTCTGAGGCGTTATGTTGACCTCATTGCAGTCACGACTATTTGATTTTTCTAATGACTATTATAACCAACATTTGATGATTACATGTAAGATGTCTGGCTGAGTTTCCCCAACATGTTTTTTCACTTTTGTGATGGACTCTTATGCTTTTCAATCGATTCATACGTAGGAGAAATTTCTTTTGCTTTGAAGACTTGGACTCTGTCATTGGTTACCGTTTAGGAGTGGTGTAAATGGTGGTGTAAAAACCACCATATGAAAACCACTATATGTTCTATAAACATGGAGTATTTATAATAACCTTTTTATGTGAATTAACATTGTGAGAGCGTAAGAGACAGAAAGAGGGGCACGCGCGAGCAGACAGACAGACAGACAGACAGACAGACAGACAGACAGACAGACAGACAGACAGACAGACAGACAGACAGACAGACAGACAGACAGACAGACAGACAGACAGAACAGACAGACAGACAGACAGACAGACAGACAGACAGACAGACAGACAGACAGACAGACAGACAGACAGACAGACAGACAGACAGACAGACAGACAGACAGACAGACAGACAGACAGACAGACAGACAGACAGACAGACAGACAGACAGACAGACAGACAGACAGACAGACAGACAGACAGACAGACAGACAGACACTTACTTTATTAAAGGGGTCTTGCCCCTGAAAAACATTTGAATTGAAATTGTGATGACCGTGACTTTTAAAGGCCAAAATACTGAGGTCATTGAATATCGGTGTATGTGATACAACACAGACGAAATAAGGTAATTCACAGCGTTTGATAAATTGTCTGGGGAATTCGCCAAAATGCCCCCAAAAAACGTATATCACGTACTAGAAAACGGCCTTTTCGATGGTTGCCGCCACGGGCTCAAGCGTTGGTTTCATACACGTGTCAGGGTCATTTGTGTGGGTCGTTCCCAGAGGGTTTCCTGCACACACTTCTAGAACAAACTCCTACTCTCATTGGTTCATCATTTAACAACAAACTCGTCCTCTCATTGGTCCATCCCTCCCTCCAGACTGGGACAGAGAGAAGCTTCTGGAGGCCTGGATGACCAACGCCGAGGCCTGCTGCCAGCGCTCCGGGGTGCAGATGCACAACCCGCTGCCCAGCGGCTGCAACGCCTGGGACACCCTGCCCTCGGCGCGGACGCCGCGCGCCGCCCGATGCTCCATCCCCACCACCCCCGACCAGGTCTGCCTCACCCCGGCCGACGAGGACCCCGCTCTGGTGAGGTGGAACGCCGTCTCTCCTGCCCACGTGGCTCTGCCGCCAAAATAACAAGCCCAGCGGCGCCGCGAGGACGCGCTAAAGCTACCGCTAGGAGGCGACGCCAACTGCCAAGTCGGTTGGTTCATTCGTCTTCGTTGAAGGCAAACACATATTGAGAGCCAGGCTGAGAGCGAGAAAAAGAGCAGCGACAGCCAACTGGCAATTACCTGCGACCCTGGCAGTGTGGAAATAAAGTTTCTTGTACCTGCTGACACATTGCTTTCCTATCGGTTTAGGGAAGCGATGCTGGCACTCCATAGCAGTCTGCCGTTAGCGCCATAGGTAAAGTGACGAATGTTGGATGTTTTCCTAGAGATAGTGGTTCATTGAGCGGGTTTGTATTTAAATGAGGGGAGCTCACTGGCTTCTGCTAGGTTTCCCTTTTTTAAAGATTCCCACGTTGTAACGTCCCTCAAACGAAAGGATAGACTTCGGCTTTTGTCCTTGAAAGGATAAAGGCGGTCGCGGGTGACTCAATAGGTCTCCGTCGATGAGGGCAGAGGCTGAAATTCAAGCTAACCGTGCTGCGTGGGGCCCAAATGATGTGTTTGGCTGCGGCTACAGTTCAAACGCGAGGGTGAAGGCTCTTCAAAAGCCCCCTAATCATAGTCATCGCCGAGGCTAGCGTCGGCTGATGGCCGCGTTCAAAGGTTTGTGTTCGAAACTGACTCAGGGGGGTCTTCATGGGGGTGTAGGGGCGGGGGGGGGGGGGGGGGGGGAGTAACCTTTCACCGCGGGCCGTGAAGAAGAGCCAGGGACCCCCCGGTGTCGATCGATGGGGCCGCTTCGGGGCCCCCGTTTTAAAGGTTACAGTTGGTTCTACAACTATCAGCCCCTTTTTTCGCTAATCAATGCGTACATTGTTGAAGTACACTGGGCCCACTCGGTGTGTCCTTCAGTAACGACCAGTCCCTTGTCATAAGGTGTGTGTGGGTGTGGGTGTGGGGGTGGGTAGTGGGGTGGGGGGTCTTTTCAGGGCAGGTGGTAGAGGAGGGGGGGTGGGGGAGTAAAATATGATTTGGAAGATAGCAGGGAGGGCTATTCTTGGCATGGTGCCTTTTGGTCTATAACCGAGCCACGATCGACCGATAAATTGCGTTGGGTGCTCTTTGAGATGATATTATGCCTTCGCCTCGCCAAGTTTTCCTTGTGTACTTTATATACTTTATATAGTATCTGAAACATAATGTTATTCTTTATAATATTTCATCCAGTATATAGGGTGACACTCTCCATATGCATGTTTGTCGGCTTTCTCCAAGGTTTCAGAACATTTGCATTATTCACACATTTTTTATTATCCTTTGGGGTCAGAGAAACTAGAGAAACTGATTCTGAAGTAGCAGTAGTGTGAAAAATGTACTTTTTGCGGCACAGTGCATCAGGCCGCATCAATTACTTGTAGCGTTTCCAGAGGCGTGTTCCTTTTACGTGCACGTTGCTGACTGCCACACTGTTTCCCCGGGTGTCTGGCAGTGCGGCATCTGCATGTGCTCCATGTCGCTGTTTGAGGAGCCCGTCGACATGTCCTGCGGCCACGAGTTCTGCCGGGTCTGCTGGGAAGGGTGAGTGAGTACACAGCCACACGCCCTCGCTCCTCCACAACCAACCCCCCCCCCCTCTGGGGGAGTTGGGCTCCATCTTTGATCTGGGAACATTGAAAGCTTTTCTTTTTTCACGTGAATTGCATGGTTACTGTTAGCCCGTTTGTCTTCTTTTGATGCTAGAGGAAGTAAATCCCTCACTAGCATCTTGTGGCACTACACTCAAAGCGACAACAAACAAGCATAAAACCTGAATCAGATTGCTACTGTGCTTTTCATTAATCAGGCAAACATGAATCGTTAAAGGGGTCCTATTATGCCACAAAGAGTGTGATTAGGTGTTACAAGTCATTTTGAAAATCTGCCTTTTCCTGTGTTTTAGTGTAATCACAAGTGGGCGTGTCCACCTAGATGTACGCTAGAAGCCTAGCCAGTGGAGCGTAGCAAACGTTGCTCATCTATCCATCATGCATCTAGGAGGACACGCCCACTAGTAATGTCTCTAAAACACAGGGAAGGGCAGGTTCTTAAAATGGTTTGTAAAGGTTAAACACTCACACCTGGTGGTATAATACAGGCCATTTAAGATCAGACAAACAAAGCCGTGCGAACCACAACGGGGCGGGTGTTCTCTCAACTTGACATCCATAATCCACCTCAGTAAAACAGTAAGTGTCGTCCTATTGTGACTTGTGGCTCCACAGGTTCCTCAACCTGAAGATCCAGGAGGGCGACGCCCACAACATCTTCTGCCCCGCCTTCGAATGCTTCCAGCTGGTTCCCGTGGCGGTCATCGAGAGCGTGGTGTCCCGGGAGATGGACCGGCGCTACCTGCAGTTTGACATCAAGGTAGGGCGGGGAGGGAAGACCCGGTACTCTGGGGGAAGGGAGGCCCCCCCCCGAACCTCACCCTGATTGGGGTGAGAGAGGGGGGTGGTGATACTTGCCTCCGACCACTAGGGGCAGAAGCGCCATTGCTGTGTACAAGAACCTACCACTAGCTATCCTGAGCTAGCCCGTTGCTGTGTGGTCGCTATGCGGGAGAGCTACGTTTTTGGGTCGTAAAGAGTAAAGAGTAGTAAAGTTAAATAAAGAGTAACGTATGTGTCGGTCTAGTTAATGTTAGTATACCCAATATATGTGGGAATGATATCACGTGATACTGGACAGATTGGCTTGTTGTAGGCTTAAGCTGAATCCACTCTTGTGCGCGTACCCTGTGCGGGCAGGGATCCGCCTGCATTCACATCGGCACTCTAAATTTAACGTTACCACAAGGGGGCAGTATAGTGTTTGCAACCACAGATTTGAACAGTTGGCTTCCTTGAACACGTGTTGATAAAAAACAAAGGTATCTGTGATTTAAGATGTAAAATCATTCAAATGCACTGCTGAAAAGCTGTTGGTGTTTCGCAACCAACCAAGAATCCAGTGTTTGGATTTGGAGGTGTGTGTTCAGAGGTCAACCCCAACATTCAGTATTCAGTAGTCGTGATCCTGCTTGTCGAGTTTTCCGTCTTTTTAAATATGTTTTGTTGTTGTCTGCAGGGCAGTAACAGTAGGAGCACAGAAGGCGGCCTGTGGACACTATCCGTCAGAGAAATTGCATTGCAAAACACTTGACGTTACACTTGAGTTGTTCCGTTGTTAAATTTACTATCATGGGTTTGACGTGGGACAAAGAAACAACACTTTCGTTTTTGATTAAAAAGCCTGTTGCTAAGTGAGCTGTGCACTCTGTATAAACGCATGACCATGACTGAAGCCCAAACAAGAGCTGTCCATTTGTGTGTGTGTGTTTTTTTTATGTTAAGTCTAATTCAAGGGCGGACTAGGATAAAACGCTTTAAACAGAAACTTTCCCTGGCGCATTTTACGCTTGAAAAGCTTTCTAGTTCAGATATTCTTTAACAGAGTAAACCTCTTCAAAGTTACGTAGTGCAGGTTTAATTAGCTTGCCTTCTTAAAGTAAAGCATCATTTTTATTTATCATCCAAAACGGAGGCAAAGCCACCGTATAATTCCTGAAACTGTAAAAGGCAGTTGGTTAGTAGTTTGTTGTTTCACTTGATAAATGTTTCGGCACGTATAAGAATGGTTCCAAGGAGGTGGGCAGAATGGTCAACAACAACATGAAACACTTTTATATGCTATTTAATTGCGCGCAAAAATATTCCTTGTTTTATTTTTATTGTCATTATTAATATTGGATGCAAAGCATCAATGTGATTTTAATTGGGTGTTACTAGCTATGTTTTAAGACCCAACCGCACCCACAATCTTCAAAGTCTCATAATGGTAAACTGTATGTCTTTGGCTCTCTGGATATATTCGTGGGCATACTTTTTTTTCAAATTCTTTCTTTATTTTTTCATTATATACAGTATATATTTTGCCGAAATAACCCCAAACTATCAGTTGACCTATCGGCAGAAAGATGCTTCAAAAAATACATAATAAGACGCAAGCTTGAAAGTAGCACCATCCTTTACCGAGAGTCTTCATCTTTTCCTATAATATTAGGAAATATTACACAAATGTATTGATTTGAGGGAAGAGGATGAAGACCGTGCCTAGGCTAGGGGTATACCTCCATTTAAATCAATCCGGCAGTGACTTGTTCAGACCAGCATATCGGCAGCGCTGCTCGGTCACTCGTTCAAAAGGTCTTTTTTTTGGAGTGTTCAAAACTGTTTACAGCCTACGGTGAACAGGTGGTGCTTTTGTGCCGTACTAAAAAAAAACCATATATCCCATTGAGATTTCTGCAATGGGATAAACAGAATATGGCCAACCTTCCCTTTAACAGCCCCAGACATCTGGTGCCATACGTTGATGCCAACACCACGAAAATGGCCTCTCTCCCTCCTATCCCTTTTTTAAAAAAGTTTTGAAATCCATCAACTTTTAAATCGATACATTTGTAGACACAGGAGTGAAGTTATCCTTGACAAATGATTTTGGTGGAGAAGATTTCCTGGCGGCTGAAACAAAACCGCGCATAAGTCCGGTGATATTGTGGTGTGCGTTTTCACTGCCCACATGCCAATCTTACATTTATTTCTAGAAGCTTTTGTCTCTAATAACGAGCCGGGAGAGACGACATTGAGGAAAAGGGATTTGGAGCGCAGAAGTTGGCAACTTGAGGTTTTGTTTTATTAGCTGGTCTGTTTATAGAAAATGACTACAAGGGTCCAAATCGCAGTCAGGCTTTCAGTCTGGGACGGGGGTATTTAACAGAATGGCCCCATTCAAGGGATTTGTAGTACTTAGCATCATTAGGTCTCACAAAACAACTTGAGTTATAGCTGGTTTGTAGCTTATATATACTTCTTCACCCTTCATTTGTGGGTAAACAATGACCTTGAGGCCAACAATGTGCTGCTGTGTCCTCCTATATTCCTCCTTCATTACACTGCGTTTCCTTTGACTCGTCTTATTTCATAATTTAATTGTATTTGTTCTATTGTGTGTCAATGTTTCTACGTGAAGCGCTTTGAGTCTGCCTCGTGGTTGCCTTAGCTCTATTCCACTATCTTATGCCCCCCCCCGTGCCCCCCTGTGTCGGCAGGCCTTCGTGGAGAACAACCCGGCCATCCGCTGGTGTCCGCGGGCGGGCTGCGAGAGGGCTGTGCGCCTCAACTCCCAGGAAACCCGGGGGTCCTCCGCCAACCCGCTCAGCTTTGCTCTGCTCCGGGCCCCCGCTGTGGACTGCGGCAAGGGCCACCTGTTCTGTTGGTCAGCACCGGGCTTAAGCCGTCACACACACACACACACACACACACAACACACACACACACACACACACACACACACACACACACACACACACACACACACACACACACACACACACACCACACACACAACACACACACACACACACACACACACAGCGGGCCCCTTGTTAACGCTGGGCAGCAAAGGGCCGCATTCCATTACACGGTTGCTCTCTTGACACGGGGCCGCGGCCAACCGCCTGATGGAAATGGGTTCTCGGTGGTTCTATGGCTGGTGCTTTTATGGTTATTTTCGGTCGTAAACGCAGTGTATGCAATGTTTGTCCATCTGTTTTTACAGGTGAGAATAAAGTTTAACTCACTGCAGGCAGCATAGGGCAAAGCCTTAAGCAAAAGCAAACCGCAGATATGGATCTAGTGGTGAGTTTGGAAAGGCTCTCAGACAAGGCATCTGGAACTATATCGCAAGCCCTGAATTGTCTGTATGTATTTCAATTTAAACTATTATGAAGTCAGGTTACATATTTCGTAATTTAAAAAAAACATTGATGTGGCATTCTGAGCCTGTGTATCACCAATTGCAAATCAAATATTATTAGTAATTATCGCTCCTCTTTAAGGTGGGGGCCAAGCTTACTTCCCCCCCCCCCCCCCCCAAAAAAAAAAAGAGAACCGCCAGTGCACAGAGATACAGAAGATGTAATCCAGATGCTGCAGCATGTTAAAGGCAGACGATCAGGCCCATGTCCAGAGATCAACATTGCAATCATTGATTTGCGACGTTTGCAATTTGTCCAAATGGTCTTGCCTAAATCGCTACACGTTCGCCAGCATGTTTGTTTTGTGTTTTGAGGCTTTTTGCATCTCCATCTGCGCATTAGTGCGCATTAGTGCGCTCTAATAATCTGCCTCCCCGACCCCCCCCTTTACCAACCTCCTGACTACATCTGCCCCTTCCAGAAGACCCCCCTACCTGTCAATATCAATATCCCTTCTCCTATACTTCCATCTCCAGTATACACGGCTTCCTAACCACACAGCCCATGGCTCTTAATCCTGTCAGTTCAGCTGCAGAGTCCACTTGTCACGGGCCTTGAAACAGTTCCTAAGGCGTGACCGTGCTCCGACGCGAGGAAGTCGATGGATGCCTTCAGTCGTCACGGCAACGGGGGGGCCAACGGATGACGGCTGTCGTACGTGTCAGCCGCTCTATCCGTTGGCGGGCGTACCTGTTTACTTTGTGGCGCCGTCGGTTTGTTCATCGTGGTTGTTTGTTTTAGTTTTTTCGAATGTCTTAACGGGAAACGGGAATGGCCCGGCACGCACGGCAAACAAAATTAAGCATGACCCCCCCCGTGCATCTGGCTGGGACGCAGTCTCATCTGTCCTTCTGCCTGCCTGCCTGCCTGCTTCTCTTCCCGCCTGCCTGCGGGCCTCCCCCGCCCGTCTGTCTGCGGGGTCACCCGTGCCCAGTGCTCGTCGGCTGGGCTCGTTTCACATGTTGCCGTCCTGTCCGTTTCATCGATCCGCCATCCGTCTTCTCCTCCTCCGCTGCCTTTTTGTTGACGCCCGTGTGTGTGTGTGTGTGTGTGCGTGTGTGTGTGCGTGTGTGTGTGTGTGCGGGGCCCTCTAGGGAGTGTCAAGGAGAAGCCCATGAACCCTGTGATTGTGACGTCTGGAAGCTGTGGCTGCAGAAAGTGAGCGAGATGCGGCCGCAGGAACGTGAGTACACCTACACCCCCCCGTCCCCCCGTCCCCCCGTCTGGTTTCCACCAACGTCGTCCAACGGGCTAACCGCACGCATTGAGCACTCATCCGAACGCCTAAAGGATGGCGACTCCCTAAGGGGACGTTGACTTAAAGGTCACATGACGTGCCACCAGGTGTGAGTGGGATTGGCCGTCACAAGTCGTGGTGGTGGCATGTCATGGGACCTTTTTAAGAGAGAGAGGGGGGGGGGGATCACGCAGCACAAGGTGGGGGGGGGGGGCTCCTTTTTTAAGTCCGCCTGAGTTGTGGTTTAATGCGGCTGTGATGTTTTCAAACGTTCGTTTTGGGGGACGTTTGCGTTGAATAAAAGTGACACTGTTGATAAATCCCCTGGTTTGACTGGCCGCTCGTCGGTGCGTTGGATCCAGATGTAAGTTATTGCAACGCGGAAGCGGCGACTTGTTATTCATCCAGTCTCCCCTCCCGACAGCGTTTGTACTGAGTGATTGATCTAGGGGAGGAGTGGCCCCGTGTTTTTTGAGCGCAAGGCAGACATTAATTACCAACCGTTTAGAGCTAAACCAATTAAAATGTAGAGTGTTGATAATAAATGATTCATTTAAATGAACCCCTCGCATATTGACACATTTCGGGGTGCATAAGCTTTAATCAGAGTGTTGACAGTCTAAGTGATGTCGGGGAAAATGGCCTGTAAGACTTTGAAGGCTATAAAGTGGCGTGCTGCAGAGGTGACCCAGGTGGAATCAAATGACTTGTTATTAAACATTCCCCTCTGGATTTATTTTCTTTGCTGCGAAATCTCATTATGTCACAGTATGACGGGGGTTTGAAGAGGCATCATACAGGTGCCATGAAGTGTGTGTGTGTGTGTGTGTGTGTGCGCGCGCAGTGTGTGTGTGCGCGCGCGTGCGTGTTAAATATATAGACGATAAACATTAGCGAGGCGAGACTCAAACCCAACGGCCTGTTTCAAAGAAATGTCAGCAGCAGCAGCAGCAGCAGCCGCCGTTAATGTGTCCTCCTCCCCCTATCTGCCACCGCAGTGGGCGGGGTGAGCGAGGCCTACGAGGACGCGGCCAACAGCCTGTGGATGCTCACCAACTCCAAGGCCTGCGCCAACTGCAAGTCGCCCATCCAGAAGAACGAAGGCTGCAATCACATGCAGTGCGCCAAGGTAAAGACCCCGAGTGTGTCACCAGACCGCGCTTCGTTAGGGAGAACGGGGGAGTACCTGTTGGGGAAACACTCGTTGACCAACGGGATCGACGCACACTTTATGTTTAGCACATCGACTTTGCTTAGAAAGGCTTAATGTGCCTTAACAGACTTATTCGAAAAATGTTTTCAAGAGAATTGCAACAAGCTGTGCTTTGCTGTACATTAAGCCCGGTTATGCTGTTTGTTAAGCAGCAAGCCGTGCCTGACCAGCATAAAAGCCGTCTCTCTTTGAAAGCTGTTCCTTTGCATTTGGGCTTTGTTCGTTTTCATGGTGGACTTCATCTCGGCCTAATTGCGAAACTCCAGCTGTTTGTTATAGGTTTATTAAAGGTATGATCTGTGACATTTCCGCGTTAAGATTGTCTGAAAACGACCATACCTATCTTATATTATTTGTTGAGTTGTGTAGCTTACATTATCCCAAATGTTTCTAACAATGTTCAAACCCTGAGCAATCCTTAGTTTTAGTCACGATACTGGCCCGTTAAATTTGGCGTCATGAGGCCTTTACTCCCAACAGTCGAAGCCAAATTTATTCGGAGAAAACGTCTTTCTTTATGTAGCCTAATACAATGTGGCACTATGTCAAGAGGCTCAGTATGTGTGTTTCCCACACATACTGTACACTGTGCTTAAATAATGGAGTAGGAATAATAATAAAGAAAGAAGCAGTGAATGTATGGGAGATGGAGACGGATTACGGGAGTCTTCAATACGCTCTCTATTCCTTCACCATTCAAAATGGGTCAAATGGTGTTTCACTGCAGAGCCGTACGCGACACATCGAATCATTCTCGCTCTCTCTCCCCGTGACATCAACAATGGGAGGATTTTTGTTGGCTTTTCCCCACAGAGAAGACTGCTGGCAAGGTTTCTGAGTAGAATCAATCCAGGGTTCATGAATATGTATTAAGGACGCCTGAAATACCCCAAAACCCTAATCGAACACACAGACTAAACCACGACGAGAAATCGTGTGCTTGTTTTGTAGGCGCTTTAGTTTTGACTCTATGTTCCTTATATTCACTCTATGTGTTATACACGCTCTCTGTGCTTTATAGGCTCTATTTGCGTTGCATACACTCTATGTGCATTTCACCTCCACTGGAGTTTGAAATGCTATGACAGCTTTTTGACCTGCATTTTACTATTGCGCAGAGCTAGCGCGGAACCCTTCCAACCAGCGATCTAAATCCACTGGGAACGTTCTGAAACGTAAAGCGTTTACCATTTTAAACGCCTTTCTGTCTTCTTTACTGCAGTGTTCTGGCAGTGTAATTCGACTATTAAGCGGTAATATCGACCAAACAATGGCTCTATACAGAGAGGATTGCTGCTGCCCCACCACTGTCTCCTCGGCAGGTACATACCGCGGCCAGAGACACGGGACTCCGACACGCAACCCTCACAAAATGTCCCATTTCGACCCGTTCTAAACTGTGCAACTCAAAAAAGTGGGTTAACGCAGGCCTTGCCAATAGTACGCCAGGTTTCACCAGCCTCAACCAAGCGCCAACGCTGCGCCACACACAGCACACACACACACACCACACACACAACACACACACACACACACACACACACACACACACACACACACACACACACACACACACACACACACACACACACACACACACACACACACACACACACACACACACACACACACACAGCGTCTGTTACTAGCTAGGTTCTCGTTCTATTTACTCTGTGTCACTTCAATCCAGGAACCTCTTCCGTCGAGACATATCTCAAAGGATGAGATGTTTTCCTCCGGTCATTCTTTCGTTCTTGTCATTACCAATCAGTATTGCTGTAAAGCAGGAGCCCCTCTGACTGCACCCCCCCCCCCCCCCCCACACACTGGACAGCAGGCCAGCCAGAGAACAGCTTTTAGAAATACCCAGAGTTCAGCACGAGGCAGGGCTTATGAGTCTCTCCCCCACTTAGAGGTCCTCTCCTGCGGTTGACAGTCACGGCTCTCGGAGGCCTCCTCCGGGCACGCCTGGTGCGTCAGGTCGAACACGGGCTCTTCATCCCACAGATAAGAGCTCTAATGAGGGCTCGAAGGACCAGGGAAGCCGCCGTGGCATTTCAGGGGCTCCTGAATCCTGTTCAGGGAACGAGAGACACCGGAGACATCCGGCGGTTTAAGAGGAACGAGAATGAATCATTCAAATGATTGTGTTAGTTTTAAAACTAGTTTGCTTTAAGATTAATGCAATGCATTTGACTGCAAACTCAAACAAACCAGCTTTGAGGCATGCTCACACGTAGGTATGAATTTGTGGACAGGGTCAGGATTAAATCTCGATTTGGGCTATGAAGTTGGGGATTGGATCAAACGACAATACGTGTTGAATATGTTCAATGTGTTTTTTTTTTGTTTTTTCCCCCATGTGTTTGTATACAACATGATCGCCACACAGAAGAGAAACCTCCCACCTTGATAAATACAACACTTCCTTCTCTTAAAGCGATCACCCCCTTTTGAAAACCCGATGGAACTCAAAATGTGGTCTCTATTTTCGAATTGAGTGAGTTGGGCTCCTAGGTGTCAAAGTCCATCCACTGCACAATTAAGGCACCACTTTCGTGTGTGTGTGTGTGTGTGTGTGTGTGTGTGTGTGTGTGTGTGTGTGTGTGTGTGTGTGTGTGTGTGTGTGTGTGTGTGTGTGTGTGTGTGTGTGTGTGTGTGTGTGTGTGTGTGTGTGTGTGTGTGCGCGCGCCCGCCCTCACTACACAGCCCCATGAGGGCTCCATTAACACTAATGCAACATTCGAAAGACGAGTAGTGAAGGTTAATAGGCTCCCCGCTCCGCGGCAGCCAGCGGCAGGGCTTGTGTGATGTAGCCTAATCTGGCAACCCAGCGGTTTTCCAGATGACACTACAACTCAATATCCCGCCCCCTCAACCGCCTGCTGAAAGGAACCAGACTGACGTGTGTGTGTGTGTGCGTGTGCGGCGGGCCGCATGCAGAGCAGAGTGCCCTTGATCTGTCACATCCCTAGAAAAACTCCCGTCGTTCCTCTCCGTGATCCATCCCGTCCCGCCCCTGTGTTCCTCCCTCTGGTCGCCTTTTTCACTCTTTTTTAGTTTTTTCCCACCCTCGGCCTCTCCTATTTCACACCCTCGTGTGTCTCTCTCGCTCATCCCCTCCGTCTCCCCCCCCTCCCAAACTCATCTCGTATTGATTTTACTTTTTTATTTCTCCTCCAGCAACTATCATGTTAACAATGTTTCCAAGTTCATTGACTGTCTCGGCCCTTAGCTGTGTGTGTGTGTGTGTGTGTGTGTGTGTGTGTGTGTGTGTGTGTGTGTGTTGTGTGTTCGAGTGTGTTCGAGTGTGTGCGTCTGTGTCTCTTCGAGTGTGTGCGTCTGTGTCTCTTCGAGTGTGTGCGTCTGTGTCTCTTCGAGTGTGTGCGTCTGTGTCTCTTCGAGTGTGTGCGTCTGTGTCTCTTCGAGTGTGTGCGTCTGTGTCGCTGCGTCTCTGTGTGTGTGTCTCTGTGTGCGTGCGTGTCTCTCTGTTTGTGTGTCTGTGTACATGTGTGTCTCTGTGTGGATGTGTATGTCTGTGGAAACGGAGCAGAGTAGCTAGCAGATTGTAGCGTTGTGTTGTACAGCCCCCAGAGGGGATGGTCTGGGGTCGCTCTCTACTCACTGTCTGACAGGCTGTTCATGGCAACACAAGGACACTGATACGGCCCTGGACGATAGGCCTGCTCCTCCTTATTGCTTTACTTTAAACTATGTCTGTGCGCATGGCTGAGTAGAAGTATATGGTCCTGCTGGCTGTTTACTTACCATGCAACGCTTTGTTTACTGCTGCTCCTGTTAAGCCTACATGGACTCCCATGTTGTGTGTTGTTGAAGTAGGTAATCAATTATACTTTAATGTTTGCTTTAATTACTTCCATAATAGATGGATGGGATTAAAAGCAGTGTATGCAGACGTTTGTTCTTCCGCGCATTGCCGTGTTTATCTGCGTTCTAGTCAAACCATGCGCACAAACTAAATTTAAGACTAAGGAGGGGAATCTCGCAATAACAACCATGGATCAAAATCACACAAGTGTAATCCTTTTTAATGAGAGAGTAGCGCTTTTCCTAACCATCTCGAACAACAACAAAATGTGCGTAAATATTTATGAGCCCAACACCACTAAGGATCTAACTATGGACTGCAGGGAGCCTCGACTGAAAGTCCACAGGTTTAATTAAAATGGAAACCCTAATGGCTCCATTAGGGAAACTTGCGAGGAAGAACACTCCCAGCCTGAGCAGAAACTTGGTAGGACGACACAGCCCCTGGGGACGACTCCAGCTAGTTTGAAAGCGATTGGATGCCATGGCGGCTATTTATGGTTTACCATCTGCCACCCGATGTCCATTCATTATGAAGCCCATCTACATTACGTTGTGCCGCTGTTTATTCAGTTTAACTTCTCGGTGATGGCCGGTGATGCTTCTTTTTCTCTTTTTCTCTTTTGACTATTTCATCGGAAGCCGTGGCTTTAGACACCAAAGTAACCCGAGTTCGTGCGTCTCTGCCCCCCCCGCCTTTCCCTGCAGTGCAAATACGACTTCTGCTGGATCTGCCTGGAGGAGTGGAAGAAGCACAGCTCGTCGACCGGCGGCTACTACCGCTGCACGCGCTACGAGGTCATCCAGCAGGTGGAGGAGCAGTCCAAGGACATGACGGTGGAGGTAGGCTCGGGGAACGGGGCATGGAGTCAGGACCCTGCAGGGTTCAAGCATACACCTAGATTGTGTGTGTGTACACACTAAGGTCAGAGTTGAACAGGGGATCAAGGCATTTTGCCCCTGAAAATGTACGGAAAAGAATTGGCGTGGAAATTTGGACGAGGTAGGCTTTAAACTGCCCTCGTTAGATAAGTAAACATATGTATTTCAATGAGTTTCACAAAGAGTATGACTACTTCATTTGAGTCATTGAATATTGGTCATGCAATATAGAAAAAAAAGTTTTTTTCCCACAACGTTTGATAAAATAACACTGTGTTAATAATAGTTAGCCGTACCCTGCAACACTCTCACACTTTCATTCATTCATTTTCACACCGCTGCAGTCTGGGAGTCTTCAAACGAGCACTTCTCCCTGCTAGTTTCCCTACACACAGTCACCCACACACGCACGCACACACTCATCGAGATGAATCGTCTCTCCCCCTTCACCGCTGGCAGAGGTGAGCGGGAACCAGGGCCTGGGTTGGTCCGCGCGCCACTCAATCGTCAGTGCTTGTTTGAACCCCTGCGATGAGCACTCACTCCCCGGGCCTACCGTCGGCACAATCTCCCCGAGGAGGAACCTGCCCAATTACACTTCCTGTCAGACAGCCGCCCCTAGGCTCTCCTTCCTGGTGCTGCATTCACCGTGCAGCTTCCCCGACGTGGAACTACGCCGACGTGATTGTAGAGCGGGGTAACGTACGCGACTGCGTTGCCTATTTTGTGGCTATGCCGGCCTCGTGAAGAACGTACCCTGTTTGAAGCGCGTGCGTGCGCGCGTGTGTGTGTGTGTGTGTGTTTGTTTCAAGGTAAGACTATCTTATTTGAACAAGGCTTTTCAGGGTTATTTCATCAAATGTTGGGAAAAACCTTGATTCCTTTCTATGTTACAGGACCAATATTCAAAAAGAATTGGAAAAGGCACATGATCCCTCTATGGAAACATAAAGTGAAATACTTCAGTCAAGGGCGTACCTACGACGGCTGTTCAAACGCAGAAGTGTGACTTTTCCGGCGGTTTGTTTTTCCCGTTCACCGGTTCTTGTTTTGGTTTGTGTTCCCACAGGCGGAGAAAAAGCACAAGAGCTTTCAGGAGCTGGATCGCTTCATGCACTACTTCACCCGCTTCAAGAACCACGAGCACAGCTACCAGGTGAGGTTCCACCCGGTTACCCCTTCCACCCCACCTTGCCTGTTATACAACCAGGTGTGACTGTGGTTAGCGGTTACAAGTGTTTTTGTGACATCAACAGTGGGAGTGTCCACCTCGAACCTAGGTCCTTATCTATTACTCGTCATTCCATCATACAGTTAGGTCCTAGGTGCATGATGGTTAGATAAGCAACATTCTCCACAGTCCACTGGTGTAGCCTGGTAGACTGGTCTATCAAGCATACATCTAGGAGGACATGCCCACTTGTGAGGTCACTAAAACACAGGAAAAGGCAGATTTTCAAAATGGCTTGTAATGGCTGATCACACTCGCAGTTGGGGGCATAATATCCCGCCTTTGAGGCTGTGGGTGGTGGTGGTGATGGTGGTGGTGGTGATGGTGGGTAACGTGGGGTAGAAACCAGCAACTAGCAACGGACCTTGCTGGTTGGCCCCCTGAGGAATGGTGCGGTAATGCAGGCCTGGCCAATGGGATGCAAGAAAACTGTCCTTTGTGTGTACTGGTGTGGAGGATGGACTGTATGTATGTGTTAGCACATACACATGCATACACAGACACGTGCACATGACACACATGCACACACACACCACACGGCTTACACATGCAATACTACCTCAGCTGGACTGGTTTAAGCAGCCTCAGCAGGTGAGGCTGCTTAAACCAGCCATCCACCCCACAAACAACGCAGAGTTGGCCATCGTTCCTCACGACTAAATCCCCAGGGACACCTTGACAATGTCGTTTCTTTCACGCTCGGAACACGTCTCTGTGCACCTGGCGCATTTCTTTGAGGAAACCTCTGCATTTTCTTTCGTTTGGTGGTTTCGACACCCCACCCCCCACCCCCCCCCCCCCACACCCCCGGCACCCCAAAGCCATTTTCCAGAACAATGAAGGGTAAAATCACGTGTGTCTTCTCCTCACAATAGCTGGAGCAGCGGCTGCTGAAGACGGCAAAGGACAAGATGGAACAGCTCAGCCGGGCGCTGTGTTTGAGTGAGTGGCCGGAGCGCGCGTATACTCGGTCCCTCCCCCTCTTCAGCCCTCCTCCTCCCCCCCCCCCCCCGTCTCCCCCATCTTCTCCCCCCTTCTGAGCCTTTTGGAGGGCATGGGAGACGAGGAAGGGGAGAGCGAAGTGACCCTTTGATCAAATCTGGTTGAGTCAACGCATACTACCCTGTGGGAGGGAATGAGCCTTTGAGACCGCCACAAAATGCAGTCGTGTGTTGTGTTTATTGGGGTTGTTCCATTTCACTTGTCCCGTTTTTTCTTTTTGAAGTCGAGGCCTTCCAAACCCCCTTAACTCTCACCAACACACACACACACAGACACACTTTACCCGTGTAGAGAAACGGGATGTACAATCGAGTTAACGCTGTTTAGAACTTTACTTTGATATGCTAAGTGAAGTGTAATCTCCTTAAATACCCCATAGCCCCTCCACCCCCGCACACGAAATACACTCACATTTAAACATACACATCCGCCTACACACGTACTCACCAACTCACAAAAACACACACACGCACACACACACACACACACACACACACACACACACACACACACACACCTGCCATCCGACAAACATCCGGCAATACACACACACACACACACACACACACACACACACACACACACACACACACACACCACACACACACACACACACACACACACACACACACACACACACACACACACACACACACACACACACACACACACACACACACACACACACACACACACAGTTATTCGTGATGTGTGGATGGCCTTGCCAAGAGGCAGTGGTGGCGATTTAACGATTGCCAGAAGCCCCTGCGCACATAAAGTGGCACACTAGCATCCCTTTGTCATCTCCCTCTCACCTCCCTTCCCTCGCCACTCCTTCCCTCTCCTCCATCCTCTATCTCACCTCACCTCCCCTCTCCTCCCTCCCCTCACCCCAACTCCCCTCTCCTCACCTCCCTCTCCTCCCTTAACCTCACTTCATCTCCCTTGCCCTCTCTTCTCTCCTCACCTCTCATCCTCTCTCCTGCCTTCCCCTCCTGTCTCTTCTGCTCCCATCTCCTCTCCTCCCCTCCCTCTTCTCCTCACCTCCCCTCCTAACCTCACTCTGCCTCCCCTCTCCTGTTTCCCCCTCCCCTCTCCTCCTCACTTCCCCTCTCTCCTTGTTGTCCTCACTTGACTTCCTATCCTCCCTCCTCTTATCCTCAACACCCCTCTCCATCTCCCGCCTCACTTGACTTCCCCCCCCCTCTCCTCCCCTCCCCTCCCCCATCCAACTCCCCCTCTCCCCCCCCCCCTCTTATCCTCACCTCCACTCCTCCCCTCTCCTCCCCTCCCTCTTCTCCTCCCCTCTCCATCCAGCTCCCCTCTCTCCTCCCCTCCCCTCTCCCCCCCTTCTCCTCCCCTCCCCTCTCTCCTCCCCTCCCCTCTCCTCCCCCTCCCTCTTATCCTCACCTCCCCTCTCCCTCCTCACCCTTCCCTATCTCCCTCCATCCCCCTCTCTGGCTCCTCATGAGACCCATACAGTCTGTCTCTCCCCCCCCCCCCCCCCCCAGGAGAAGGCGGGCCTCCTGACACCACGTTCATCGAGGACGCAGTGCTGGAGCTCCTGAAGACCCGACGGATCCTCAAGTGCTCCTACCCCTACGGCTTCTTCCTGGAGCCCCGCAGCACCAAGAAGGAGATCTACGAGCTCATGCAGGTAGGGGATCTACCCCCCCGAATCTGCTCCTCTGAACCCACCACGACCCCTCGCGTGCGTGGGCGGGGCCCAACGGAGGACGAGGAACACCGTTAATTAAGTGTGTGTGTGTGTGTGTGTGTGTGTGTGTGTGTGTGTGTGTGTGTGTGTGTGTGTGTGTGTGTGTGTGTGTGTGTGCGTGTGTGTGTGCTGTGTGTGTGTGTGTGGTGTGCGTGCTGTGCGTCGTGCATGCGTGCGTGCGTGCGTGCGTGTGCGTGCGTGCGTGCGTGCGTGCGTTCGTGTGCGTGCCTGCATGCGTGCGTGCGTGCGGGCATACGTGCGTGCGAGGCGTGCGTGCGTGCGTGCGTGCGTGCGTGCGTGCGTGCGTTCTGTGCCTGCATGGGCTGGGGCATAAGGAGACAGGCATCCATAATGTATCGTCTTGAAGGCCAAGTGGATGCAAAATGCATGGCGTAAGTGGGGTGTCACCTTAGGTGAACCTCATTTATGGGTTGAGAACGGGTGTCGCTTGTTGCGCTGAAGGCGGGGCCACCCTACGTGATTCTCACAAGCTACCAGACGCTTTAGCAAGGCACGTTGCACCACTGACAAATGCTGACTTCCCCGTCTAATCTGTGATCGCGTAGCAACGGTGATGTGTCTAAAGAGGGAGAACTAAGGAACAGACGGACACGGGTTTCACGGGTTTTCATTTCTTGATAGAGCGTATTGTCCCGTACTCGGGGATAAACACACACTGCCTCCGTACAGCTCGCCACTTTGGCTGTTTGTTCAGCCATTTGCGCTGAAAGAAGTGGTGGGAAAACGCAAACAGAGGATAGCGGGCCAATATTGGCTGGTGTAGGGAGATGTGTGCGTGTGCATTGGCTGATGTTTTTGAAAGTCATCCCGTTTTTCCTCCAAGCTCATTCTTTGTCTAGAAGCCACTCTCTGTCTTTTGAGGGGAACAAACCAAACGGTCACCAAAAGACCAGCCGAGATAGCAACCAAACATGTTGGACTGATTTTGGACCCTGGCTATTCTACTGAGAATATGTGCGTCGTTCACTGATAAGTGCACCGTGATTACAGGGTCAAGCTCGCCGGCGCGTCTACCATTCAGACTCTTAAATCTGCTCCACTTCAGACGGGCCCCAAGCCTTGATGATCGCGTGGTGTCGCCCCGACTTTTGGGGTTCAAATACGGCAATTTTCAAGTCCCCAGTTTCCATTTTGTGCTCCAAGGCGTTAGGAGTCACTTTCTGTCCTTTCATAGGCAGAACATGAACACACCTGTTGGACAAACTGTAATTGTATGAAGAGTACGTGAACCTTGAACCCCCCCCCCCCACTCAGACGGACCTGGAGATGGTGACGGAGGACCTGGCCCAGAAGGTCAACCGGCCGTACCTGCGCACGCCGCGCCACAAGATCCTCCGGGCCGCCTGCCTGGTGCAGCAGAAGAGACAGGAGTTCCTGGCCTCGGTGGCCAGGGGCGTCGCCCCCAACGACTCCCCCGACGCCCCCAGACGCAGCAGGTAACGCACGTACGCACGCACGCACACTCGCATGCTCACTCTAAATCGCTCACTCTCTCACTCACTCATTCGCTCACTAACTCACTCTCATTGGCTCTCACTCACTCTAGTTCACTCTTGCTCTCACTCTCGCTCACATTTGCTCTCATTCTTGCTCACTCACTCACTCACGCACTCACTCACTCTCACTTAATTGCTCACTCTCTCCCGCTCTCACCCACTCTCTCGCTCTCATTCACTCTCTCACTCTCACTTAGTCACATACTCGCTTGCTCACTCGCTCACGCTCTCACTCACTCACTCACTCACTCACTCACTCACTCACTCACTCACTCACTCACTCACTCACTCACTCACTCACTCACTCACTCACTCACTCACTCACTCACACAGTGAGTTTTCGATCAGTATAAGCCAATCACATGTCATATGTTGTATAATCATTTTAAATGCAGAGAAATACACCCCAGATGCTGAGCTCAATTTCTGCCTACGTTTATATTTAGGGCATTTAGCAGACGCTTTTATCCAAAGTGACTCACAATAAGTACATTTCTTAGTAAGCCTAGTAAACTTAAGTTTAATATGCAAGCAAGTTTTCCAAACTGAGCCGTCAGTTTGACTAAACATTATCTTTCAAGTGTAATATATTGTGCAAAAAGGGAATTGCAGTAATAATTTATCATATGATGGAAAGGGCACATATATTAACCATTAGTTTACATAATTATATGCAGTATAAAATATTAGTACATATCCTTGCACGTTGAAATTAGTGGATGAGGGTTTACGCTAACCCTAAATGATGTATGATATGAATAAATATCCAAGTTAACATGAACACCATTACCTTAGTTAACATGAACACCATTACCTTAGTTAACATGAACACCATTACCTTAGTTAACATGAACACCATAACTAAATTATTTCTAGACCATAAATCAACTTACAATTCATTGTTATTTAATGCTTATTATTGCCTTAACACATGTAAATAAATGTCATTATTATAGCTTTGTTGAAAAAGTGTAATAAATACAAATCTTTAATAGTAGTGGAACCTCAGCATTTGTTGTATTACACCCTTAATGCACGTATATTACATTTTGTGAGATCTTGCTCATATTTATTCTGTTCTCTCCTCCCTCTCTCTCCCTCTCTTTATCTCCCTCCCTCTTACTCCCACTCCCTTCATCTGCCTCTCTCCCTCCCTCTCTTTATCTCCCTCCCTCCCTCCCTCTTAATCCCTCCCTCCCTCCTCCTCCCTCCCTCCCTCCCTCCCTCTCTCTCTTCCCCCCCCTCCATCTGTCCCCCTCTCCCTCCCCCGCCTCCCCCATTCAGCTTCGCCGGCGGGACCTGGGACTGGGAGTATTTGGGCTTTGCATCACCCGAGGTAATGACTGCTCAAACGCGTCTGAACCAGGCAGGCTGGCCGGCGCGGTCACCCTTAATTAAAAACTCCCCAGATACCGATATAGTTTGGCAGGCGGAAGAAAAGGAAGGAAGTAAAGAAAACACCACAAAAAGCAAAACAGGACGTCACTGCATTTCAGAGGGACGGATTTAATTAAGTACGCCGGGGTACACTACAAAGACGTGGCTTCTCATCAGAAGAGCCCCGACGTCGTCGGCGATTCAGGTGGTAGGCGCTATCGCCTCGGTCTCCTCCGACAGCGTTAGAAATCACAAAAGCAGGGCGTGGCCGCTCCTCAGCAGCTCCTATCTCTGGCTGCCATCCGAAAGCCTCTCCGCGGGACTAAAACGCTAATTCAGTCGGAAAAAGGGAAAATGAGCGGCAGGATGCAGCTTTTCTTTGCCTGGTGATCGCTGAGAGCCGAGGGCAGGTAATGGGCCCCGTCGACCCGCAATCATGGCTGGCTCAGGGACGGGATGACATGGCTGCAGATGGCCCTCTCTCCAGGCCCTCTCCACCACCGGCAGACCGCTGCACGCCTGCACGGGGTATTTTCAGAAAAGCTCCACCCCCGCGTAAAAGCATTAACAGGCCAAGGTCTCTCAAACAGGTGTCCGTAAGTTCCCCCAAACACAGTGGGAGCCACGAAAAAACGATGATGTGATATCTCAGAAATAACAACAACGTTGTTAGTTTTTAGCGTATCATCAGGAGTGCAGAGTTGTGTATTCAGGGGTTCTTCCCCGGGGGGTGTTGGGGGGTGGGGACTGAAGCCATATGTCATCACAGTACAGTCTGCAGCCCTGTCTCCCCGCCCGCCCCGCCCCCGCGTGGCCCCGTGCCCATGGGCCCTCCACTACCGGCTGATGAACGGGGGGCCGGTCGGCTTGGCTCCTATCTGCTGGGTGACTGCTGTTGCTGCACACACAGTATTGTGGCAAAATCACCCTGCTGCTAAACGTTAGCTCTGCTAGCCCTGAGAGAGGCTGGAATGGGATGTTCAATAGGGTGCTTTTAATGATTCTGGGGTGTTTTTTATGCCTTTTTGAAATTCGACACTGTTTTCAAGTGTTACTTTTATATTATTGTATGGATTTGTGCAGATTTTGGTTGGAGGGAGATATGAAGTATAATGGACAAAAGTGATGTGTGCGTTTTTAACAACCCTTTCCCTTTAACCTGCATTGATTTCAGTCTGACTCTGAGAATGTTTCCGTATGTATTTTCCCCCATTTTAGCATTGATTTGGTTTTGCTCTTTTAATATGCATGCGTCATCATTACATCATCTAATGCCTGATGCTTGAATTTCAAAATCCCCCCTCGCACGCACACAGACGGATGCACAGACAGATAGACGGATACAACACAGGATCACACACACACACACACACCACACACACACACCACACACCACAGCACACACACACACACACACACACACACACACACACACACACACACACACACACACACTCTTCCTCCTTGTAAAGAAACAGGATGTACAATTTAATTAACGCTGTCTATATCGACGCTTTGATATATGCTAAGTGATGTGTCATCACCTTAAATACCCCATAGCGCACACACCACTTTGAAGTATTGTGATACAATTCATCTTTAATACCTTTTACTTCAATTTGTGTGTGTGTGTCTGTGTTCCCGCACACACAGACTAAAACAGACTATGTTCAGTCTCTAATTAATATTCTTTGGAGATAAAAAAATGAAGTTGAATTCAAATTCAAATGTAGACCATGTTGCGGCTTACCAAGCCTGTGTCAGAATAACATTTAATTTCATTCTACATCATTTCTATTCCCCAGAGTGGAAGTGTGCAATAATTATGCAATTAGTAGGGGCTTGTTCGTTATAATAATTAAAGCCCATAATATGTTGTCTGGCTCACTGTTTCTCATGCAGCAACACACTGCACACTGTTTTTTTTTTAGCAGGGAAAGGGGTGTAGCTATGCACCTGTTGTTTTGACAAAAGCTCAGCAAGAGATGCGTTTAAAACGAATCCCGAATTCTAATGCATTCTTCCACATAACGCTCACTTATATACTGTCGGTCAGAGGGGCCAGTTCACTTTGTGATGAATCATCTTTACTCTCCCTTTTTGAGGACTGTCGACTAAATCCTCTTTTTTTATTATTATTAACATCTGAACCCTAATTCTTGCGTTACCTAATATCCGAGTCCCTTTCTGCGTGGGTGTTGGGGGGTGGGGGGGGAGGTTCTGTGACAGTCCCGGTCCACACTCTGGGCCTAATGATCGGATCGCTTGTTCAGCACATCAAAGCCACTGGAGGAGGCTGAGCTCTGGTGCTCTCTCTGCTGGAACATTACACACTCGCACGCACATGCACAGTGCACACGCATGCATGTACACAGGCATGCATGCACACACACACACACGCACACCACAGGCAGTCGGAGACACATATACAAACACATGCACATACTCGCACTCATGCACACGTACCCCACACACGCAGATGCACACCCAAACACACACACGCGTATCCACCCCACGCATTCTAATGAGGAATCCACGTTATGATTTTACAAATTTATGTCGGGAAATTTGTACCATAACTCCATATCTCACTTTTCCACTGGAAAAACTCAAGATGGGGTCTAGTGTTGGATTGGCAAGGCCGGCTTCATCCCTAACTCCTGCCCGACGCAGCATGTGTGACTAATCAACGTAGAAAACCCGAACGGCGTGACTGCATGATGATTGATGATGATGATGATGCTGATGCTGTCGGCGCTCATGGTGTCTGGGTGGGTCCAGGGGGTGTTGTGACGCGGCTGTTTTCTGCTGGCCCCCCCCCCCCCCACAGGAGTACGCCGAGTTCCAATACAGACGGAGACACCGGCAGAGGAGACGAGGAGACATGGGCAGTCTGCGCAGCAACAGCCCCGACGGAGAGGACCCCGCTGACCCCGGTTTAGGTACCGCCAATCGCAGCATGTGTTTCCCTGTCGAGGTTTTAATTGCGGAACCGCTCCAACCGCAAAAAAGCAATTTCCGCTCCTTACTTCCTGTGAGAGGTGTATGTCAGCTACCAGTCCCCCGAGGGAGAAGAATTAGAACAAAGATGAGAAAAACAACAATGGGAATAAATGTGGAGTTTTTTGACCGGGAATTTGACATGGCAATATCCTAAACATGTGGTGGACACAGGACATCCAGCTATCAGAAGTCCTGCCTCCTCTTGCCGCCTGACCCCAATGTAACTGAAACTATTATGGCTCCCTCCAAAGCCTGTGCAGATGTCCTGCCCTCTCTCTCCGCTAACCCCATGTCGGTCCCTCCGATGCGTGCGCGGAAGTCCCGCCCTCTCTCTCTGGCAGCAGTGCAGGCGCGTTCGAGGCGTTCCTTCCTGCGCCGCCTGGGAGCGAGGATGGCTATTCAGATGTTACCGCTCAAAAACTGCAGTCGCAAATCTCATCGCTCAGCATCGCTTTGTTTCACAGTGTTAGTGATTTAGATGTTTCAAACATGCTGTGAAGTCGATGGGTTCCATGCTGTTTGATTCATGCTGCGGGAGGTTCCTCTTAAGACCCTTTTAGCCTCCATTTTATATAAACTGAGACTTGACAAAGTCTCAGTTTGAACCGTCAAACCGAACCGCCTTTTAAGTACCGTTGGTTTGAGAGAAGCTGGTATTTGCAGCTAACTGTAATTATAGTGTTGCAAGGATCAACCCAACACCCCCTAAAACGTATAATTTAAAAATAATGTTCATTAATAACCTTTGAATATACAGCACTACAATTATGTACTTAAAAGCACATTATGATGTTCGACTTTTGAAAATGTGTTTTGAAATCTGTTGGGGTTTCAAAATGGAGGTCAGATCCACATTCCATTTCCTACGAATAAGTCAATGTATGCAATCACTTGCGTACTCAAGAGCCCGCTATTCTTTACAGCAGGCTAATGGAGGGTCTATCATCCACTGTGAGCTAATGGATTATTCCGTGTCGGGCAAGAAACGTGTCATGTCCTCCTCACGTCACATTCCACGCTGCAGCAATAATGGCTCACTACACTTCTACATCAAAACCTTTGAGTGGGCCGGGTGATAAATGGCCTGTGTCATTCGGTCATTACCTGGTCATTTGCGGAGGATAATAATATGATAATTTCATCAAAATGTGGACATCGGTTCAAGGGCCGGATAATACATATCGTATTACAATGGCTTTATTTCTTGCCTCGGCTCAATTGGCCCCCCCCACGATGTAATTATGAACCCGTGGTTCCACCTTCTCTTTCTCCTCCCCAGGTGGTCCGGAAGGTGGTCCTGGACACGGGTGTCGACTGGCGGTGAGTGGACCAATGTTGGCATGCCATGCGTACGTTGGGGCGCCTCGTTAATAGAGATGTGCATTTCTGGCTAAAATACTATTCGATATTCGCTGAGAAGTATTTGAATAATATTAAAAGATCGGTCAATCAAGAACCCCCCGCCGCATGCACGCACGCAACGCACGCACGCACACACACACCTCGTATACACGCACACACAGAATGACATGGGGAGGCTTTTATTATTTGTATGAAATCAATCAGTTTATTTCAACAACTGCGCCATCAACATTCAACATCAAAATTATTTCATGCCGAAAACATGCGCCGAAAACAGATCATTATTTATTTTACTTAACACAGCCTGCATGACGGTGAACTAGACACATCTTTAGCATATGGAAACTATGGCCAAAAAAATAACTGAACACGGTGTGTTTTTTTACAATCTATTTGTTACCAGCATTCGTAGTGTTGATCAGAAGAGAAATAGTCCGCCAAAGACGTTGACGTCGCTTAGCAACTGAGGACGCTGGGGTTGATAAGTTACCAGCCTATTTCCAGAGTGACACGATGGAAAAAAAAACAAAAAAACTTCCCTTGACAGCGGTCATTATATGCTTAGCAACGGTGAATTATCAAAAAAATGATTCACCACCTGAGGTTGTGAAGGCCCATGCAAGTGAATGGAGCGTTCCAACAGCATTGAGAAGAGCCGTGTAATAAATAACGGTGGTCACATTCATTAGTCGATATTCTACGTGACTCCGAATGTTCGACTATTCGACGATTGTTCCCCATCCCTACTCATAAATTAGTCATCGTAATTCAGACGTGGCGTACATAAAGTCGCCGGCCAAGAAAGAGTACACTAGGCCTAACATCGTTCACTGGGTAATTGCTATTCTATTTGGAGGGCAGAGGCGAGGTGCACCTCCGGCTTTCTTCTTCTGCACTTTTGAGACTGGGGGGCCGGGGGGGGGGGGGGGGGGGGGGGGTGATATACATACATAGCAGGGTTTCAAGGTGAGGGGTTCCTCGAACAGAAAACGCAGGATGCAGCGTTTTTTTTATTCTTTTTTTTTAAGACAAGTCGCAAAGGTCACTCGCTGCAGCGATAAAACAGGGGGGGCTGGGGTGGGGAGGGGGCAGTTGTGGAGTCGCTGTCCTGCGAGCGCCTTGAGGATCATGGCTGTCTGGGGTCCTTCCACTTAACTACGTTCACTCCTGGCCGAGCGCCAGCATGGGGGGAGAGAGGGGGGTGTGTGTCGCAGTCGGAGAAAACCGGTGACACAGCGGAAAATGTATACCAAGAGTGTCTCGAGGGTGTCGGCTTCCCTCGGTCGGCCCCCTGGTCGGCCTCTTATCGGTTTGATGCTCGTAAGATAGCAAAAGAATCGCTGCATGCATTCATTATATATACGGCGCTGCTGCGCAAAGGGGACGCGAAGTGAAAACCGCATCGTGTGCTTTACTGTCGAGCTGTGCTGTGATGAGTTGCACTTGTGTGATTAAATGTAAACTTTGGTTGCTGGGCAGGAAGTAGCGACTCTGGTCAACGGAAGGGAACACTTAACACATAAAATGTCCAACGACAAAGAGAAGCAGATTTTCCGGCAGTGTAGAGACGATAGTTTATTCAGAAAGGAAAGTGATGGCCTTGCCTCCCTTGCTCAAAAAAACAGTTTAAGGCGCACAATTACCCATGCTGCATTTCTTCTCAAGGACTCTGAACCGTTCTCAAAAAGCACTCGGGCGTGGGGTTTTTTTTTTTAGAGGTTTTGGAGACGCATTTCCGTCTGTGTGTCTTATAACTCCCACTGCTGTCGTCGGCTGCAGGCCCACGGCTCCTTGGACGACGAGGACCCCAACATCCTGCTGGCCATCCAGCTGTCCCTCCAGGACTCGGCCATGCCAGGGGGCTGGGCCAACCCGCCGGCCCCAGCCCGCGAGGCCTCCCTGGGGGCCACTTTAGAGCCAGGTATTTCCTGCCTCAGTAGCGCAATGGTTTTCAGAAACGTCAAAATACCGTTTGCGCCAGAACACGCCTCCTCCTTCCGCCGAACCGCCCCTTGGGGCGCAAGATCATTCCCTAATTTACGGCGAGTGGAGCTGGTGGCAAAAGAACGCTCTGGCGCCATTGTATCAACATCAGCACCAGCCAGTACTCTGCCGTGGCGGTGTCCGTCCAGCCAGCACCACCACCACCACCACCACCAGCACCAGCAGCAGCAGCAGCAGCATCAGCCACAGCAGCGGCGTTTCAGCGGCTCGCTGCCCTTCCCTGCGGCCTCCCGTGGGGGCGGCGGCGGCGGTGGTGGATGTGGAGGCTCGTCTACGGGCCTCTTCTCCCTGTCCAGCGACACCCTGGACTCCACCACCTGCGGCAGCCACGACCCGTCCTCGGCGGCGGCGAACGCCAACCTGCTGGGCAACATCATGGCGTGGTTCCACGACGTCAACCCGCACGGCGTGGCGCTGGAGTCGTCCACCTCCTCCGACACGGACGTGGACGCGCTCCTTCCCCACGCGGCTGGAGGAGGAGGGTACCTGGAGGTGAAGAGGACAGCCTCCGCCCCCCTCTCGGACGACACCAAGCTCCGGGAAGGCGAGGAGCGGCGCAGGGTTAGCGGCGGCATTCCCGGGAGACAGACGCACTCCGAGAGGGACGCCAGCGCCGCGGCAGCCGCGCAGGTTAGCGGCGGCGTTCCCGGGAGACAGACGCACTCCGAGAGGGACGCCAGCGCCCCTGCCGCCGCCGCCGCCGCCGCCGCCGCCATCGCCACGGAAACCGCCGCCGTGGAGAGGCCCACCCAGCTGGACCTGAAGGGGCGGGAGTCGTCGTCGTCGTCGGGGGAGACCTTCGACGTCACGGACGCGGGCAGGGACAGGACGTGCCACGTGGACACACCGCAGTGCTCCTCGACCTCCGACCCGCTGGCCAGCAGCAGCTCCTCGGAGTGGGAGGAGCAGATCCACACCGTGTGACCCACGGAGGAGGAAGAGGAGGAGGAGGTCGCGAGAGGAAGAGGAGGTCTTGTTATGTGGAGAAGGCCCAGATAAATAAGCAGGTGGAGATAGAGGAAAGGAAGGCGTGTTGGTCTGAGTGCCTGGGTCGGGGACTAAGACTGGGGAATGCGTTTACAGGTCGCCATCTTCCGAGTCCCTTCTCTTCTCCATGAGTCGTAGTTCTCCCGGTAGTTCAGAGGTTGGCTGTAGTGGAATTAGTGGCTTGCACTCACCTTCTGCTAGACCCATCGGTTCCTGTCATGGGCATGATTGGGGCAGCCCACTACTCAGTGCTGTCTGGGTGGGTGGTGGTGGACTGGACTCCCTGCGGTAAGCACTCACTAAACCAATAACTCAACCAATAGATGTTCGAGGCCACGTGTTAATCTAACGTCGATTTGAGTGCTTGTGTGAATGAGTCGTGTCTCTGGATTCTGTGCTAGAGTGACGTAAGAATATTTCTACGTCTTCTGTTACTTTTTTTTTTTTTTCCTTCCACTGGAGTTAAAAGCCTACTGTAGTTTTCAGGATGAGATTGAAACTTAATTGGAGCACGGAGATTTATTTACATGTTGTTTGACTCTGTATCTCGCCGTCTGTGTAACGCTATTCACTCCTCTCCTTATCAGCCTTCCGGTAAATGGGTGCCAAACACTGACTAGCAGGAGCAGTTTGTCTTCACCAAGTGGATTATCAAAGCAAATTGTGCCTCTTTGCATTTTTGTTGACCCGACAAAATGAGTCATGAAATGGGATCTCTGTTTGAGAGTCCCGTCTTTCAGATATGATTATTATCATTATGAGAGCATCCTTTAAGATGTTAATAGGGGGTTGTCTTTGAAGTGACTATACATAATTATTCATAGCGCAATTTCTACTATAAATAGTAGGTGAGCTGCTAAGACAACAAATCGCCTACGGTTTCAATCAATGGAGTTATAAGTGTATACTCATTCAGTACATGTCCTTATTTTGAAAGAAATGGCTCAAAAAGGAATTGCAATCTAGCTTATTGTGAACGAAAGAAAGAATGTACTGTATGTTCTGAATCTGCAGCAATCTCAGACGGCAAAACTGGCGGAAGATATCCATTGTAAGCAAGCCACTGAGATGGTGTGTAGTGGGTGACCTTAAGCTCTGTGACTTAGTTATCAGGCCCGAGTCGTTTGTATTTGTCCTCAGCGACATGGTGCCCGGCTGAAGCTGAGCCAATTCCAAGTAACATCTGGAGCCTTCAGAAGAACGGTTTCCGACGCATTATCTCGCAGTGCCTTCCTATATCGAAACGTATTATTATAATTATTATTCTGTTGACGCTCTTCTTAAGAGTGTTACTGAGCAGTATTCACAAACCATATAGAAATATATAATTTATAATATATATAGGCCTAGTATAAAACGGTGTATAAAATAAGTAGGCCTAATGTTCACCTTAAATTTGACTTCCCTCACACTTGGCAATGTATGTGCCCCAACAAAATATATATAATTTAAATGACTTGATATTTTAACGGCCTTTCTGAAAATACTTAATTGGATCCCTGGTGAGAGTTCATTGTTTTTTTATTAAGGAAATGCATAATGTTTATATTGAAGTATACATTAGGACTTGGTTTATGTCTCCCCTCGGCTTTTTGTGCTCATCTGAAATGGTTGACCTGGGTTATTTTGGAAGTAGTCGCGAAGTAAAGACTTGATGCGTAAACTCAAGAGGGTTGACTCGGTGAACAAGAGCACTGCGACAATTGACTACCTATCGCCTCCACCACACGATGAAGGAACACCCTTCAAAGCAGCAATTCATGTCGAAGCAAAGACCAGGCGCCGCGTCTGAGACGAAAAAAACAACGCGACGCAGCGAGTCGGAACGGTTCGCGAGCTGAAACGGTGTAATTTGCTCCCATGTACAGTAGATGTGTCACAGCCGAGGGGCGTAAATAGGGTTCGTTATCTGGAAATGAAGTCCCCGCTAATCGAGTGTTTGTTCTGGGGGACCTCCGCGGCGCCCGAACGTAGCAGCGGATCTTAATGTGTTGATGGCTTTGAAACGCGTCTTTGAAGATGTAGCGCGCGCGCGCTACGACGCGGTGAGTCATTAGTCGACGGTGCGGTGTGGTAATGACTGCGGTTGCAAAGTGTCCCCCCACTCCTATTTTTTTTCGTGTGTGTGTGTGTGTGTGTGTGTGTGTGTGTGTGTGTGTGTGTGTGTGTGTGTGTGTGTGTGTGTGTGTGTGTGTGTGTGTGTGTGTGTGTGTGTGTGTGTGTAAAAGGGCACGAGACCTCCTTAAGGATTGTGTGTTGCTGTGTCTCCTGTGTATTGCACTTCCGATTGTTCAGGTGATTATGATTTTAAAACTGACAAAACTTTTTGTAACACATTAAGATTTTTCTATTGTAAAGTAACTAATCCTTGAGATGCCGTTTGCACTTTCATAGTTTATACTTGATACATTCCCTCTTTATATGAAAGGAAAAAAAAAGTGTGCTGATGCCAATAAAATGAGTTGTGTTTTATTGAAGGTGTTTTTTTTTCTGAGAATTAACATAGGACCAAATGATGATGAATATTTCTATCCTCATACATTTGCATTAAAGTAAGGGTATGTCACTTTAGCTCCTATGCAATTGTATTAGAAAGTCATTAAAAGTCTGTGATGCACATAATGGTAATTCAAGGGCCCCTCAGCTGTCTTCCAGGGGAAAGAGCTGTTCCCTAATGCGGACATCCCCTTTTCGGCTAATGAGTCTTGGTCAAACCGTTCTGCTGTAGTCCAGCGGGATACATTTTGTTTCTACCAAGAGCAGCCTTTAAACCATCGAAGCAGAAATATCTGCAATTAAGCAGAGGGATTTCTGGGTGGAAAGGCCTACCTGTGCAACAGAACTGTCAGTCAGGGAGAGACACAAGATTTCTGGAGGGCGAGGGCTTGATGGCCATCTTGAGTGTGGAGGGACCGTATTGGGAAACTGCATTGAAATCCCAGATGCAGGGTTTCCATGTACAGAAGGTTAGAGGAAGGCGAGGTCTGCTAGGCAGGCAAACGGACCAAAGACGGCTTTTGCACATGACAAAAAAAAGCAGCAAATTGTAAGAACAGTATGCAATGTTTACATCCATTTCCCCTCTTGACAACCCTGTAATGCATTTTGAATCATTTATCCCACATTCGGCTTTACAACTACCTATTAGCCATAAGTGTTCCTGTGAATTAATATAGAAAGACAGACACCTCAGTGCAGAACACAATAAAGCATAACGTAAGAAACCCTACCATTTAAACTGGACGGGGAAAAGTGCCATTGAGGTGAAAACCAGCGTCAGTGCCTTGCTCGTCGTTAAAACACAAAAGTGCGATAAACGGGGATGAATCCGTTTACGGCGAGATCGATTAAGGATGACCGTGCCTTCGCTTAACACGCATCATTCAAACCCAGGTCTCGACAGAGTCTCAGCGGGACAGGCCGATGAGCTGCAGCAGTAGCAGGAACAGGGTAATGATGTCCAGGTACAAGTTCAGGGCGGCGAAAATGTACTCCTCGGGTGAAATCGAGTACTTCCTGTTCTTCCCTCCCACCATCTGCTGGGTGTTCACCACCAAGTACTGGCAAACGGGGAGAGACAGAGGCAAGGACTCAGGGAAAACAGCTCTACATAACTTTGTGCAGTATTCCCGCACAGGTAAGGATTCCATTGGTAGTTTTATCCTAGCTGTCAGTTGTTTAGAGGGACTGGGTTAACCTAGCGATTGTTAATGCTTGGCACTTGGTTCTATGGACATCCTTACTGACTACTGACTGCGTTTTATTGCGGTATATGACTGCGGTATATTGTTGTTTCTCTTCTTCTGATAAAATGTATTTATTGTAAGTCACTTTGGATAAAGCATGATCTGCAAAATGGCCTAAATGTGAATCTTTATGTATTCCGGAGGAAATAGGTTTTAGTGTATGTGTGACTTCATCGCGGCTTCAGGAACAAATAAAACCCAGTAGGCCTAGAGGGTGAAGTACGGATTGAAGGCTGACATTTGGCCATCCATAAACAACTTGTGGATTTCCATCGACAGCTCGTTGAGCTCTGCGTGCAGCCATCAGCAGAACGAAAGCCTGGGTCACCACATCTGCTGTCGAGGCCAACAGCATACGGTTGGGGTGAGGGGGGGGGCGGTGATGATGAAAGCTCACCACCGCCGTCGGGCGACGCGCAGCCGACGCACCAACAAGAGTTGAAGAGTGTCCTCTTCAATACTTAACACCCACCGGCACGTCTGACCTCTGGCTGAACCTCTTTGCATGGCTTGAAGCTGCTCTTTTGTGGTTTGCTTGTCACATCCGAGACGCATCTCCTAGAATTCACTTCAACCGTTTTACTTTAGTGTTTTGTGTGGTACTTACTATGGAGAAGAGCAGGGTTCCAATACATGCGTACATAATGTAGAGGTACTGGGTAGACGGAGGAAAAAGAGCACAGCTTCAATACAACAGCATATTTCTGGTTGTATCCAAATAGAACTTGAGGCAGTAATCCATATTCTTCTTTTCAAAATTGGGTTTTGAATTTTTTTAATTGCCTGTGCAAGTTTGTTTGTCGGTTGCCGAAATAGGCCTACTCCCAGAAGCTCTTGTTTGACGTCTTTAAGAGAGAGTGATGATGACACTGAAAGTGCTTCTAACAATAGTTATAGTTGCTATTGCTCACTTTGTGTGAGAAAACAACTCAGCGGGTTTTCTCCTGAAGGCAGATAGATACATCCTGATAAATCAAGTCTGGCCCCTAGATTTACCTGGGATCTCAATATCGCGCAGAGCAATCCGAAAGACACCAGGGTCCAGCCGAAGGCCCACAGAGAGCCCCTGGCTGCGGTGAAGTCCCACTGGAGAACACACAGGAGATGAGAAAGAGGAGAAGTTCAGACCAATTATGAAGAGCTACTGGAATATTGTAAGTCTACATTGAAACCTACAACAGAGGCTGTGCTTGAGAGCCCCTGCATTGCAGGCTGTGCTCGGCACTACCTGGCCTTAGTGTCTCATCTGGGATGTGCTGCAGTAACCCCACAAGAGAACAAAACAAAGCAACAGATCAAAGACCTGGAATACTGTCCGTTGAAGTGTGTGTTTGCAAAGATCTAATATTCAGATGCTTTGAACACAGTTCTTCAGACTGCAACACAAACACGAAGCGGGTTTCACTTGCGTTTCACTTTCAGTTTCACTTTCCCTTCACCTTGGGTTTAGTATTGGTGGGGGCAGTGGGGCCTTACCTTGGACTGCATGGCAAACACGCTGAGGGAGAAGGACACCAGGGCCGTCGCCCCCATGGCCCAGAGAACTGCTTCCGCTGCATAGTAGCTAATGATAGAGATGAGGACACACACACTTTTACTCACGCACACACATGAACTCACCCACAGCTAGCTAGCACTAGCTCTAGAAATAAATTTTTCTCCAGAGAATATAAATGTTTCTTTCGCTTATTTTTTATGAATCCACAAGTCTCTTTCATATGAGTGAACCAGAGACCACGCGTTGGATATGCGTTGCATTATACATCCTCCGTTGTTCAATTGATATCACTAAAAGCATCAGTTATGGCAATCTTCTATTAATATGATAATATGGAATGCATTATTGATGACGGAAGGCATCAAACAGCCAGGCTCATCGAAGCCTGGCTGGAGAAGTAGCCCCAGTAGAAAATGTTAGAAAATACGTTTTGTTTCGTATTTTGTTGACTTCTTTGCCAAATCATCAACAACGTCATATCAGCATATACCAGCTGTAATGGCTTCCTAATCATATTTAAATGTCCCTCTATTTCCTAGCTGCTTTCTCTGCGAACATGAGCGCTCTGGAGACTTACACTGTTAGGGACCCCAGCATCATACCCTCGGCAAGGGTCTGAGAGGTAGAGAGAGAGAATGTGAACAAATTAGCAATAGCAATAGAGTGAAACAGACAGGCAAGGAATCAGGGAGAGGGCGATAATGGTGAGTAAAAACAAAGGAACCAAACATTACAAAGACAAGAGCCAGTAATGTGGTGGTCAGCAGGACAGCCTCCACTGTGTGGGGCTGGAGGTGTGATGAGGAAGGCTTACAAACAGGCCCAGGGCGAGGAAGTTGAGGGGCACCCGCCGACGGACGCCAGCGCAGCAGGAGAAGACGAAGATCATTACTATGACCACCGCCCTTCAACACACATACACACACATACATGAATACACACGTTCATACACATGACATACACACACACACACACAACACACATATACATCAAAATATACACACACACACACACACACACACACACACACACACACACACACACACACACACACACACACACACACACACACACATAAATACCCATGTGCATACACAACACACACACACACACACACACACACACACACACACACACACACACACACACACGCTAGCTGTGGGTAGACAGGCCCACAGGTACATTGGATTTCATTGGCTTGGGGCAGAGTCTTCATTGGACGAGCAGTGCTTACATCATGCAGAAGGAGAACCAGTAGGTGGCCAAGGTGAACTGCCTGAGAGCGTCCCTACAGAAACACAACGAGGAGAGGCACGTTTGAAACTGTTTTATATATTTTATATACATCAAACAAGCACAATGATTTCATGCCACTATTTTACATCCTACGATTGGCCAGTAGTCCGTCGCAGCCATTACCCAGAGTGAATCAATCTCCGTAGCCAACTGCGGCTGCGTTTGAGTAATAACCAGCGAGGCACTTTGGCGAACCGCGATGGCCGTAAACAACGACGCAAATAAAAATGACTCCAAACCATAATGGCTGCAATCAGATGAATAGTGCTCTTAAAACTTAACGAAAAAAAACCCCATCCAAAGCTGGTTAGGGGCTGATGGCCACCTGATTGGACGATGGTCTTCTCCGCTCAGGTAGAACGGAGGCCGTGCCTCTGGCGGTGATGACTCACCAGTAGAGGAAAGCGCAGATGATCCCCACGGTAACCAAGAGCTGGATCATCAAGGTCAGGTACACCTTCCGTATGAACCCTGGAGGGAGAGAGACAGGAGGAGTCAGACAGACAAGGAGGGAGTCAGACAGGAGGGAGACAGACAGACAGGAGGGAAGACAGACAGGAGGACAGACAGACAGACAGGGGGGCAGACAGACAGAGGGGCAGACAGACAGGCTAGCCAGACAGGTCGACACATAAGACGGATCATCAGCAGAATACTAATGCAAATTCCAATAACGCTATTACTGATACCAATAACAAAAACTTCTAATAATACTATGACTAATAATACTTATACTAACACAACAAATAATAATGCTAACAATAATATGTATAGTAATAATACTACTTACATTAAATCCAATTCTAACATAAGAGTGGGCTAGGAGGAGGAGTAGACTCAGACAGAAGAGAGCCACACGAGAGATGGAGAAAAACGGATAAACAGAACAGGTGCAAGAGAGACGCGCGGTCCATTTAGGGCAGCAGTTTATTACCATAAACGTGTTGAGCTATGTATTGAAAGCCCTATTGCACAGCCTTTTTTCCCCCTTCATGAAATGAGCTTTATGGGTAAGGAGGCCCAGTGAATGGGGGGTGGGGGGGGGTGGGGGGGGGGGGTGGGGGGGTGACGGTAAGGAGCCAGGGAACCATTTTCAATTTCAAATCAATTTCGAGGAAACACAGTCACACAAATGAAGGGGTAAACATTGGCTTCTGTAGTCCAGTCACACACTCAGGGATGCGTGCTGCCCATACTAAAATACGCACCCTCCCCTCCCTCTCCCCCCACCCCCTCTCTCCTCCACCTCTCTCCCCCCACCCGCAACCCGGCAATCTCTTGGAATACCCCGCCCCCCCACCCATCACCATCCCTCCCCCCAAACCCCACCCCACACACTCATCCCCCCCCCCCTCCTCCGTCACCTCTTCTCACTCCCGCGTCGCTGAAGCAGTTCTCCTCCTCCTCCTCCTCCTCCGCCTCCACCCGGTACTCGGGGGGGCTGTCGGGGGACTGCACGCCCCCGTACGGTGCCTGGCCCTGGAGATACCCCGTGTTGTCGTAGCCCCCTGGGGGGTACACGGCCGCGATGCCGGACTTCCCCGCCTCCAACTGCGCCTGGGGAACCGGGGGCGGAGCAGAGCTGTGTGAGGCGGGTGAGGTTAGAGCGAGAGGGTCAGGGGTCGGACCCCATGCTGGGTGGAGGACGTGGGGAACCCCGTAGGAAAGGAGTTAACATGAATGTATGGAGGATAGGAGTCTATTCTGGGGTGCTGTTCTCATGTTCGGTCTTACATGCAGTGTATGCACGCAACCTATGCATA
>OLKM01000087.1:253363-310863 GCA_900291075.1 Melanogrammus aeglefinus
TACCCCTTACGGGGCACTATCATATCTAAATCGGATCTGCCCGCATGTGTCCTCAGCCGCCTGACATTTCATCCTCTGTCCTGTTGCCCAATCTTCAGTCTCATCCCGGACCCGACCACCACGCACGCACCCACGCACGCATCCACGCACGCACCCACCCACGCACGCCACCAACGCACGCACGCACGCACGCACCCACCCACGCACGCACGCACGCACGCACGCACGCACGCACGCACGCATGCACGCACGCACGCACACCATACCAAATGAGGCCGCCGTCGTTACAGCTCTCCTGGTTTTGTCTAGACAAACGACGACGACAAAGACTTACGACGATGGCGACGATGATGAAGACGATGATGATGATGTCGACGTCGATGATGGCGCCGATGATGACGACGACGAAGAAGACAGCGATGATGACGATGATGATGATGAAGGCGATGACGAGGATGGTGACGATCATGAAGACGATGAGGAAAAATGACAATGATGAACGACAATGACGCTTCGGGGTGCCAGGGGCCCGTAGCAGAGAGCAGCTGAGCCGAGGAAAGTGTCTGTCGTTTTGCCGCGGCTGGGGGGAAGCGGCGACAGCAGCCCCCTTCCGTCCCAACTGCATAGCATGACATGCGGATCTGGGTTCGTCGAGAGCACTCGTACTCGCAACCATCCCCAACACACACACACACACACACACACACACACACACACACACACACACACACACACACACGCACACACACACACACGCACACACACACACACACACCATCCAACCCCCCCCCACACACACACACACACACACACACACACCCATACCCGCCGTTGGGGTCCATAGGGTTGGCACTCAGGCGCCCTGGAGCAGAGGCAATCAGCAATCAGGCGGTGGCGGGTTTCTTTAAGTTCCTCCAGGATGGTATGGAGGTCCAAGAGTGATCTGGGATGGGGGGGGGGGGGGGGGGGGACGGCACCGGGGCGAGAGAGAGGCGGCGGAGGTGACGGCAGAAGAGCTCGGAGCGAGTGCATGCGCCGAATAAAACCCAATTGGTTTGGAATGAGATCCGTTCTCTCTGGTCGTAACGAGCTGCCTCGTTTAACCCCGTTGGCTGCGGACCGAGGCTCTTTGAAGGGAGGGGGGGGGGGGGGGGGGGGGGCGTAAGGTGATGGTGTCCCCCCCCCTCCCTACAAAGAGCCGCGGTCCGCAGCCACCGGGGGACACAACAGCGTAAGGTAATGGGGCTGGTGTTTAAAGACACAGGGAGAAGTACACCCTCACTCACTTTTTTTAGCGAATGTCAATGGAAAGTATCGATTCAAGTGTTTTGGAAGAGTTATCGTGGACAGAACACACCATTGTTCCAGTAGGAACCGTAGGCATTGTGTGAGTAAGTGGAATATCTTTCCAGTCTTGCCCAGTTTTGCGTCTGTGTGTTTTTGTGGGCACTTTTTGGAGCTGAAGCACTTGATTGGTTGATTGATTAATTGATTTGACACGCTGACTTTGACAGACACTTGACTAATTGGTTTGATGCATTGATTGGGTGAATTGATTGACAACCCATAATTGTACATGGGCCCAGGGTGGTCATGCATCAACGTTATTGGCTGGGGGTTAAAGCTATTCTGTGTGTTTTACGTGTAAGTGGAATCAATGCCACGTTGGACATGCATTATGCAGCAACATTGAATATTAATTAAATGTTGCATCAGTGGCCTTCTGCTATGAGTTATAATGATAAGTAATACCTTATCAACAAATCATCCATCATATGAAATCATACATGATGTAATTTACCAAGGGTCAAATGGGTTGATCCTCTCATTTTCTTCCATCATCAAATCACGGTACATCTTTTTTTTTTTTATTAATTTAAACAATTAGATTTTTGTTTAACGGGGAATAACAACACAGACCACGACGTGCTACATCTTGCTCAAGTACCCTGAGAGAATTATATTGTTAGCATGCAATGTATACATTGATTAGTGGATGGCTATGTAGCTAAACACGATGCTATGCATCTTACTTCAGTTCAGTGACTATAATTAAGTGGATAAAATATTGCTATCTGCGGTTGATTTAATTAACTAGTGCTGGCACAGAGAATATTAAAAGGTACAATAGCTTATCTTTCATAGGGGCTTGCATTTGCGCTGTCACCGGTATCTATTTCATCAAATGAACTGTTCATCTCCTGGAAGCTCTGAACAAAACTCCTTTGACGGTGAGAATGCTTAAGTGAGAAATCATATTAAAAGATAAGCCGTTAAAAAGATATGCAGTAAAGTCTATTTAACTATGTCTACAAATAGGCAAACAGATTCCATGGATGAAAACATCTAATAACATGTGTGAATTCAACATGAACATTTGGGTTCTTTTTTGGTGAACTAGAGAAAATATTTACTTAGCCAATTTAAAATTAATTATAAGCATAAATTAAGAGGCTAATTAAATCATGTTCGCAAAGCTGTCAAGTTATAAGTTATATAAAAGACCAGATGCTTTCATCCAAAGCGACAACGATTCCTACACACATTCACACACGAATGGCAAAGTCAACCACGCAAGGCGACAGCCAGCTCGTCGGGAGCAGTTAAAGTGAGGTGTCAGCTAGGAGGAGCCGGGGATCGAACTAGCAACCTTCCGGCTACAAGCCAACACTCTCTACATCCCTAGTGCCAACTAACTTTGATGGGCCGAACATGTCTTCAGTGTAAAATTCATCATAACGACTTATTTTCAAAAACAACACCAGGCAACCGATTGAATATAAAATGGGCCGAAACTGTGTAAAACCTTTAAGCACCCAGATGGTCGGGGAGGCTTTACATGGTCGATCTACCAACACAATGCACCCAAAGATCTCTCCACACAGTCCCAGATGGACGTGAGCCTGCTTTGACTGGTCCAGGGCCAGAGAGGACATAGGCTGACGGTGGTGTTGGGGGAGGGAGGGAGGGAGGGAGGGAGGGAGGGAGGGAGGGTCTGCTGTAGTGAATGACTCGGAGCAAGGAGGTAAAGGCATCGTGCCACTGAAGGAGTATGAGCGAGCGCTCCCATCGCAGACCCTGGCTCTCCCGACAGGTGGGCTCCAGGCCTGCCAACTCAAATATAGCCCCAGAAACCAGCCAGCCGACCCCAGGGCCCTGGGAGCGCATTGTCATCGCCCAAACTTTAGTGTCGCTCAAATTTGTGTGGTAAGCGCTGCTGGACTTTACTTGGCAGGGATCTAAAAACAACAGCAGTGAACTACAAATAGAAAGGAGAGGAGGAAGGGCTGACATGTTAAAGGGGGGGGGGGGGGGTTCTCCTATCGCCATCTTGATGATAAATACGATTTTCTTTAAACAGGAGCTTTTTCGGAAACAACCCGTGCAGAAGTACAGTTGTGTCTTTCTGTTTCAGGCGGAGACCGAGTCGACTGGAAAGGAAAGTGAAATGTGTCTGCGCCTCAGTTGCACATGGCAGCACTACAACTCCTCAGGAATGGCGACGGACGTGGATTTCCCGTCTAAATTGCAAAAGCAACGCCGGATGCGTTCCGATGCACAGACTAGGGCTAACAATGAAGGCATGACGACACACTTCAACAAAGGCTATACTTCAGCCGCATTGATATCGCTGTTATAACAGTTCTACAAACGTTCCTCAACTGCAATTTCTTTAGTTAACAATAATAAGCAACATCAGTTTAAGAAAATGTAATCATTTGTTTGGCTCCGCAAACACGAATAGTTCTGCAGCTGGACTGGGACCGGACTGTCTCTAAGCAACACATAAACATTTCCCAGCACAATAGCTTACTACGCTGTGTAGGTCTACACCCTTGTGCCGGCCAGCTGCTTTATACCATGTACAAATATCTGTATGGTTCCATTTATTGTGCAACCAAGAGTGTTGTGAAACAAGAGTCTGTTGACAGTTGCTATGGAGACACGGTTGATTCAGAAAGAGGCCCACCTTGCTGAAAGTAATAAATAAAAAGATTTTTCAGCACCTGTAAAGCAGTGTCATACATGTATGGTGAAAACAACGGGGATCCCAGGGCTGTTTATCTCTATATCAAAGCCTCGTAGCCTCTTGTCTAGTCAAATCACTTGGTCGGAACTAACAGGGGTACAACGATCAATATCAACAGCACGAGGAGCCCAAGCTTTGCTTTAAGGGACCGATCGATAGTCCTCACACCGGTGCACAAAGGAGGCAGTCATAGAGGAAAGAACTCATCTGCCTTTGGACAGAAAACTAAAACACAGCACACACATTCATGATGGTAGGCCTAGCACAGAAAGCACAGTCTGTCTTGGCCTGCATATTGTAAAATACTTCAACATAGCCTACAGATGAGAACATTTAATAAATCACATAAATCATGGGTGCCTTCAAGACACACGAAAAGGGGGTTTAGATGGGGCGGAAAAAAAATAAAGAATGTGATGTCACACGCCGAAGCTTTGAGATTAAGTAGCATAATGAGGCGTGGCGAGAAACGAAGGTTTGAAAAAAACAACGAGTGACAGTTGAGCAACGTGAGGGACAGATCTGAGAGGGGAGCAGACAGGCATTCAGGCCATCAGATGTTGGCTGCCAGACACGACAGAGGGAAACATTCGAGTTCACTTCGTTGTCTTTTCCCCAGACAGGCAGTTGGGTCACAATGTGTCCAAACTGAGAAAATGGATTCCACATAAACCACGACGTGTTGGTCGGGGTACTCGAATAGACTATAATTTGTTTTTCCTTTGTATATCGGAATGGAAAATCCGTCGAGAATCTGATCTGATTGTGATTTCAGGCTTGTACCCTTTTGTGTGTTTGACTTTGGCGTAAACACATATCAAAATTCATATTTAGTTTTTTGTTCAAATGTGGGCGGGACTAGCTGAACCACTGCACATTTCCTGTTCCTTCAAAGGGAGATTGTCTATGCAGTCAGCAGCACTCACTACCTGCGTCACCGAGATGGCTGATAAGATCCACAGACATCGACCGCACCCCCCAAACACTCACTGCCGGGCAGCTGACCCTGAATGACCCCTCCCCAAAAGGAAATGGCTGAGGCAGAATTTGTTAACTATGCCCCTAAACGATGGAATACGGGACTATACGAGACCGTAGAGAAGAGGTCTTTAATGGCTGTTTTAACTACCGTTATTGTTCGAGTTTCCCTTTTTGCTGTTGGCGTTAATGCATGGGTAGGTTAGGGTTATCTTACGCAGACGCAACTGATATTTCAGACGTTATCGCAGTTTTGTTTTGTGTTTATTGTAGTTTTGAGATGCAGTCTAAATGGGCACTTTCAAATTATTATTATTATTATTTTTAATTAGCATAGAATGACCATCACTTTAAAGTTACCGTTTTTAATTTTGTTCTTTAAATCTGTGTTAACATTTCCATTATGAATCATCCACTTATTTTCTTATTTGTTATTTTAATTGTTTCAAATATATATCTTTAAGTAATTATAAGTGGAGTCTGACTTATTGTTGTTGTTTTTTACAGCAAACTGACCCTTTACGGGTCTGTTTGCTGACTCGCCTCAAATGACTTTGAGCTGCATTTCATGCATGAAAGGAGCTATACAAATAAAAGTAATTATTATTAGTTTTATCATTATTGTTCAAATTATTATCTGCTCAGAAGTTATAATTGAAATCATCGTTAAAAATACATTTAAACCAAAGAACCAATTCAATTCCCAGTTCAAGTTTAAAAGCGTACATCACTGCGCCGTTGCCTGACGTGAACCCGGTTCTCCGGCGCGGGCAGCCATTAGCAGAGCTCGGCTGTGCTACTAGAGAGCAGCTATGTTCTGGTCCGAGGCTATAATTGACATTACATTTCACATGGCAGTTACTTTCCAAAATGCCATCAATACGTTAGGTTTCCATGGAGACCGCACTTGCTGGGCCACTCCAGACACACACAAGTACACAAACAGCCACGTACAAACACACACACACACACACACACAAATACACACACACGTCAACACACAAACACACACACACGTCCACACAAACACCCACACGCTCAGCGGTTGTCATAGCAACGTCTATTCATGTCAAAAGCTGGAACACATTTAAATACTGCATCTGTTTATCTGACAGATTCGAGACGGTAGGGGATGACCACATCCGCACCCGAATATTCAAAAGTGGTGACCTCGTTTCTGACCTTAACGCTACCTCTCTCTCTCCTCTCCGCCCTCTCCCCTACCTCCCCCTCCCCTCTCTCTCCCCCTTTCACTCCCTTCTCCCCTGACGCCTACCTCCACTCTTTCCTCCATGCCCCCTTGACTCCTATTCCCCTTTTCTCTCACCTCTCTCTCCCAATCACTCCCTCCTCCCCTGACTCCTATTCCCCTCTTCCCCCCGCCTCTCTCCCTCCCCTCACCCCTCACCCCTCTCCCCCTCCCACCCTCTTTTAACTCTACAGTAAAGGATAAGGCAGGACGAGGTGTCCAGTTATTGGAAAATGATGGTGGCGCTGGTGGGGTCGAGGTGAAGCTAAAAAGTTGCTTACCACCACAGTACATTATTTTCCAATAATGGGACAGCCCAGAGTGCTTTATTTCACTTACACCACAGTTGCCAACAATGATTCGATTTTAGTTACCTTCATCTATAACGTTGTTGGTTTATTATCGACTCGAGCTGAAATGTAAATATACCTCCGCAGGCTTTGAGGATATGAGTATACGCATTGATTCCGGCCCGGAGAAAGGCAGCTGTGTCCCGTTGTTGGAAGATATTGCACCCCTCTGAACACTATTGACCGATGAGGATTAATTAACACTGCGGTATAAACCTGAATAATGACAGTTGGCATCTGCAGTGTATTCCTCCATTCCTCTGTCCAGTTTTAACTTGGAGGTCCATTTTTCAGTTATAGAAAAACAAAACAAAACAAAAAAGGTGGGAACAAGTTATTTCTTGTTAGTCTATCTTCCATTCCGACTAGAACACAAACAATACTTAATCCGATAATCTGAAACGAGAGCGAGTTCTTGATTGATCAGCTCAGTCAGACCGATGGTGAAATTCCATGAGGAAAAAAATCATTCCAAGGCATGTTAAAAACCGAATGGGGCCCAGTTTTATTCTTATTTTACTGCTCCATTGTGGTAGAAAGACAGGGCTTTAATTATACCTTCTGGCTTGGTTTTTTGCGAAAGTTTGAGGCGGGAAAAGTAAAGTAGAGAGTTCTGTTAAGCAAAGCACCAGGAGGGCTCGCTCTCATGTGTTAATGTGTTTTAAGTCCAGCGCTCTTTTTCTCCCCATCAATTTGGTAAGAGGGATTTTATTGTACAAGAGTGTGCCCCCCCCTGTGGTGATAGCAGCTATGTTAACAGCTAGGGTTAGGATTAGGCTTAGCCGCACGCGTACACACACACACACACACACACACACACACACACACACACACACACACACACACACACACACACACACACACACACACACAACACACACACACACACACACCACACACACACACACACACACACACACACACACACACACACACACACACACACACCCACACACAGAGCTGAGCCTCTCAAACGCAAAGCATGGAAGAGAAGCGTTGGCAGAAACCGGCTATAATACGTCTGATAACTACATACATTTTGTAGTTATTGCAAATGTTCTGTGAATTTTGTGAAATAAATATATAAAGCACCACATTATTTTTCTTTCTTTCCTCACACTTCTATTTGTCAGACAACAAATAGTTTGGCTTCCCTGCTCTTGCTGTAGTTAACATTCTTCACAAACACCATCAAGTCATAACTGCCTTTACAAAAACCACATGCCCTCACTGAACTCCAAAGCCGTTTGAAGGGATGGCACAACAAAGTGTAGTACTTTTGTTTCAGCACCCCCGTTTACATTAACACCCACATTTACATGAACCATCAAGGGGAGCCCTTAAGCAGAAAGTTGGCCTTAAACTCGTTGTTCGAGTGGGAATTACCCAGCAGCCCCTGCAACAAGGAGGCATTAAAGAACTTTGTGGCAGACTTGGCAAGCGATAACACACAGCCCCTTGGGAGGTGTTCAGCTCTATCTGCTGTCCTCATATCCACAAGGCAACATTGTGAGTCGCCGTAAAATGTATTTAATATCTAAAATGACGAGATGAATATCTCATAATAGCCCTATACCAAATGACAAGAATGCATTACCGAATGGCACGGGGCCACACGGAGAACGGTCAAACAGACCTTTGTCCCTGGCTAAACCAATGAAAGGACCCAAATTGGATTTCCAGTCACACACACACACACACACACACACACACACACACACACACACACACACACACACACACACACACACACACACACACACACACACACACACACACACACACACACACACACACACACACAGAGAAAATTACTTATTAGAATTGGTTGTTAAAGGCAAATAAGTCCAAACAAATACAGGCACTGGGAAGGAGGTAGACAGAGCCGACATACACCACAGAAAAACACTAAACATCAACACTCCTTCTAATGGAGTCCGAGACATCCTTTTGTTGGCTGACCACGGTGGAGTCACACTCTCCAATGAGTGAGAAATCAATATTTACTGTCTCAGAACAAAGACAATTCGATTCCCTCCCAGGCGTTTAAACTAGCCTGGGCACTGATTTGATTTCCCCAATGTCCGATCAGTTGATTGCGGCTTCAAACAAAAATTTTGCAAAATGATTGAAAAGTGACTTTGAAGGCGTGGCCCTAGTGTGTGTAGTGTGGCTGTCCGAAACACAGTACTAAGGTGTGGGACAGGAGGACCGGAGGACAGGAGGAACTCTGATAATGTCATGGCAAGGAGCTCAATGTATGGTCCTTTCAATGACCTCACCATGCCCACTTGTCGTCATGGAAACGGGTACGTGTGTTTGGCGTTCTGGTCCTAGACACACACTTTGCAGCACATCACACACACATAGGCTACAACCGCACACAAGCAAGCGCACATGCACACACAGGGTTGTGCGTGTTTGTTGTTCTGTCCCTAGCGACATGCTACTGAGCACTACGTACATGTGCACGTACGCGTACACACACAAACACACGTTCACGTACACACACACACTCTCAGACACAGGCACGTACGCACACGAGTCTGCTTGCCTTCCTACCATACAGAGCAGTTACAGTGTAGTAATCTACTCTGTGACAAAAGCAGAAAAATCAACTGAGTTATAAAACAGAACGTGGGGATCACATGATTGATAACAAAGTCCTGAGGTGTGAGCTGGCATTTATTAGTTTTGTTCGTATTGTTGGATATGAATTCCTGCATCACATTCTCCCTCTCTCGCTTTATGGCAGAATCCAGGTCAACACACAACACATTAGGAATCATTGTTTAAATGTCTCCCACTGTGCTGGGTCCTTAACCATACAAAAGCTACCTGGCATATTATATTATATACTAAAAGATGGAGATAAAGGATGTTAGGTATTGAGGTAAAAATGAAACAATAGGGGGTAAAAGAGTATATATATCGGTTTTGTAAAACCGGCATTGGGCTGGGATTCAAACTGCGCTCTCTAAGTTTCACATGACCAGATGGATTCTAATGTTATTTCAACACAATTAAAAACCTTGCAATGTACAGTACACATTATTGTTCCAGTGTTATATTGTCATATTTGCTTCTCTTTCCGCCAACTGTTTGGGATCTAAAGCTATAACAAGCCGGAGTGCCTCGAAATGAGCCAAATTAAGACTTTGACGTACAACAAATATTTAGTGAGTTGTTTTGATTGTCCTTCAATTTTAGCGTTTGTTGCATCCTTTCTCTGTTGACTCCTGAACGTAGATTTACTAAAACAAGTAGTGAGACGGGGGCGCAGGAGACAACAAGACAAAGGCAACAAGAAGGAGAAGGGGAGAGAATTAGTATGTGAGGGAGAAAGGGAGATCACGGAAGCTCTTCAGTCGCTCTGGGGCCCCGGAATTAAATATTATACGTTCTCCCGTTTCAATTAGGGGAGCAATTACTCACTCACAGTCTACCACCATCAGAATCAAGCAGTTCACCCTGCGCTACTGGGACTTCCTGTTCTCTGGAATCTTCGGGAGGGAGATATTTTTTCCTGAGGCCTGAAGTTTCGAGACGACGACCGCAAACGAGGCTGCGAAGGCGAACGGAATTACAATGCATATTATGTGGTTTTACGAAGAAAAAAAAAAAAAAAGAGATGAAAAGAATAGGAAACAGGCATTTCTGTCGTGCGTCTGGGGAAGGACCATCTGTGGTGAGAGAAGCGTATATTAAATGTGTCCGTTTGATGTCTAAGGGATCTGGCTTTCTCAAAGATTTGCTTCGGAGAATTCCCCAAAGTGACAGATGTGACATAGCCAATGTGTGTGTGTGTGTGTGTGTGTGTGTGTGTGTGTGTGTGTGTGTGTGTGTGTGTGTGTGTGTGTGTGTGTGTGTGTGTGTGTGTGTGTGTGTGTGTGTGTGTGTGCGTGCGTGTGTGTGGACAGGTTGGCTATATATACATTTCCTTCTGATGGCTGACTAAAAATCGGCTGATAAACCCTGTTATAGGCTAAAAATAAGTTGTCACTTCATTCCTCACTGGTTGAGACGGATCCATTAGAAACATTCTCATTTACACAATGTTTACATCTTGCTTACCCTTTATCACTTGTTTAAGTGTTGTCTATTGAGTGGCTACACACACTGGAGGTTTGGATGGGCCGCTGTGTCAGTTCTTCATAGGGTTTCATTTTTTTCATTTCATTTGCCCAACTTTTATAGTTAAAAAGGGTTGGAGTGTGACTGCACTCTCCTCATTGTGTATTGATCTTGGTTCTCCCACGTCTTATCACACATCAAACCTTGCCTATTACGCAATAAAGGAGACGAATCCCTTAACTCACAATTTATTTTGGTGAATACAGTTCGTGAACTTCTAATCAAGCACACGTATTCTCTTTGTGCGATGAAAGGCCTACTGTTGCCAAGGAATGGTTAACATAGTTAGCATCGTTAGCATCCACATCAATCCGACACCGTGAACAGGCACTCGCTGAACCCTCACCAGCTAGCGAGCTAGTCATTTGTTTTGGGGGCGCTGGTTTCTCCAACCACAGCTTTATACATTATTACCCTAAATTAAATGATTACACATCTGTATATTGCAGTTTGCAAAGTATACTGCATATTTTTATGAGATGGCCTGCCAGGTCATCTAAGACGTACCTGAAAGGACATGTTAACGACAGAAAAGATGTTGCTTTTGGTAAAAAATAATGTTGCATTGTGATTTTCTAATAATTGGGAGGACCAACAGCCATCCCCATCTGAATAATTCTTCCTTACCCCCTTGCTAGTTGGTATATTGTCTGAAAGCTTCTGGTGTTCCCGAGATGCATCATGTCATGAATGATGAACATGACATATGAGCATCACTTCACACCCTTCTTATGGAACATAAACACATAATGGCAGCATTGTCTGTATGCTAACTGCCAACCAACTGGTAAAGAAGATGGTCGTTGTGTGCGTTCGTTGCGACAGCAGCGATGGTATGAGTCTCAGAGAGTAAATTTTATGCCTACTCCATCAGTACGTATGCAGTAATGGGTGTGAACGCAAAAGGAACTAACTTGTGCATATTACATAGGAAGCATGCTGAACGAACACAAAGAGATGAAGCATCAAACAAGGGGATGTTGGCCGCCCACTGCAGCCAGTTTATCACAGAAGTGGTGAGCATGGCTGTGGGCTCTGAAACGAATCCAATGAACTCAAAGACTTAAAGCCATTACATCCTGATAGTGAAAACAGAGAATAACTCGACACAACTGGGGCAGAAATTCACCAATCCATCTCGTGAATATTACAGCTGGTTTGGTCCAGCCTGCTGGCCAACGGTATTGGACAGGAGAGATCAATATTAAAATAATTGTCTTGTCAAACTATGTATATTCATGCATATTTAGAGTGTATCTCCGAATGAAATGAAATGCGATGCATCCATCAATCCAAGATCAAGCAGGGCATTCCAATGCCAATTTCCCAATGGCCGTGTTTAAATTGCCTGTTTAAAAATGTTCCAGCACTTTGGCTAGGGGAAACGGTAGACTATTAATTAATCCAAGGATAAAACACATCATATAAAACGACGTGACTCCCCATGGTCCTGCAATTTAAAACTGGTATAGCATGCCAAATCCCAATCTATTGAAAGCAATTCATTATAGTGAAAGCACACCCACAAAAAAGAAAGCCTGCTGCAACTCTAATTGTACTAATGAGGAGCAAAGCCTACTTTTTCCATCAAGACCTGACAAGGTCAATTAAAACTACAACTCTTGATAACTTATTGACGGCAGCTGTCTCCTTGATTTACTATTTAAGGCAATTACAGCTGGCTATCACAGAGCGATAAACAAGCTAAAACAAGCTACGCTTTGATATTGTGCAAAGCCGCCACTCTGCTGAGCTTTACTGTACGCAACACCTGTCTCGTCTGGTACCGCCATCGCTAAGAGCAAGAAAAAGTCGATCATCAAAAGGCACAACTCTTCTCTGTTTGGCACCGCAGTGGTGTGGAACGAGCTCCCTGCCGATGTCAGGACCGCAGAGTCGCTCACCAGCTTCTGCAAAAGCCTCAAGACGCGCCTGTTCAGAGTTCTGCATAGCCTCTGCATAGCCTCCCCCTCCCACCACACCTACTTACTCTATGTAGCAAGTCCTTGCACTTATTGTATGTTGAATTTAGTAATATAGCATCTTGTCATAGCTATCTTTGTTGAATACGGGGAATGGGTTAACCTAGTTCCATGAACATCCTTACTGTACCGACAGCAATATATTGTTTCATTTTCCTATGACTAATGCACTTTTTGTAAGTCGCTTTGGATAAAGGTAATGTAAACGTCTCTCTGTGGAAGAGAGACACAAGCTCCGTTTAGGGTCCGGTTTATTACGCGGCAGCGCCCTTTGCGTGCCGGGTGCACAAAGTGTGCCGCTCAAAATCGGAGGGACCACTTGTTTGTCAACTAGCATTCCCCCAACGATACGGCTGATCCACAAAACGAGGCAGAACCTGTCACGCTTTGACGACAACGAGGTAAGACAGTCGGAGGCCCCGGCACCGTTCCACTTCTCTTCTCAGAGTGGAAGGAAGCGGGTTGGCTGTGGGCTAGGGACTGGGAAGAAACGTTGAAGGAACATTGAAGGAAATATAAAAATATATCAAGTTGCTCAGTCTGATTTAGAGTGAGTATTTGAAGGGAGTTTTGTAAACGGTTGAGGTCTGAAGAAAAGTGAGACTATATCTGATTAATTTTGCGATGCATAAACATAACATTGAAAGAAGTATCAGCGTAAATATTGACGTTTGAGAGGAATGGAGGATCAGTTGTTCCTCTTAAGGTACCAAATGTCTTCACTTTCATCTCAGGATGGATTTTTTCATTCATGGCAATGTCCATGTTGATTGCTCAGGAAGACGCTGAGCAATTGAACACGAGCCTTACCCTTTTCATTCAGTGGCGCCTTTACCAGTGCTTTTGAAGGCTGTGACATCCCGAGACTTTTAGAGAAAATTGGTTTCCTAGAGAAATGCGGGTCATGATGCATTGTAAAGTCAGTTGAAATACCGCAACCCTCCAAAGCAAAGGGGAGCTTGCGCAGTATTTGGTAGATGCAGTACATCCATCTGTGGCAAATCTTCAATTACTTTTCTCAGAGCCATGCATATTATAAAGACTTTTTCAGATCATCGCTGAATGTGTTTTGCTAATACTTAAAGCTCTGTAGAAAATCCCCCTGGGCAAATATTACTAATCCATACATTAATCCTTGCTTTTAAGATTTTGGGGTTTACACCTAACCTGGGTTGTACATCAAACTATCATTTCCACAGCCCGCTATTTGATTTCCACGGTGCTTGGTGATGCCGGTTCTCCGACGCTACATTTGATCATTTCTCCCACACTCTGCGTTCATCATTTCTACCCACACGTTTATTGCTGCCATTTGTTTTTTCATTCTTTCATTATGTTATATAATTTCAGTTTTGGCACATCCGTATGTGCAGCCAACTCTGTTGCAAATAGCACTTTCAACAGAGAGTTCATCAAATGGGGGATGGATGGGTTTCTCATCCACTTTCAACAATTTCAATTCTTGGATACATTTTTTCATGTCAATGTTTCATGTAACTCCGTGCCACGGAGATGCTGTTTGAACCACTCGCTGCCATTTGATCCCCGGTTGTTGTTTTTGATTTGCATCTATGCTACTGTTTGACTGTACTCAAGTCAGAGGGGCTGTGAAACTGATGCATAATCCCCGAGATCAACCGTCCAGGGCAATAAAGTGGGCTTTCTGCCATCACACAACCTCCTTAGAAGTTCTCCTCACAGAACCTGCACGCACACTCACACAATTCATGTTAGTTCATCTCTTTCACAAGGTCTTGGCACCGGCCATTAAAATGGGCAAGACTAATTTGCTGCCTTGGTCTTCCATTTTGGTTTTGGTTTCTAAACGGCCCTCGTTGGGTTTTCGTTAGTAAGTTTACGAACTGTTTCCAAGCTTGATTAAATGTCAGCACCTCCCTGCGGTACGTCGATTTTATTGTGAACAACGTTTGTTAAGAACTGAATCCAGCAACAGTGTTATCATCATAGAGAAGGGACACCTTCACACATTTTGGGTTATTTTGGACGTTTGCAAATGACAATGGGGTGGAAGGCCCTGTTATCTCCTTCAATAAAAGACAGTTGCAACACTCAAGTTCATTAGTTCATATTTTATATATAAATTAAGGATTTATACATTTATGCAGATAAAGAAAAAATACAAAACATTTTTTTTGATCTTACATGACATTTACATGTGAAAATGTACACAATATAATCAATAACTTACAAATCTTTTTATTGGCATAAAAATAGAGCTCTATATAAAAGTGTGTTGTTCGTATGTACATACAGTATACATAAACACGGTTATTTTTCTTTTTTTTCCCAACTTGATGTCCGTCAGAGTGAGTGACAGTCAAACGCGTTCAAAAACAGTTCAACCTGTAGTGTGGGCTTCGCTCTTTTTTCCACGGCCTTGTGAAGTTTCTCCCCGATAACAAACGTGAACTCGCAAAATATATATTACATATCAATAACACAACGAAAACCTGTTGGGGGTGGGGGGGGGGTGGGGCTGGAGGACAAGGGGGTACCGTGTATCAAAACTGTATAAATGTACAAAATGCAACAGCAGTGATGGAGAATAGATACAAAGTGCGCTAGCAGCAGTTGCTTCACTGGTTCACATATGGCCGACATGCACGAGAATGAGCAAACACAAACCAAAAACACAACCCGAACACAAACTGCAAACCGCCCTTCTCCTTCTCATGGGTCCTGTCTGGTGACGCAGACGACATCGCTTCATTATCAAAATAAATATGTTTTTCCTTTTAAATTTGTATACCCCCTATAGTAGCCGTTTTTTCTTCTTTTTTTTTTCTGTGTGGGTGTTTTTTCTCAAGGCACTGCAATGACTCAGATGGGATGTGAGCGGTGGGTTTATTACTCGTTTCCATGAGGAGTGGTTGAAATGGGAGATGGTGCGTCGTGTGCAAATCCCATATGCGTGTCCTGTACATACGGCGTTGGTGAGGAGATGAAATACATTTTGTGATTCGCGCAGGGGAGGAGGGGAGGAACCACGGGTCCTTCTTGGTGAACGTACTAAATAAAGAGTGACACGTATACTGGAGGACGGATGTGATGCCCTTTGAAGCCCCCCCCCCCCCCCCCCCCCCCCCAAATGAAACGTGCCGCTCGGAGCGTCGCAGACGGTGGACGTCGGACCGTGTCATTCCGAGCGACAGATTCAAGGTAGTTTGGACTCTGGGAAAAAAACTCCAGAGGACTCTCGTAATGTACCGTTTAATCTGTTCCATTTAGAAAAGCTTTAATTATAAAGGTTTTAATTACAACTTCAGAGCAGAGAGTAAAGAGTAAAGAGAGGCAGAGAGCAAGAGAGAGAGAGAGAGGGAGAGAGAGAGCGAGAGGGAGAGAGAGAGCGAGAGAGAGAGAGAGAGAGAGAGAGAGAGAGAGAGAGCACAGAGAGCACAGAGAGCACAGAAAGCACAGAGAGCAAGAAAGATGGAGAGAGCGAGAGAACCTTGTTGAAATCAAAAATAACCGAAAAGTCGAGACTATTCTAAGACTGATGTGCTTAAATCAGTAACAGAACGCCAGTTTTATAAGAGTTGGCGACCCGGTACATGTACGACATACTCAAAAGTGTTCTTTTTTTGAATAAAACTACCATAGAAAAACATACTTTTTCACAGTTGAATTCAGCACTGCGGAGAGATCCATAGAGGGACACCATGACACTGGAAACCGTACACACACCGTACGGATATAAATAAAACTCCAAACACCCCAAAGAATCTGGAAATTGAAACGTTCTCTTTTTAAGTGTGGAGGGGGTAAACATCGATGTAGAGGTAATTGGGGGGGGGGGGGGGGGGGGGATGAACCTTGAAGGGGGAACAGTGCCCACATCAGTCTCTTCTCTAGTACCTAGACCCCCGGTCCCCCCAGCAGACCGCTGCCGGGGAAATGGCCGCTACACAACAACGATGCCGTCCAGGACTCAACATGTAGTTTGGCATCTTCGACTCAGCCCTCACACCCCGCCCCCCCCCACCGCACCCCAGGAATATAAAATACTCCTGGGGTGAGGAGGGGCGGTTTTGATATTTTTATTAGTATTTAAGTCCTTTTCTTAATAAAGCTGACACTCACGGAGTGTAAAGAAATAAATAAACCTATCTCTTCACCCAACGGAGGAGGAGGAGGAGGATGAGGAGGAGGAGAGGGGGGCCGACTTAAAGCCCTCCGTTACCCCACTTACTCAGCAAATTATTGAACCGTCATATCTGTTGCTCAAAGTGTGCTTTGTGTTGCCTAGACATAGCTTGTGTGTGTGTGTGTGTGTGGGCAGAAACAGGAAATATATGCATGCCCTGTGTGTGTGTGTCCTGTGTGTTGTGTGTGTGTGTGTGTGTGTGTGTGTGTGTGTGTGTGTGTGTGTGTGTGTGTGTGTGGGCAGAAACAGGAAATATATGCATGCCCTGTGTTTGTTCCTCTCTTTTCTTTAAAGTGTGTGTGTGTGTGTGCGTGCGCGTGTGCAGTATAAAGCCTATGCGTGCGTCCCCTCCATGTGCGTACGTATGCGCGTGTGAATATGTGCTGACTGGTTTTCTTCCGCCCCACTGGGCAGCCATCAGACCATGGTGCAGACGGTGTTGAGGGCGGGGTCGAAGCGCACCACCTTGCCCTCCGCCGCCTTGGCGCTGGCGGTGCTGTTGTACATGGGGTTCTCGAAGGTGGCCTGGCCATTGTTGTTCTCGTGCACCGCGCAGCCCGTGTACTGCGCCTTGTCCGTTTTCCTATTGCAGCGCCGATGACAAAAGGGAACAATCACACGCGCACACACACACACACACACACACACACACACACACACACACACACACACACACACACACACACACACACACACACACACACACACACACACACACGCACACGGAGATAGACATACACACAAACACAGACAGACAGACAGACGCAGATAGACACAGACAGACAGACACAGACAGACCGGCATTCACACAGACCCACAGTCACACACACAACACACACACACACACACACACACACACACACACACACACACACACACACACACACACGCACACGGAGATAGACATACACACAAACACAGACAGACAGACAGACGCAGATAGACACAGACAGACAGACACAGACAGACCGGCATTCACACAGACCCACAGTCACACACACAGACAAACACACACAGACACACACACACACACACACACACACACACACACACACACACACACACACACACACACACACACACACACACACACACACACACACACACACACACAAATACAAACAAGCGAATTAGCTAGCTCCAACACCAATTACTCCGCCCTTATCTCGGCGCGGACATGAGGTGGTGCGAGGCGAGGTACATGCGCTACTAAACGGGGGGACCACTTATTCTCACGCAGAGCCCGGCAGACGGCTGGGCTCTGGCGATGTCCTTTGAATCTCCACAGCCCGGAATGCATCTATCAGTAGAAATATGTGTGTGATAACAAAATATGAGATTGGTCCAAATACGTACACGCACGCAGTGAGTGCTAGCCCAAGCCCACACACGCGATTACACCCCTACAGTGATTCATTCGGTTACAAGGGAACTGCCAAACTCATTCCACTGATATCTGGACTGTGCACACACACTGTATTCAAGTATATACTGTGTATACAAGGCACATCACACATAACTCTGGGCATTAACCCACAGCCGCCACATTAAAAAACGTCACTGTGCATTTCTGCGGGGCAGAGAGTGCGGAGAGAGGCGTCGCGGAAATTTGTGCGCTATTTTGTGTCTTTATATAGTCTAGTAAATACACATGTGGAGACAGGTACGTCACAACACGACTCTGCTCTGCTCCCCCATACAGAGCAGAGAGGCAGTGGTGCCAACCAAAGCCTCAAGCGGAGCGGGGGGCTGTCAAACACAAACACTAATGTAGCCCCACAGACAAGTGCCCCCCTTTCAACAGGACCAACCTTATTGAGGAGTAGATTTAAATCATGGATATAAATCATGAATGCATGCGTTTGTTATTCGGTGTGCACAAGAATATTAAATGCATATTACCAAACTTTAGAAGTGCGACGTACCACTTCCATTTCTTTTATTGAGGAGGTTCTTGGATTGAAGTCGCTGCGTGATGTGTGGAATTCTATTACAATTATTAATAACCGATATTCTTATTTTACTTCCTCTGCTTGCATGTTATTTGAAGCGCACATGAATATTAAACGCGGGTAACCGAACTTGTAGGTTAGAATTCCTATGTACCACTTCATCTTTTTTTATTGAGGAGGTGGATTGAATTCACTGTATTAGCTGTGGATTTATGTTACAATTGTTAATAACCAACATTCTTATTTCAATTCCTCTACTTTTCCCCCACCGTCCCCTCAAGTGCCCATGTGGGTGCGAGTACCGCAATGTGAGGGCCACGCGGCCTCAGGCGCAGAGGGCAGTACCTGTGCTTGTAGAGGTAGAAGCCGAGGCCCGCGAATATGAGGGCAAAGAAGGGCACCAGAATGGCCACGGCCACGGAGCTGCTGCTGGTGGCGCCGCTGGCCTCGGGCTCCACCGCCGTGACGTTCTCCCGCACGCTCATGCCTGCAGGGGGGGGGGGGGGGCAAGACACAACCAGGGGTTTGGACAACAAGGCCAGACCACCGACGAACCGGCGCCCAGTGGAACAGGCTCTGGAAACGGGAAGCCCGTTCGGATGGGAACGATGAGGATGTGGATGATGACGATGGTGAAGGTGATGAAGATGATGGTGATGATGATGGGGATGTCTTGGAGGGAACACAGGCGCCTTGGATGGAGGGAGACTCTGAATGAAGATGAGGAGGATGATGTCGATGATGATGAGGATGATATCGATGATGATGAGGATGATGTCGATGATGATGAGGATGATGTCGATGACGATGATGATGATGATGACGATGATTCCTGGGAGGGTGGAGGGATGGGTCCACTTTAAGGATGGCTGATCTTGGATGGACAAAAATTAGGATGAGGACTGAGATGATGATGATGATGACAATGATGACGACGATCACGATCATGATCATGATGATGATGATGATGATGATGATGATGCCTGCTAGGTTGGAAGGGACGGGGAGTGCCCGCTTTAAGGGTTAGGGTTAGCATGCCTGATCTTGGAAGGATAGGAGCGGCAGTATGGCGTAAGAGGACATCAGCATTGGCGGCGGCGGCGGCGGCGTGGCGAGGGATGGGTGGGGTGGCGGGGGGGGGGGGAGGCAGCGGTGCGATCAACGTCTGTTTCTAATGAGCATCTGCTGATCTATTATCCGCTAATACGGAGCACATCTGCCGTCCCTCTTGGAACTTTGATTGGTTTTCCAACCTGAGGAGCGTTGGCATTCTCATCAAGAGACTGCGGTTCTGACAAAGTTGGCTCTGACTTCTTAAGGACACGTGAATGGATGAATGAATAACTCACACAAAAGTAAACAGAAAGACATGACAAGATGGAATGAGATCAGTGTTTTGGAGGGGGATAAACACTTGTGTTTTGACACCCGTTCCAACAGGCGAGATAATGATTCCAACAAACTGTCACCTTTTATAGGATCTAGGCATTTTGACTTTCTTTGTCTGCGATTTATTCGGTTTGTCAGTTCACCCACTAATTTGTATGATTAGTTTTAATAAGCGGCCCTGAGAGATGACTCAGGGCGTGAGTGGAGCGTATGGCTGTTCCCTGGGCTGGTTTCATGGGCGGTGATATGATTCTTAAATATATCATCCTGCCACAATATGTGACATTTAACCCTTTGCGTTGAGATATCTCATGTCCAAAAGCAAATAAAGTGGCAGTTTATCCCGGGGGGGTTGCATTTTAGGGTTAGAAAAGCTGTCTATTTCACGGTTAAATCCACTCGTATAAAATATATGGAAGGCATATTATGGAAATCCCATTGGGGAGTGGATGATGGTGACGGACACAGACTAGCCTTCACGGTCTGATGTTTTAAGCAAAGCCCAAACATCGTGTGGAGCTAGTCCCCACCCACTATCAAACTTTTCTCAAACACCTCCGCACAAACTTCGTGTCGACCCTTTACTACTTTTTTTTTCTCAAATAAGTTGTTTTACGGTTGGGTTGTCCTTAGGGCCGATGCAGTGATGCGAGTGCCCGGAGATGTTCCTCCAGTATGAAGCTAGATACCATTATAGAAACACCAACCGCACGTCAATACATTTCCATCAGGTCAGGACTCTCTGTGGAAGCCTCCCTTCCCAAAATGCAAACAGTAAAAACATTAACCTTGAAACATTTTGTTTCAATGAAAAGGCTTCCCAAAAAGTGTCTGTGTTGAATGATTGACAGGCCACTTAAGGATGCCGATTCAGCTACCGGCCAGAGGTTTAGCTCGCTTCCACAATACTGAGTATTCTTCGAACGAATCTATTAGATTTCTAACTGCCCCAAAAAACGGAAGCGGAATAAAGTTATTCATCTCTGAACCGATGGAGAGGTCAAAGAAGCTGCTTCCATGTTTTTTCAAGCAGTCTGCTCACTTTCTCGGAGTTTGTTTTTTGGAGTTGGAGGAAGTAGACGTGACGTACCCAGTCTCTGCAGTCCAAACTGCCCGTAGTCTTTACCCTGGATGGAGCCCTGCAGCACGTAGCTGCCACCGTCGGGCTCTGCGGAAACCTATTGGACACACAACGTTACATACATACACACACACAAACCTTTTGGAAATGCGCAAAAAAAAAACCGGCAACGCAAACAAATCAAAAGGAAGGCTTGCGAGTAAGTACCCAACAGGCTCTTCTGTGGCTGTGTGTATGTGTGTTTGGCATCTGTGTGTGTGTGTGTGTTTTTGTTTCACACAAGGACTTAATATACGCAAGGAGGTGCGAGGAGGAGACGCGACCCAGCACACTATGTGATCATTATCGTTCCCAGAAGGATGGAAAGGCCCCTCGTGAACAACTCAGTGGCGCCGCAACGTTTATTAAAGGAAGATGAAATCCAAAGCACAGTTTCTTAATTCAGTTCAATCAATGACCATGAACATCTCCGGATGAAACGCATCTGGGCCCTTGTAGTAATCCCGTACGATGCGTCTGCATAATGCAGTTATCCAGATGATTCGAGGGGGTCCGTGGAAGCGGCTCTGCACGCGTGCAGTAACAGGCGCGAGGGCGGAATGGCGTTGATGAGACGCATGATTAAAACAGGCAGGCTTTTCTCATTCTTCCGCCCCCGCGTCCTCCTCACGTTTCAAGTGCATGTATACCCACATAGTCTAACAATATAATAAAGAATCAAAGAGAAACTATCGTCTTCACGGTTAATTTGTAATTGATATAAACACAAGAAAAAAAGGACCGTGAGAGGAAGAAGTCGCTTGTATTTATACACATTGTGGCTCCACAACTGAACTCAACTGCAGTTTCACTTTCTCCCAGAGTAATCTACTTTTCAATCAGGTCTCCCTCCCTAAAAAATACTATTTTGGTGTGTGTGTGTGTGTGTGTGTGTGTGGGTGGGTGTGTGCTTGTGTCTGTGTTCTTGTGTGTTTGTGTGTGTGTGTGTGTGTCTGTGTTTGCGTATGTGTTTGCGCATCTATGTGCGTGTGTGTGTGTGTGTGTGTGTGTGTGTCGGCGCGCATGTATGTGTGTGCGTCTGTTTGTTTATGTGCACCTGCGCATGTGCATGTTCGCATAGCATGTGCACCTGTGCGTGTTTGCGTGTGCGTGCGAGGGTGGAACCCACTCCATGATTCATTGTGTGTACTCACGAATCCGTCCATGGCCCAGGAGTCGTGAGTGGTCCTGCTGAAGGGGGAGCCGGGGGCCAGGGCCCGGGCCTGTCTGAGCAGCAGCGTCAGCCGCGCCTCCTGGCTCTTGTACACTCCTACACACACACACAGTCACAACGTCAAACACACACACAGTCACAACGTCAAACACACACACACACACACACAGTCACAACGTCAAACACGCACACACACACACACACACACAGTCACAACGTCAAACACGCACATGACCACACACAAACACACACAAGAAGACACACAAACACACACACACAACGTCAAACACACGCACACACATACACACACAAACACACAGACACACAGACAACAAAACAACAAAAACACAGGGACACAGTGAAAGTAGAATCGAAGAGAATAAATGAGAAATGGTAACAGGAGAGAGGGAGAGGGGGAGAGTGGGTGAGGGGGAGAGGGAGAGGGTTGAGGGAAGGGTGGCAGGGATTGAATGAAAAGGAAAGTGGAGGAGGAGGAGGAGAAGAAGAAGGGAAGGTAGCGAGGGAAGATTGAGTGAGCGGAGGGGCAGGGTAGAGGCAATAAGGTGGATAGATGAGAACTCAGAGTGAGGAAGAGGAGGAGGAGGAGGAGGAATGGGAGGAAGAGGGGTTGGAGAAGTAGCCAGACTTTTTAAGGCGACCCGAGACTTGATGCATCCGTCTTCGGAGCCAATAGTTAATTCGCCCTCTCATGCATGAGACGACTCGCAGATTGATTGATTGATTGATTGATTGACTGATTGATTGATTGACAGGAGGTCCGGCACACAAACTAAATTAAAGTGGCCGACAGCGAGAAGACACCGAGAGGAGAGGAGGAGCAAGAGGAGGAGGATTGATAGGAGGAGAAGAAAGAAGAGGATGAGGAAGAGGAGGATGAAGAGGAGGATGAAGGGAGTGAATGATGTTGTAAACTTTTAATTTTTAACTTACCGGAAAGAAGGAACTCCATGTGGCTGTCGGTGAGAGTCGCGTTGACCTTGCCCGAGGAGGCGTTGAAGCTGGTGACGGTCAGGCTCATTGGCTGCTTCTGCCCCTTGTGGTCGTACGAGCCTTTCCACAGGAAGTGAGGCGCGAACACGTCGTCCGGGACTGGGGGAGGGGCGGGATCAAACATGGGCGGAATCACTACCGGAGATACCGCTTGGGTCGGAACGCCGGGACGACGCCGTACACACCGCTAACTCACTGGTAAACAAGTTAAGCTACTCAAGAAGCAACACAAATATAATTACTTTATACCGAGGTCTTTCCTTTGATTTGATTGGTTTACATCGAATCATCGTACTTTCCCATGTTTAGGGTTCGACAAAATAATTTTCCTACATTTTTTCGTCAAGTTAAGCTTATAGGTTCGAACTTTTTTTTTCATTGACTGATTATTACGGATCGGTCACATAGATACGTACAGTATATCAAACTCATATCCATAATCTATACCTTTTCAATTATCATATATCATTTTCTTTAGTTTGCACCCACGCAATGCTTGGTGCTAAGTACCTTATTTATTTCTGAAATCCAATCTGTCGATAAGCATCTTTTAATTATCTCTGCATGGGTTTAGGATGTTTGGATATCGTCTCATTGTGATTATAATCACAACTGTAAATGTCTCATTTGAACGGGAGCCCCATCAACCGTAGAGACATTGAACTGAATGGTTTGCTTGTTCCGCGTGTAAATCAACTCAAAACTTTTAAAAAACAAGCTCCGCCTTGTTACAAACTTTGAATTTACGGCTCGTAAATCAGTCATCCTTTCAGAGCTACGGCCAGATGTCATCAGATGTCATACGGCCAGATGTCATCATCAACACAGACCATGGAGGCCTTCATCGGTAATGGGAATTTAATTATTATTCCTAACGTTTTTTGCAGAGTTTTCAAACAACGTTTAACAATGTGGTCGATTCCATTCGTCTCTGAATAAAGCAATTCTCGGAATGGTCCAGGCTATCTTAAAGATTAAATCAGCTAACGTGTTTGTTTCTTCTCTTCCTCATACCCGTCCGAAATAAGCAGAAACTGCTGCCGCCATTACGTTTGTATTTAGCAACGCGCCACAATATGCAAACCTTCCTCGGGGCATCCATGATTTACCCCCCCCCCCCCCCGCAGAGTCAACTCACAGCGTTAACGCTCTGTATCTGATTCACTCCAAGAAGAAGTGAAGAGGCCGCCTCGAAGCGAACAGCGAGACACTTCCTGTGACAGTGGGGGCCAATTTGTTCAGAGTCCTCCCCGAGGCTATAAGGGTCTTCAAACGGGGGCCGCTCGGGTCGTACAGTGTACTGTTGATTACAAGCCCTGTCACGGCATGACTCCTGTGTTCAGTCTGTGCTTACAAGTCTGCCCCGGTGACATACTCACACCTCATGCCGAGAGATAACTGGAGCCTAACTCCCCCCCCCCGTCCGTGCCCAGTTCCTTTATGGCCGGTGAAGTGCGCTTGGGGGCGAGTGACCGTGTTCTGTACTGTATTATCCATGTCATGATACAGTATCAAAATATGCTTGCCACATCCTTAGAAGTGTAAATGGGGTGAGTCGTGGTGTAAAATAACTTGATTCTGTAGTGGGTACATTATTTGATACGAGGCAATTGGTCTACAGACCAAATAGGCAACCAGACCCATAAGGTAGCACTGTTTGATAGGGTAGCATGATGACACGATAGACTCTGACCGGGGTAGCATAGATTGGCAGAACAATGTATACAATTTTTTTTTGGAATTTTTGAATTTCCCTGAAGGAGCATTCCCAAGGGATCAATAAAGTGTCTATCTTACAACTATAAAATGCTCCCTTATGTGTTTGGTAGCATATTGAATCTGCAGACCAATTGCCTCTATCAAACGATGCTCCTCCTACAGAATCACGCTATTCGAACACTACGACTCACTCCATGTACACTGTGAAGAATATGGGGAGCATATTTTGACCAACTGTATTATAACGTCTTAATTGGGGGTTCCAGGGGTACAGTATGTGTATTTTACACCACTAGTATACCACAGGTCAATACTGTCGTCTCGCACATGTTCAGAACCATGAGTTATGTTGTTCCCTGCACATATCATTTTTATATTTTTTGCATATTTAGCAGGTTGTACTTTTGAACATTTATATTTGTTCATATTTGTTGTTCTTTACTGTTATATTTACTGTGTTTGCTGCTGCTGGAAGTGCAATTTCCTGAGGGAACCGTCCCGAGGATTAATAAAGTTCTTACCCATCTATCTATCAATCTATCTAAGTAGCACAATTTGACAGGCAGCATAAAAATGCAGAACGACGACAGCGGAGGAGGAGGCGGTCTCCGGCGGACACGGCGGCTGGCTCACCATTCATCTTGGGGCTGGCCGTCCCCTGCATCGGCTTGGCGTTCTTCTCCTGCGACTTGGAGCCGGCTGTTGGGCAGAGGGAAGGAGAGAATGGATGTCACACACGGAGGAAACAAATAAGGGAAACAAAATGGACGGTCAGCAGTGGCTGAGCGACCCTGGGGCGCGGTAAACCAACCACACACACACACACACACACACAGCGTTGGCGATTTAACACGGCCCCCGGTGGTTTCGTGTGTACCGTGGCGCACATTAAAAAATTAAAACCACAACCAACAAATCCTCGCTGTTTGCATGCTGCGCACAATGGGAGTGCAGAGTGACTTTTAATCAACTCCCTTTGTCTGTGCGGTCTCATCATTGAGCGGTGTGCCACTGGGTTTCTCATTGTGTCTCTCCCGGCGGCAAAACGAATGCGCACGGAACGACATGGAGGTTGAATGAACGCCGGTTGGAGTGCACTTCAACCCCGCAACCAACCAACAAAAGAAGCTTTCACCGCCGTCGACATGGCACCGGTTCACAGACCTGGGCCGAGAGGCCGGTGGGAGGGACGCGCCGACCCACACAGCACAACACACTCCCACCAATTATTCCGCTTCTCCAACCCTTTTAGGGGGGAACCCTGCGCCGGTACCCACACCGCTAGTCTGAGTGCTCCGCCGACGGAGCCATGACTATGTCGGAAAAGTGCCGAGACCGTACACGCAGCGGTCTCGGGACGGGATGATAGGTCGGAGGGGGAGCGCCGGGCCGAGGGGCCGGGTGAGGAGGGGTGAGGGGGTTGGGGAGGGTGAGGCGGGTGGGGAGGGATGTAGCGGGTGGGGAGGGATGTAGAGGGCGGGGGGAGGGTTGGAGGAGGAGGAGGAGGATGGGAGGATGAGGCAGGGGGAGAGGAGGGGGAGGAGGGATGTAAAGAACGGGGGAGGATGAGGAGGGTGAGGCCGAGGGTGGGTGAGGAGGGGGAGGAGGATGAGGAGGGACACAGGGTGAGACGGGTGAGGGGGGTTCACCTCGGCAGACGGGCACCTTCCCGGTCCAGCTGCCGTCGGAGCGGCACACCCGGTGCTCCGAGCCGCCGGCCAGGAAGAAGCCGGGCTGGCAGGAGTAGACCAACGTGAAGCCGTAGGAGGGCAGCTCCAGACCCACCACGTCAGCACTGGGGGGGCTGCGGGGCTGCTTACAGGAGTGGGCTGAAGGGAGGGGGAGAGAGAGAGAGAGAGAGAGAGAGAGAGAGAGAGAGAGAGAGAGAGAGAGAGAGAGAGAGAGAGAGAGAGAGAGAGAGAGAGAGAGAGAGAGAGAGAGAGAGAGAGAGAGAGAGAGAGAGAGACAAAGAGACAGAGGGAGGGAGAAGGCAAGAGAGTCAGGGGGAGAGAGAGGGAGAGGGAGGGAGAGAGAGAAAAGGTTACATTGTGCATCACTTCAAACACTCACTCACCTCATCTAAATTCTTGGTGCCGAAAAAGAAAGGAAGAAAATAGTGAGAGTGTGATAGAGAGAGCGAGAGAGAGAATGTTATATTGTCCATGCATCCCTGTAACTGGGGATTTTACTGAGAGAGAGAGAGAGATGAGAGGGAGATATTCCTTATGAAAAGGAACACCTTTTTTGCCACAGGAACAGACAAAGCCTACGGTACACCAGAAGCCTTTTACAAACTTAGTTTCCAGACATTAAAAATTCAGGAACGTGAAACCGACCAAAATTCAGGAACATGAAACAGACCTCCATCCACTGGCCTGTGGTGAACCTCTGCAGTGTATATGTAAATAGCTACCTTCAATGACTTCCGCTTTTGCACGGGACGCTAAGTAAATATATGGCCAAATACAATCGATCCACTCGAAAAAATAACTCCATTCCATCTCCGACTCCACAGCCGACATCGATAGCTCCCAATGCTACCATCACAGCAGGCATGGGACAGGGCTGATGAGGGATCCATACCCAAGAGCTCAGTGTGAGGTGTCAAAGGGATGGCCAGGGCACAGTGTGATGCCACGTGTGCAGCCTGATGAGAGGAGCTGGGCATGGATGGTGTGGCGGCTTGGTCACCCACAGACAGGAGCACTCACAGCTCCCACAGCAACCGCAGCACCAGGCTTTAAGACCAGGCCTGAAGACCAGGCCTGAAGACCAGGCCTGAAGACCAGGCTTTAACATCAGGCTTTAAGACCAGGCCTGAAGACCAGGCTTTAAGACCAGGCTTTAAGACCAGGCCTTAAGACCAGGCTTTAAGACCAGCCCTGAAGAACAGGCCTTAAGACCAGGCCTTAAGACCAGGCCTTAAGACCAGGCATGAAGACCAGGCTTTAAGACCAGGCCTGAAGACCAGGCATGAAGACCAGGCTTTAAGACCAGGCTTTAAGACCAGGCATGAAGACCAGGCCTTAAGGCCAGGCCTCAAGACCAGGCCTCAAGAACAGGCCTTAAGAACAGGCCTTAAGAACAGGCCTTAAGAACAGGCCTTAAGAATAGGCTTTAAGACCAGGCTTTGAGAACAGATTTTAAGACCAGGCGTTAAGACCAGGCTTTAAGATCAGGCTTTAAGTAAAATATAAAGAATATAAAACACAACAATTACAAGAATTACTAAATAAAGTAACCAAGAGAAGAATATTCCCATTCTATGCAAACTACTCATACATGCCTGATTTCCTTATAAAAATGTAATGAGAACATGCATGGCAGTCATGTGGTGTGAGGGAGATACGGTGCACACATGCAGAGTCTGCAGAGTGTGTGACGGGGGATGTATACAGCGACAGCGATACTGCCCTGTAGCATACCTGTACACTCCTGGACTATGGGATGTACAGCCATAGTTCCACCAAGGTCATTGGTGTGGAACAGGGCCCAGTGTACACATCCATATGGATTTAGTGCACATGCATGTATTGTATTTAGAGGCAAGAGGAAAACACACACACACACACACACACACACACACAACACACACACACACGTTTGTACGTGCACATGCATGCGCACATACACAAGAGGCATGAGGACACACACAAGGCATTCACACACACACACACACACACACACACACACACACACACACACACACACACACACACACACACACACACACACACACACACACACACACACACACACACACACACACACACACACACACACACACACAGGGCTCTTTAACGCCTTTCTATGGATGCAAAACATAATTGTCTTTCATAAGGAAAATATATGCCAAAAACAATAGATGATTCCATATCAAAGAAGAGGTGGGTGTGTGTAGCGCAAAGAAGAGCTTTATGTGCAAAGATGAAAGGCCTGTCTGAAGAGGAGAGCTGGGTGTTTCAATGGATCTCTGCATGAGAAAGGGAAGGGAGGGTCATATTCGTGTCAAACACACACACTTATGCAAACACACTCACCATCACCCCCCCCCATCACATGACCCTTAATCCCCACCCACCCACCTCCCAGTACTTACCCCCCTAAACATGTCTTAGATGAATCCCAGAGTCTCCCCGCTCCACTATCCTGGCCCCGCTCCTCTTCTCTACGTCTTTCTAATGTCATTAAGAGCCTACGACAGGCCAATTCAACATGGCGGTGTGTCACCACCAGCCAGGCTGCCTGCCTCGCTGACAGCACCCGGCTCAGTCTCCAGCCGTGCAGTTACCCCAGGTTGTTCTCTCCCTGTCACTGAGAGCTCACGCACGCACACGAACACACACACAGACACACAGGCAGGCAGCCACACACACAGGCAGGTGCACACATACACATATAGACACACGCGCGCCGGCAGGCACGCGCGCACACACACACACACACACACACACGCACACGGACACACACAGGCAGGCAGTCACACACAGGCAGGTGCACACATACACATATAGACACACGCACGCCGGCAGGCACGCGCACAAACACACACGGACACACAGGCAGGCAGCCACACACACAGGCAGGTGCACACATACATATATAGACACATGCACGCCGGCAGGCACGTGCACAACACACACACAGGTGCACACACACAGACACACATGAGTGCGCAAAAACACACAGAAGCAGACACACACACACACACACACACACACACACACACACACACACACACACACACACACACACACACACACACACACACACACACACACACACACACAGTTTCTCTCCCTGCTCTGGCACTTTATTCGCACCCTTTTCACAAGTCATTTGTTTGCTCCATTCCCGCTCCAACGGTAGCTCGTTTAATTAGGCTAAGCATGCACGTCGACGCTCGCACATGAACACGCCCCCGGGTGTCAGTTGGGGGCTGGCGTTTTGGCAGTTTGGCTTTCAGCCTTTGGTCCCGGGCTAATTTTGTAGAAAAGCACGCCGTGGAAACAACGTTTACCGAGCTCCATCGACAAGGAGAGCTCGTTCAGCCGGGGTTTTATATTCAACGTTTCAAAGCCCAAGCGAGGGTTTCGCCACTTCAAACGACGAGCGCACAACTTCATAGAAAGTGGTTAAAAGTGTGCCGTTATAATCCTGATAATGCCTGGAATCGGTGTGATGTTGTTCTCCCTTTGAAACACACATAAGGTCTCTGGATGAAATTAATGCGTCATAACGCGACAGCTTTGATACCTCAATCAAAGAAAACAGGCATTAAATGCTCCTTCGATGTGAGGTACATTTAGTGTGTGTGTATGTGTGTTTCTGCGTGTGCGTGTGTGTGCATGCTTGCATATCGATAGCCTCATAATCGTCTAAGTCATATTTTAAGATTCATCTTGTATTTTGCGTCAATGTGATGTCAAAATGCCCAAGGCAAACAGAGGACTTAGGCCGATGGCGGTCATGGAATGTAAAAAGCACTCTGATTGGCTTAGGATTTAGCCAATGAGGCGCAGTGAATCAGCCCCGTTAGGAGAGTAGATATCACAATTTGGCCAAGATATGACTCAAGAGGTCATGCTAATGAGGCTAACGATAACTTCATGCATAGGTGCGTGCATCTGTGTGATTGTGGGTGTGTGCATGAGAGACAGACAGACCATGAGTGTCTATTAAACACACAGTTTAAACCCCAGGTAGTCAGTAACCTTCTGCAGACTAACAACATCTGCAGCTTATCTCTGGGAGGTCTGAGAGCTGACTGCTACATCTCCTTTATAATGAATATATACATATATATACTGTATCTGTGTTGAGTTCTCCCCTTGCTATAGGGCTTGTACGTTGCATTGTCACAACACCGTGATCGTCTCTATTTTGGAAGCACGGGACAAGTTATTTTGTTTGGGGTGATGATGTGAATGTAAAGTTTTCTGTCACTGTTTTGGTACCAAATCATCCTGAAGTGATTTGTCATTACGGGGAGAACTTGTGTTTTGAATCCGCCACAGGATTCCTCAAGCGAGACCGGGGGGGAAAAACAACAATTTCATCAGCCGCGGTTATGGTATATTTATGTTGATTTCAAATCCTACAGAACTACAACACTCTCTCCCCTCTCTTCTCCCCTCAACATGGCGGAGTGTCGCCCCAGAAAAAACCTCAGCTGATGCGTTCTGACGAACGGGCCCACTAGCAATAGACTTGCTTTCTAGAGAGCACCAGAATAAATACTGATAGAAAAAGGCTCAGCCTCGGAAGCGGTTTGTGATCTGCATTGAGACAGCATTGTTGATTCGGGTGGCGTGCGTGGGCGGGCGGAGCAGTTGGTGTTCTTCCTGGATGCCATGCCCCCACCTTCACAGCCATTGCAAAAGATGACTGGCCGCATTATTCATGCCGACCTCCCGCACGCAATCTGTGTTTACGTTGCATGCCGCGGAAAATAACGAATACATGTCGTGTAGACCGAAGAACAGCAACAACAACAAGAAAGAGGAGAAAAAAATAGAGAACTGGCACGAAGAGAAACAACAGCGACGCAGAGGAACCGGAAAAGAACCAAGAGCGGGAACAGCCTTCCTCCCACTCCCGACTCCGAGCCGACGTGTCGAGAATGTGTTTCAGGCGACGGCGCCTCGTGTTTGGAGCCGCCGGGATCCGTGTTACGCGACGCCGCGGGGACCGGCGTCCTATATCTACCGCCTCTCAAGGGCCCGCAGAAGACATGGAAGGTCAATCCGGCCGTTTAGCAGTCCGAGGGCCATTCGCGGCTCAGACAAACACGCAATGCCCCTGAGGCTGGGTGGCTGAGCCGCTCCGAGTGTGCGGATCAGAGAGGTATCCGGAGTCAAGTCCTCGCCGAATGCGATGGCAAGCCATGGGAAAGCGATTGGGCGGCATGGGGCTCAGGAGGTAGAGCGGGTTGGCTGGTAACCGCAAGGTTGCGAGTTTCGATCCCCGCGGTTCCTCGTAGATGAGTGTAGAGGTGTCTCTGAGCAAGGCACCTCAGCCTAACTAATCCCGACGAGCTATGGCTGTCGCCTTGCATGGCTGATGCCGCCGGCGGTGTGTGAATGTGTGCATGAATGGGCGAATGCAAGATTGTACAGCGCTTTGAGTGGCCACGGGTTACAAAAAGGCACTATATAATGCAGTCCGTTTACCATTTACCACGGAGGCAGACTGGTTTCTAGCCCGGCGACGCCAGCCTTCGAACCAACCTGGTCTCACAGGAATCCGTCAAATGACTACGGACGCTTAACTCAAAATCCGTGGGATCATTACGGAAACACGACACAGATCCCCGTTTCAACGAGCGAGTCGACCACGGGCGCTTAACTCAAAATTAATGGTTTGACATTCCGTTCTGTGGAAGACGAAAAAGGTGCAACCGTGCTCTGGGACACGATTCAATAGATTAACGGTTGTGCGCATGAGCACGAAATCACGTGACATATAGGTGATATATATATACTATATATATATATAGATATATATATATCTATACATAGATATATATATCTATATATGTATAGATATAGATATATAGTCATTTGACGGATCCCTGTGTGACTAGGTTGACTCGCTCGGTGAAACGGGGATCTGTGTCCGTGCGCATATTACGGAAATCGGCGTGTTTCCGTTATGATCCCACGGATTTTGAGTTAAGCGTCCGTAGTCATTTCACGGATTCCTGTGAGACCAGGCTCCTTCGAACACGGCAGCGAGAACGACACACACATCTGTGTGTCGGTAATCTGGGTCACCTCGCCACGCTCATTTTAGTATCCCCCCCCCCCCGAAAACATAAACAAACAAACACGCACACACGCTCAAACGGTGTGTAGAGCACGCAGGGAAGAGATTGAACAGCAGCCAGGTGTGACATGTGTCTGTCACACCTGGGCGCGCGTGTTGGGTGTTTGTGAAGGAAACTGGGTCAACGCAAACATGCTCCCCCCCCCTGCTGTGACCGTGTCTGTCGGCGGCAGTCGATCATGTCAACTATCTATGTATAGGAATAAAAAAACACACAAACACCCCTGGGCTCGACCTAAAGTGCTCCACATCGTGCGGCACCTTCTGTCCGATCGTGACCGTTGCGTTACCAAGACGATGCGAAAAAAGGGTGAGTGAATGTTAATGCCGCAACACTGACGGTATCAGAGCTAAGGGGTGGTGGTGGTGGTGGTGGGGGGTAGCAGAAAAAGTCAAAACGTCTTGAATATTTCATGCTGCTTCTCAACGGTTGTTTTGATGTCAATATGTGCCATTGCCGGTGCGCTGAGCGGAGCGCTACCTGTGAACTTTGGTGATTTCTTCCATTAGATCGATTGAATTCCATTAAAGTGTAACAGTGTCCGCGGTAATCCCCACTGAGCTCTTTCTGATACGGTAAGCAGCCGTGGGCTTCATACTTTAGGCAGAGTTTAAATGGCAGCCAAAGTCAATGTTCAATCTGCCTGAAAGGAATCTGAGAGGATTCTAAGATGACCCCAGGGCCCGACGCAGACACACACACACACACACACACACACACACACACACACACACACACACACACACACACACACACACACACACACACACACACACACACACACACACACACACACACACACAGAGAGACAGAGTCAAATATGCGGCAATTCAGACAAACCCCACCGTACATAACCCACATAAATACACACATACACATGCAAACACACACACCCAGACACCAACACCTTGAAGCGCACACACTCACACCCACCCACACACATACACCTTCAAGCGCACACAAACACACACACAAACACACACACTGGGCACAGTGCTTGAGGGATCAGGCGGACTGTGAAGTCTAGGTATTAGTGTTTCTGCCAGCTCAGCAGGAGGAAACTCTGCTGGGTATTACATCCTCGGCCTGGATAAGGAACCATGCTGGACTAAATATCATTTGCATTCCCTCCAGCGGCCCGCACCAGTCTGTTGTTCCTTAACACCTCTTTACTGGAGGGCAGGCAGACTAAACCCTCAGAACGCACTGTAGGTCACCACCCACAACACCTACTCAGACTGGGCCCTGATTCGAGTCCCATAAATGTTGATAACATCACACACTATCGTCACAACACAAAACAAACAGTCATTCATGGGGACCAAGTCTGAACCCGGACCAGGCCTTGACCAGGACCGGCTCTCGACCAGTACACGTTCGTGACCAGTACCAGGTCTGGACTCCCTGCTAGAATCATGTATCCCAACGGGGTCTTCCTGGCAAAATAAAGGACGAAGAAATAAAAAACAGGAATAAAACAAACAAAATGTTAGGCTATTGAATGCCCTGCCGGTCTGCCCCGGACCGGGAGCTCCAGCGGTTAGCGTTGGAGCCCAGGGCGTGGCACTGTGTCTGCCCAGCGCTCCGCTCCAGCAGATGGATTAACGGCAGAGGGAAACATTTCCCCGGAGGGCCCGAACGAAGAGCATCCATCCATCTCAACTCAGGAGGGGGGGGGGGGGTGTAAGGGGAGCTTCCCTGATGGCTTCGCCCCCTGGTGGAGGGGGTCTTACCCAGGGACCCTTAAGGGAGGGAGGGGGGGGGGGGGGGTCGATTACTTATCGACCTGAGGGAGAGTTATCAGTTACATGTCTCCAGCCGAGGAGCTGAAGGTGGCGTGGGGAGTTGTGTGTGCGTCAGTGTGTGTCTGTGGCAGGTTCTACGAGAGAGAGAGAGAGAGAGAGAGAGAGAGAGAGAGAGAGAGAGAGAGAGAGAGAGAGAGAGAGAGAGACAGAGACAGAGACAGAGACAGAGACAGAGAGCAGACAGAGAGAGAGAGAGAGACAGAGAGAGACAGAGACAGAGAGAGAGACAGAGACAGAGAGAGAGAGAGAGAGAGAGAGACAGAGAGACAGAGAGAGACAGAGAGCAGAGAGAGAGAGACAGAGAGAGAGACAGAGAGAGCTTATGAGAGAGCAGCAGAAAGAGACAGTGAGAGAGAGAGAGAGAGAGAGAGAGAGAGAGAGAGAGAGAGAGAGAGAGAGAGAGAGAGAGAGAGAGAGAGAGAGAGAGAGAGAGAGAGAGAGAGAGAGAGAGAGAGAGAGAGAGAGAGAGAGAGAGAGAGAGAGAGAGAGAGAGAGAGGGAGGGAGGTTGTGAGCGAGCAGGAGAGAGAGGGGGCTAGCAGTACTTACGGACACATGTAGGCTGTGTTCCGCTCCAGGTGAGTTCTGCCAGACACAGTCTGGTGGTGGAGCCCTGGAGCAGGTGGCCCTGTTGACACTGGAACTCCACCCGGCTGCCCACCTGCTCAGCACACACACACACACACACACACACACACACACACACACACACACACACACACACACACACACACACACACACACACACACATAATGCAAAGTGAACACGGTGATGTCATTTTAAAATCATAAATAAAGCGTGTGAGAATGTGTGTGTGTGAATTGGTTAATATGTCAGTGTGTGTGCTTACATCTGTGTGAATTGTTAAATGTGGGAGTGTGTATGTTTGCATGTGTGTCAACTGATAAATGTGTGTGTGTGTGTGTGTGTGTGTGTGTGTGTGTGTGTGTGTGTGTGTGTGTGTGTGTGTGTGTGTGTGTGTGTGTGTGTGTGTGTGTGTGTGTGTGTGTGTGTGTGTGTTCATGTATACTTGCATTTGGTTTTTAGGCAATTGTTTCTGAATGTCCCAAGAGTACAACATTTTTGGTGAATAAGATGGAGATGGATACAACACTATTTGTCAATGTGAAATGGGACAGCTGCTGTGTTTCCCGGCCAATTAACTGTGTTTATAATATTAAACATGGTTTAATTATATAAACAAGGTTTAAGTTGGCGCCCGAGACGGGAAACGCGAAGACTATTCCCAACTGCTTTTTTTCCTCACCCCAAACGCAAGCAGTCTTTTAACGATAAAATAACTTCTCTCTACTTTCTAAAATAGAAGTGCTTCCGCCATGTCTGCTGACCATCGGGACAAGAGACACCACCACACGAAAATGGATCGCCGAGAGAAAGCGAAAGTGAAAGTAAAAGTGCAAGGGAGGTGAAAATAAAAAGAGCAACACAGGCTGTTGTCTCCGGTGTGCACCCGGTTGGGATAAAACTTGGGAACACTTTCTTTTGGGGTTTTTCTGCACGTCCTTGCAGCCACATCTCGTCATCCAACGGAATAAACAATGACCGCCCGTGTGAGAGCCACCTGGGACTCTAGCTATAGATAGTCTGCAGGCCCCTGGTGCCCATCTGCGGCGCCCATACCGCCTCCTCAAGGATGCTACCTCTCCCTGGGCTAAACACATACAGTGCTGGTCATCCTGGTTGAATATTTAAACCAGGGCTATTTGAAGTTGGAGCACAATGACGTGCTTGAGAGAAGGCTGAAGGACTCTCTGATTAAAGTGTGCGGTTGTTACTACACTCTACCGCTTTTTTATTTATATTATTTCCGTTTGAAGTCCTGCACAGAGAAGAAACGTGTGTGCGTGTGTGTTGTGTGTTTGTGTCTGTGTGTGTGTGTGTTTGTGTCTGTGTGTGCGTGTGTACGTGTGTACGTGTGTACGTGTGTACATGTGTATGTGTGTGTGCGTGTGTGCGTGTGTGGTGTGTGTGTGTGTGTGTAACGTCGAGGAGATCCACGTCCATAAGGGAAAAACAGGGAGCACTCAACATGGCCGCTGTAAACCAACAACGCCGTACGGCAAAAGTACGACGAGAAGTGTGGAGTGCAAAGTTAAACCGAGTGGGCGGCGAGAACACCCACCACATCTCTGCTGCTCGGCTCCTTCATAAGGACCCCAGTCAAGTGAAATTAAGTGGAGTGGGTTAAAGGGGCTTACAGCGCGAGGACCCCTGGCGGCTGACAGGAGGGGGAGTGATTACATGTTGACGGAGGGAAGAAAGAAGGGAAAAAAAATAACTAGGCCACGGCTCTGTTGTTCGTCACCTCAAGGTCAACGTACAGTGAGGAAAAAAAACTAAGAATAACCTCGACGTTACAGACAAGTCCGACTAGCACGTGGAGGCAGACGTGAGCTGCTCCGGATCAGTCTACCTCCATGTGCTGAAGGTGATGTGGGGAGCAGTCCATCTGTGTGAGAGCAGAGAGCAAGAGCAAGAGCGAGAGCGAGAGAGAGAGCGAGAGAGAGAGAGGAGAGAGTGAGAAGAGAGAGAGAGAGGAGAGAAGAGAGTGAGAGAAGAGAGTGAGAGCTTAGGATAGAACACGTGGGAGAGAGACTTTCAATGAGAGAGAGAGAGAGAGAGAGAGAGAGAAAGGAGAGAGTGAGAGAGAGAGAGAGGAGAGAGTGAGAGAAGAGAGTGAGAGAGAGAGAGAGCGCAAGAGAGTGAGATAGAGAGAGCTTAGGATAGAACACGTGGGAGAGACTTTCAGAGAGAGAGAGAGAGAGAGAGAGAGAGAGAGAGAGAGAGAGAGAGAGAGAGAGAGAGAGAGAGAGAGAGAGAGAGAGAGAGAGAGAGAGAGAGAGAGAGAGAGAGAGAGAGAGAGAGAGAGAGAGAGAGAGAGAGAGAGAGAGAGAGAGAGAGAGAGAGAGAGAGAGAGAGAGAGAGAGAGAGAGAGAGAGAGAGCGAGAAGGACCCCGCCCTCCTGATTCCCCCCGCCTCTAATCGAGCCTCGTCTCCCTGGGAGACGGCGCCGTGGTGTGCGTACCTTGAACCCGGTGGTGTAATTCATGAAGCCGTGCTGCGGCGTGCCCGGGTTCTCACAGCTGGTCCTGGACGGCTCTGGAAAAGAAGGGCAGATTCATCACGTCCTCGCACAGCAGGACGCCGGTAGAGCCGGCTGCGATAAGGCGTCTCAGGTGCCCCGGATGCTGGGGGGGGGGGGGGGTGCTAAATAGTTCAAGCTGTCAATTACCGCCGGCGAGACACACGGCGCTAATGCCGCTGTTAGCCCTGTGGTAATTCCAGTCAGGGTCAGCCAATGAACACCTGATCTAGTGCCGGGCTATGTGTAGTCAACGGTGGCGTCACTCGCTCACGGCCAGGGCTGGCACGGCCTGGCCGTGAGCGAGTGACACCACCGTAGTACTGTAGTGTTGTTGTTTCTAGTGTTGGCTATACGGGTGAGTTGTAGTTTTAATGTTGTTATTGATTTGATTTGGTTGAGTTGTAGTTCTGGTGTTATTGATAAGGTAGAGCTAGTATTACTGACTAGGTTGAGTTGTAGTCATATTGTTATACATAATGTTGAGCTGTGGTTCTAGTGTTATAGATGAGGTTGAGCTGTGGTTCTAGTGTTATAGATGAGGTTGAGCTGTGGTTCTAGTGTTATAGATGAGGTTGAGCTGTGGTTCTAGTGTTATAGATGAGGTTGAGCTGTGGTTCTAGTGTTATAGATGAGGTTGAGCTGTGGTTCTAGTGTTATAGATGAGGTTGAGCTGTAAGGTAGAGTGATAGTGAGGTGAGCTGTGTCTAGTGTTATAGATGAGGTTGAGCTGTGGTCTAGGTTCATATATGAGTTGAATGCTGTGGTTCTAGGTTAATGAGTTGCAGCTGTGTTGTCTAGTGTACAGATGAGGTTGAGCTGTGGTTCTAGTGTTATAGATGAGGTTGAGCTGTGGTTCTAGTGTTATAGATGAGGTTGAGCTGTGGTTCTAGTGTTATAGATGAGGTTGAGCTGTGGTTCTAGTGTTATAGATGAGGTTGAGCTGTGGTTCTAGTGTTATAGATGAGGTTGAGCTGTGGTTCTAGTGTTATAGATGAGGTTGAGCTGTGGTTCTAGTGTTATAGATGAGGTTGAGCTGTGGTTCTAGTGTTATAGATGAGGTTGAGCTGTGGTTCTAGTGTTATAGATGAGGTTGAGCTGTGGTTCTAGTGTTATAGATGAGGTTGAGCTTGTGGTTCTAGTGTTATAGATGAGGTTGATGAGCTGTGATTAGCTGAGCTGTGGTTCTAGTGTTATAGATGAGGTTGCGCTGCGGTTCTAGTGTTATAGATGAGGTTGAGCTGTGGTTCTAGTGTTATAGATGAGGTTGAGCTGTGGTTCTAGTGTTATAGATGAGGTTGCGCTGCGGTTCTAGTGTTATAGATGAGGTTGAGCTGCGGTTCTAGTGTTATAGATGAGGTTGAGCTGTGGTTCTAGTGTTATAGATGAGGTTGAGCTGTGGTTCTAGTGTTAGAGATGAGGTTGAGCTGTGGTTCTAGTGTTAGAGATGAGGTTGAGCTGTGGTTCTAGTGTTATAGATGAGGTTGAGCTGTGGTTCTGTCTTACCTATGCATCGGGGGGGCGCCCCGCTCCAGGTGCCGTCCTCCTGGCAGAGGCGGGTGGTGGAGCCCACTAGCAGGAGGGGGGGGCCGCAGCTGTACGACACCTCCGACTTGAAGATGAAGCTCCGGCCCTCCCTCCGTCCCCGTGCCGGGGTGCCCGGGTCCCCGCAGAACTTGGCTGCGAAGGGAAGAGACGCCACTGCTTGAACAGATTGATTACACAGGGCTTTGTCTTTATCACTAAATAGTATTCACTGCCACTAAAAGACTGTACTGGGTGAAAGGTTGGAGCCAGGAACCTGTTATTATTAATCTATTATCTAATATTATATTCCTGAATTCATGAAATTTCATGAAATCAAACATGAAACATTTAACATGAAAATTCCTGAAACAAAATGGTTGCCATGGAGGGCAGTTGGTGGCGGTGAGCGGCTAAGATGGCCGACATAGCGTCGACCACGCACAGCCGCCATCGTCCCAGGTCAGGGGGAGATGATTCACGACAACCGTGGCAGATAAAACAGGTCTTAAGGTTTCCTCCCCAACACATTATTCCTTGATCAGGATTGTGTTTTATGGCATCCCGACCACATTAAACACCTCATTTCAAGATCGGATTAATCCATCCGGCCCGGCCCTTATTTATTCCCCAGCCGTTAACCCCGACAGCGGCTGGCTATGCCCGGAAAGAAGAGAAGCCTTCGCCGGGTGGTGGTGGTGGTCGTCGGAGGTGAAAAGAGGTCACGGCACTCTCTAATTTCGATCTTAATAATTACTCGCTGAGAAGCTCGTTCTTTTCACTTCAGGTTATAGCGAACCGGAGCCAACTGCCACTTCGATTCCCGTCAAAGTCTCTCTCTCTCTCTCTCGTGGCCCCAACTCTAATGGGACCCCAGCCTGAGCCCTGAAGCGAACCAAAACGCAGTCCGTCCAATACTCTCTCCGCCCTCTCTTTAGGGTTGTGTTCCTCGTCGCTGGAGTTCCGGAAGACTGTGGCGTGATTGGACCCCAGGGACCGCCATCAAAATAAGCCCCTCTTCCGTTAACGGACTCCACCTGTTCATTTATCCAGTTACCTTCATCATTAGTCCCCTATTGCTCCAGTCAGGGCGTATTCATCGTTTGGTGTGGTTGATTCGAGACGAGTTATTCCGGCTACAACCCGCCGCTTCTAAGCTATTCGTTACACAGGCTTGCACGCCAAATGTGTCTCTGGCGTACGGAAAATGTTTGTTTTGTGGTCACTCTTTAAACCGTCTTTGATTATCTAGAAAAGCGCTAGATAAATCAAATGCATTATTATTATTATTATTCACCAGTAGGCAAAGCCTTTGCTTTTACATTACCGTGGGGAAGCACTGGCCACGGGAGATGGGGCACGGGAGTGATAAGGGGGGGGGGGGGGGGTGTGAGAGTAACGCTAGATAAAAGAGGCAGGTAGAGAAGGGTCACACAGCCGACCAGCCAGGCGGCTTTGAGCGAGGCAGCGCCACGCGGCAGCAGGCTGCTTCTGGGTCATTATAACAGGGCCGGCCTCGGGGGGACCACACATCTGTCGGCGCACTAAGGCCTGGAGTCAGAGATAAGTCCTCCTACCGCCTCACCGTCACCCAAGACACCAGAGAGAGCGAGGGGGAGAGAGAGGACGATCGGGGGGGGGGGCTTCAAGCGGACTCCACCCCCACCTTCAAGACACGATAGAGTGAGGGCAAGAGAGGGACAGGTGGGTTGGGGGGGAAGAGGGGGCTTCAAGCAGACCCCCCCCCCCCCCCCCTCCAAGAAACGAGAAAGCGAGGGCGAGAGAAGTAAGAAGGGGGGGAGGGGGGGGAGAGGGACTGGTTGGGGGAGAGTAGGCTTCAAGAAGACTCCTCTCCCCCCCCCTCCCCCCTCCAAGACACGACAGAGGGACGGGTGGGCGGGAGAGATGGACTTCAATAGACCCCCCCCCACCCGCTGGCTCGATGGATACCAGCTAAACTACCAAAGTTTAGAGACCCGTGGACGAGGACAAGCCAGATCTCAGACGATGGCATAAATGGCCTGCAAGGACCGTTATCTCCGCACCGGACTCTACGTATTCACAGACCCTCTTGCGCCGGGTAAGACCTTGTCAATTGTTTTTTTTTTTCCCCCCCTGTGCTGCATCACCCTCGGCGATGAGGCGTGCGTCTTCAATCCGTCCAATGAGATCGCTCCAGGTGAACACGCATCTTGTTTGATGAGCCAACAAATAACGATGCAAATGAGGTCTCCGGCAGGAGTGGGACGTGGCGCTTGTCTGACACTTCTAACCCCGTCTTGGTATTCGGACGACGCGCGCCGGTGACAATGGCGCGCCGGCCGCGTCGCTGATGTGCACATCAGTCACAAAGCTTCAAGGCTTCAAGGCTGAGGCGAGTGCACAGTTTTATAGAAATATGAAAGAGATGGCGGCAAGACCAAAGCAAGCTCGGAATATTTGATGCCTGTAAGAGCAGGGCGAGCGAGAGAGAGAGAGAGAGAGAGAGAGAGAGAGAGAGAGAGAGAGAGAGAGAGAGAGAGAGAGAGAGAGAGAGAGAGAGAGAGAGAGAGAGAGAGAGAGAGAGAGAGAGAGAGAGAGAGAGCGAGAGTGCGACACACATATATACACCCACACAAAATCAGAGATGGAGATAGAGGAGAGGGACTGACGGACGACGGGAGAGGCAGGCAGTGATGGAGGGAGAGAGGGAGAGAGTGAGGCAGAGAGAGAGCAAGAGAGTGGGAGAGTGATAGAGAGCAAGAGCGAGAGAGAGAGAGAGAGCGAGATAGAGAGAGAGAGAGAGAGCGAGAGCGAGAGAGAGGCAGACAGACAGACAAAGAGAAAAGGGACAGACAAAGAGAGACAGACGCACAGATTGCCCCGGCACTTTCTTGCGGTTCCATTGGCTCCTTCCTTGATAAATTATATATGCTTTAAAGCCTCTGTAGGCAGAGGACAAATTCAAAGTCGGGGACCAGAGTCTCTTCCCAGGGGAGCCAGGCTGCAGATATGTTCTGCTTCTCTCCCTCTCCCCCTGCCATCCCTCTATTCTCCAGCATGAACACGAGCCTAAAGTACAGTATGGTCATGTTTCTTATCCAACCGTGTCCATACTGCAGCCGGGGCCTGCAAACCACGACAGGAGTTCTACATGTTTTCAGCACCCTGTAGATTACAAAAAAAAAGGGACTGTTGGTCCCTGCAGATGGCAAGGACAAGAAAACATGCCCACGACACAGACCACCTGGCCTGTTTTATACATGAAGGGGTTTCGTACAAAGAACCACGTTGTGTGTACATCTCACAGAGCCACTTGTGTCAGAGTAGATCTAATGAATACGGGGGTGAGCAGCTCTTGTATTAAAAAACAACAGTATTTTCAGTTTCATGCGGTGGATCTCGTTGTTGAGAAATCCCACGGGGGCCACCACCATGGTTCCAGCGAGCGTATCGGCGTTCCCCTTTTTCGTAATTGCTCCGAAAGAATTGATCCAGCAAGAAGCCGGACCTACTGCGACGGCCCTACCGCTTGCCCCTCTCCCCCCCTGTGATGAATGCCTGTATCGGGGGGATTCTGCTGAGCAGGGGGGGGGGAGCAGCGAGCTCTATGCAGCCGCTGCCGTTTGGAGTGCGCGCGTGCATCGCTAGCTATCGACTCAGCCCCTCGACGAGGTGTCCGCGGGCCCCGTCGTCTGTCGCAAATAACACTTTCCTGACAATCCAACGCATGGATAATCCCTCTTCCTCCCCCCCCCCCCCCCATCCCTCTGCAATGCTAAATTATAATCAGCACTTTCCACCCCGTTGTTTTAATTCTCCATCCTGCCTCCCTTTGCCTCCCCCTCCAGAGTGATTCACCTAGGGGAGCGTTGGGGGGTTCCACTGAGGGGTACAAAGAAGGCGGCCCCCCGGGAGAGGCATCGCCTGCTTCAGGGGGGGGAGGAATGATCATTGATCAGCCCGGATGGTATTTACGTGGCTGCTTAATCTGTGTCAATTCCGCCCTTTCATTTCACACCCTATGAGTTTGGCCTATGTTAGCTACTGAGCAACGGAGCCATAAACTATAACTAATGCCCGAGAGTCGTCTCACAGGACAGGACGGCACACGGCACGCGAGACACTCACAGAGTGAGCTGCTGGGAGAGGGGGGAGGTCAGCACTGCTTGGGATGGGTCGGTGATGGTGTGTGGTGGTGGTGGTGGTGGAGGGAGGTGGTGATGGCGGTGGTGAAGATGGCGGTGGCGGTTATGTTGGTACTGGGTGGTGATGGTGATGGTAGTTGAGCGGTGGTGGTAGGGTTGCTCATAATAATTAAAGGAGATGCTGCATAACACACACAGACACAGACAGACACACACACACACACACACACACACACACACACACACAACACACACACACACACACACACACACACACACACACATGTTTGTGTATGTTTGTGGAATTTATGCTCTTTGCCTCTTTGCAAAAGCAAGCCAGCAACTATAAAAACACAAGTAAAAGTACTGGGGAAGCCAGCATTAACAAAGCCAAGAGTTTCTGGGTTTGAAGCAAAATAATACCAGCTATCTCAAAAATATCCATCTACAGATCTAGTTCTTCAAATCCTCTGCATGCCAATTAATGAAGACAACGATCCAGCCGGTCATCTAACCAATCAGAAGTGTCGAACTAATTGGGAGATGCCCATTCGCTTAATGTTGCCCATAGAGCTTGGGTGGGTTTGGAAACCCACCAGCACCGAGAGACACAGCCGGCATGAGCTAAAACGGAACACTAAATGGGAAATACTCATCTAGGCTGGACGTTGTGGACAGGGAAGCGTCACAGGTTATTGGACGCAACCGTGAAGCGTGCTGTCCATACAGGACGGCCTGTTACCAGCTCACTCAATATGCACCCCAATGCATTGCTATAAACGCCCGTCTCAACGTGAAGGATTCACTGTCCCTCCCGCTCCTTCTTTGTCAAATGAATGTCAGCTGAATGCTAAAGGCCAAGGCGAGACGGAGAGGGCTACTGGATGGAGCACGCCTCCCATGAATTATGAGGAGGGATTTGTTAGAGGATTCCTTAGTGACACATGATGTTCCCTTGTGCTATTAATTAAATGACCTCGCTCCCATTCTCCGTGGGCGGCAGTGAAATACGGACTCAGGTGTCCGGGGCCATTTCAATCCACTGAGTATGAATACGTTTGTTTGCAAGCAAGAACTCGGAAATCCATTTGGGAGGAAAAGACACAGAACGACTTGTAATGACACAACTTCTGCTATTGATGCTAATAACGATAAAAACAAACAATGATTGGTCAACATTAATTTCCACAAATATAGTCTATAGTTTTTACTTTTTCTGGTTGAGGCCATAATTCATTAATAATAAAATCCCATCATCAATACACCGTTATCCTCTCATCCTCGTCGTACAATCTTAATGATCATAAATCTTCATTATCGTCATCATCATACACAACCTTCAGCATCATACAACCTTAATTGTCATCACGTAATCATTATCATCCTCATCATATTATCTTCATCCCCATATAGTCATCTTCACCATCATCGTATAACCCTCATCCGAATATAATCTTTGTTTAATCTTCACCATCGTTTTGTAATCTTCATCACGTCATTATGTGATTATCCACATCATCGTTTTACCTTCCTCATCATCATCATATACCCATCCACATCTTGATCCTGATTTTATAATCCTTATCTTGTATATTCTTCCTCATCATCATACTTCTCATCTTATCAGTTCAGCTCCATTGTATATGAGAGAGAGAGAGAGAGAGAGAGAGAGAGAGAGAGAGAGAGAGAGAGAGAGAGAGAGAGAGAGAGAGAGAGAGAGAGAGAGAGCGAGAGAGAAAGAGAGCGAGAGAGAGAGAGAGCGAGAGAGAGAGAGAGAGAGAGAGAGAGAGAGAGAGCGAGAGCGAGAGCGAGAGCGAGAGAGAGAGAGAGAGAGAGAGAGAGAGAGAGAGAGAGAGAGAGAGAGAGAGAGAGAGAGAGAGAGAGAGAGAGACAGAGAGAGAGAGAGAGAGACAGAGAGCGAGAGAGAGCGAGAGAGAGAGAGAGAGAGAGAGAGAGAGCGAGAGCGAGCGCGAGAGCGAGAGCGAGAGAGACAGAGAGACAGAGAGAGAATGTGTGAGTGTGTTTGCGTGTGAGTGTGTGTGGGAGAGTGTGAGTGTGTGTGAGTGTGAGTGTGTGTATCTATGCATACGCACGTACATGCGTGAGTGCATGTGCGTGCGTGCTTGTGGGCGTGTGTGTGTGTCTGGACGTGTGTGTCCGTCTATATATGGGTGTGTGTGCATATGCGTGCGTGCCGTGTGTGTGCCTCGTGCGATGGAGACTCACGTAGGCAGCGAGGCGTCTCTCCGCTCCAGGCGCCCTTCCCCGTGCAGGTGAGGACGGCTGGGAAGGACAGCTCGTAGCCGGGCAGGCAGCGGTAGCTCACGCTGGCGCCCCACTCCAGCACCGTGCCCTCCCGCACGCCGTTGGGGACCGCGGGCGGGGTCGGGCACGTCACCACTGGGGAGGGAGAGGAGAGGACCGGGGAGGGGGGGAGAGGAGAGGACCGGGGCGTCAATACAGGAGTGGGGACACAGTTTGACACGCACACATCCAAGGACTCCTTAGACACGCACATCCAATGACTCCTGAGACACACACATCCAATGACTGCTTCAACGCACACATCCAATGACTCCTTAGACACACACATCCAATGACTCCTTAGACACACACATCCAATGACTCCTTCAACGCACACATCCAATGACTCCTGAGACACACACATCCAATGACTCCTGAGACACACACATCCAATGACTCCTTCAACGCACACATCCAATGACTCCTTAGACACACACATCCAATGATTCCTTAGACACACACATCCAATGACTCCTTAGACTCACACATCCAATGACTCCTTAGACACACACTTCCAATGACTTCTTCAACGCACACATCCAATGACTCCTTAGACACACACATCCAATGACTCATTCGACGCACACATCCAATGACTCCTTCGACGCACACATCCAATGACTCCTTCGACGCACACATCCAATGACTCCTTCGACGCACACATCCAATGACTCCTTCAACGCACACATCCAATGACTCCTGAGACACACACATCCAATGACTCCTTCAACGCACACATCCAATGACTCCTTCGACGCACACATCCAATGACTCCTTCGACGCACACATCCAATGACTCCTTCGACACACACATCCAATGACTCCTTCGACACACACATCCAATGACTCCTTCGACACACACATCCAATGACTCCTTCGACACACACTTCCAATGACTCCTTCGACACACACATCCAATGACTCCTTCAATGCACACATCCAATGACTCCTTCGACACACACATCCAATGACTCCTTCAACGCACACATCCAATGACTCCTTCGACGCACACATCCAATGACTCCTTCGACGCACACATCCAATGACTCCTTCGACACACACATCCAATGACTCCTTTGACGCACAAATTCAGAGACTCCTCTGCATGACCACACACAGCGATGGTCCACTAGATCTCCACCACTGTTTCCTTGCTCTAATGTGGCACAAGAGGCAATTAACCCGAATGCTTTGGTTTGAAGATAACGACTTTTATTGGAGGGGATGCAGCCCTCGTGCTGAGATTGGTGGTGCTGTGGCGACCGTGATGCATCGTCGGGGGCTGATTGTGCAGAGTGCAAACCGAACAAAAGTGTCCTACTTTACTAAAAGCGTTTATGAATAAACATAGCGCCATTTGTAAACACTCCTCGTCTCGCCCCTGAAAAAAGTAATTATTTGTTTTTTACAACGTTTTACTATCGCTACCCCCATTCCATTTTCGTTTATTTTTTTTGTTGTTTTTGTTTTGATATGTTGTTCGTTTTTGTAATGTATTTTTTCCATTAGTTAACATTGAAATGGGCGAAGAATAATGGGCAACGACTGACTTGTTGTTCCAGGCAACATGCTTTGCATTGCATAACATTTACATACCAAATGTTGCAGGCTTTCTGCGCGAGTACAAGCCGCCGCTTCAGAGCTGTATGTTTTCATAGGCTTGCACGCCGTGTGTGAAACCAGGTCTCGGGTATACAGGAAATGTTCTTGGTTTTGAAGAAAACATTGGGATTTTCTCCCCATGTTGTGTTATTGAGAACAGTCCCTGAGTATACGGCATCCTTCCCCCACGATAAACACCAGAAAATAACCACGTCTTGGATCCGTGTAAACTTGAAACTTTCTGCGCGACAAACACAATAAATGCATGCATAATGCCGCTCAGAGTTTAATCTGACACACTTGGAGATAATCCCGTGGGGAGGCAGATGGGATGTGAGTTTTGGTGACGTGAATAAATTACCGCAGTTGTTTTATACCATTAGTGTCCTTCCTCTCTCCACTCAGTCACTCACAAACACACACACACACAAACATACACTCACACTCACACAAACACAAACACGCACGCTGGTGGATGCAAGTAAGCTCTCCCTGCAAGCACATGACGTGCCCCCCCCCCCCACCACACACACACACACACACACACACACACACACACACACACACACACACACACACACAACACACACACACACAACACACACACACACACACACACACACACACACACACACACACACACACACACACACACTTTTGGACCACTTCCAACCGGAGATTGTGCAAACCCAAGGCAAGGCCGGGGCTCCTCAGAGGCTTCTGTCTGACTAGATCAGGAGTCAAGTCCCTGGTTACTTCAACTGTCATGTTAACGCCGGCAAATCTCCCACGCCGGCTTTTTTAGTGGAACAGACTCGCCATCACTTTCGCTCTCCGAGTACACGGCTTCCCCGGCACCGAGCTGTCCTGCGGGCGCACACAGCTGTGTTGGCGACCTGTTCCTGTTTGTTGCTCTAGGCAAGCGGCGTGCGATCACGCCGAAATTGAATTGGGGTCATCTTGAGAGAAGGTGAGGTCCCGAAGCACTATGGGGAAAAGCCAATTTTCCCTCTGACCACATGGCGACGGGCAGAGGTGTCTACATGCAACGTGTCGAATCGGTATCTTAAAAGAGGCGTGGCGGACTAAAGTTTGGAAATTGATCTGAACGGCCTTGATCGAAAGCCAGCATCGATCGGAAGCAGGATGTCTGTGAGAGTTTGTGTGAGTGAGTGAGTGAGCGGGTGAGTGAGTGAGTGAGTGAGTGAGTGAGTGAGTGAGTGAGTGAGTGAGTGAGTGAGTGAACAAGAGAGAGAGGGGGGAGAGAGAGAGTGAGAGAGAGAGAGACAGTGAGAGAGACAAGGATAGCGACAAAGAGAGCCAGAGTGGGGCAGAGATGAGAAACAGAGAGAGACAAAGAGAGAGAGAGACAAAGAAAAAAAAGAAAAAAGAGAGACAGAAAGAGAGCCAGAAAGAGAAGCAGACGGAGAGGAAGGGAGGGACACAGTGATCCTGAGTAAAAGGAGTGCAGTGTGGGGGAGAGGAGGGGCCGTGGCTGGGTAGAGAGGCTGGATGCCACCCAGAGGATCCCTTAGCAGCATTAGTGCCTCCCAGCTGAGCACACCAACCCTGGGATTCACACACACAATCCTGCTCGTGCCCAGGCTTAACACGCTCTCAAAGTCTCAGCGTGCTGACACTGGTGCGCACACACACACACACACACACACACACACACACACACACACACACACACACACACACACACACACACACACACACACACACACACACACACACACACACACACACACACACACACACGCACATGGGCAGGGACAGACAGACAGACAGACAGACAGACAGACAGACAGACAGACAGACAGACAGACACACACACACACAACATGCACGGTTGGTGCGTGCTATGATACGTTTAACCTTCCGTCTCTATTTTTAGTTGCATTACGCTCCTTATGACTACCTCGTCTTCCTTCCCAATCCCTGTCTCAGTCTCTTTCTCTGTCTGTCACCCTCTCTCTCTCTCTCTCTCTTTTCCTCTCTCTCCATCTCTCTCACTGTCTCTCCTGCTCTCACCCTCTCCTTCTGTCTCTCTCTCTATCTCTCCCTCTGTCTCTCACTCATTCTCCCTCTCTTTCTGTCCCTCTGCCCTCTCTCTGTCTCTGTCTCTCTCACCCTCTGTTTCTCTCTATCTCTCTCTGCATCTACCTCCCTGTCTCTGTATCTCTCTCTGCATCTGCCAGCTCATATCCCGGTGGCACATCTTGCAGCTCTGTGAATGAAGGCGTTGTGACGCGATCGCATCTCTCACCCCGACTGAACAAACCTCTGACTTCAGACGGAGAGACGCGAGAAAGGGAGCAGAAGGAGACGAGGAAAGCATTGAAGCAGACATTGTTTCCAGTCGCAGATATACAAGGCCGAGAAGATACACTATTGTATGACTTTCTTAGCAAAACCTTTATGTGGGTTGTGAGTGAGTGACAGGGGATGTAATGAAAGGGAAAAAATGGGGGAAGCAGCGATAAGCAACCTGTTTCATTATCCTGCAAGATGGGGAGAGTGATCGGAGATTAACTTAATGCTTTGTATGAATCGGGCACAAAGCTACGAGATCACTGTTATGTTCTCAATGAAATCCCCAAAAATATGATGAGTACGATACAAAGGAATAGGGAGAGTTTAATAATGAAGGGGGGGGGGGCATGTAGAGTTTAATGAAGAATTCATTTGGCTGACGAAAGGCAATGGCAGTACTGCTTCATTGGGACACTAGGAAGGAGTTGATTTGAAGTGTTAAAAGGCACGACACGCGCCCCCGTTCCGTTGATGAAGATGTACCCAGGTCAAACACAAGACGCTGCCGACGCCACTTCAAACTTCACTCTTGTTCCCTTCCTTCATTGATGCACCCCGTGAGAGGAATAAATGAGGGGTGGTGGTGGTGGTGGTGGTGGTGGTGGGGGGTTATCAGCCATGACAGACTCTCTCTCCAGCTGTACCACTAATGCACCGGGGGGTCACAAGCAGCCCAGGGTGTATCTGCAGGCTGCAGTAGAGGTGAGCATGTCTGAATATGGGTGTGTGTGTGTGTGTCAAGACGAGAGTGCTGTGTGTTGCGTTCAAACACAGCACACACACACACACACACACAGACACACATACAGTCACACACACACACACACACACACACACACACACACACACACACACACACACACACACACACACACACACACACACACGTCTCTGCATCGGCATGTGCGCAGAAGTACATGCACATGCAAAGACAAACGCATGCACGTGCGTACTTGCACAAAAGTACACACACGCACACACACACACACACACACAACACAACACACATACACACACACACACACACACACACACACACACACACACACACACACACACACACACACACACACACACACACACACACACACACACACACACGCCAGTCCTCGGCATTTGTCAAGCCTTCCAGACTTGAACGTGACACTTTAATAATGAGGAGCAGCCTCAAATAAAATATTAGCAATGGGTGTCAGCCCAGATGTTTTCCGCTTCGCCCGGACAAGGTCACCCAAGGGGGCTCAGCAGGCAAGGAGCGTGTTTTTTTTAAAACTGCAGTGCCCATCACAACGGGCCCGTGCCAAAGTAGACAGCGGCATTCGCTGGCTGTTGTAGAGAGGGAACCGGAAGCCCCTCTCTCCCACTACCCTGTCCCGCTGAAATGATGATACTGAAAGCGCCCTGATTCTAGTCCACCCTTCACTATTCACTATCCCCTCAAGCCTCTCTCTCTCTGCGTATCTCCAAGGTTGTTGGACAGGAAGCCTTCATTCCCCCCCCCAATCATCATTTCATCGTTCTTTTCACACAAAACGAAGGTCTCTGTGTCGTAGGGTTGTCGCGTTTCAAGCACACAGCCGAATGGATCAATCCGTCTTTGGTGCTTTCCCTTGCGCTGTCATGGTTACGAGGATGCTTCGCGCCTCATCCGAGAATCAAACACACTTTGATGAACCGCGAACCCCACGGGGACACGGGAGCACGAAATAAAGGCAGCGGTTATTTATTTTTTTTGCATCGCTCTTGGCTATCGCTGATTCATTGTGTGTGTCACCCACGTCCCACGGGCCGGCCATGCAGAAAGCAGGCCCCGCTGGTTCTGCCCCTGAGACGGTAGCACTGGAGACCGGTTCCCTAGCAACAACATGCTGCTTGTGTTTCGCCTGTTGGGCCCCTGCTCTCTGCGCCGCTCCGTCAGTCCTCCCACGCGATCGGAGCGCGGTGAGGCCCCCCCCCCAGCGGACCTGCTATGTCTACACCGTCGGCTCCCACCGGGACGCGGGGGGTCGTGGCGTCGGCCTATTGGGGGGGGGGGGTTCCTTGTTTTGACGCAGAACCATAAAGCAGCCGGCGCACTCCGAGTGGAGGAACTGTGTTTCCAAGGGCAAGACAATAACCGCGACGGCGGGGGAAACACACAAACACATGTCTCGGCAAACTTCATTTCCGGCACTTTGCGTGTGATTCGTCAATTGAAGCAAGGTGGGGTGGGTTTATTTGGATTTGCCCCGTCGCATCGGAGACCCCCTGGACTTAACTTATGCTCAGCGGCCCAAACACCAACCACACCGCAAGGGTGGAGCGAGCTCCCTGCCGACGTCAGGACCGCAGAGTCACTCTCCAGCTTCTGCAAGAGACTCACTCGTTCTGAGTTCGCCAGGACTCTCTCCCCCCCCACACCCTCACACCCCTCTTACCCACTTTTTGTGTGTTGTACGTCCTGGCACTTTATGTACTCATGTTATTGTACGCTGTTAAAAATAGTACTTAGCATCTTGTAGCGACTTATCCTAGCTATCTTTGTTGTGTACGGGGAATGGGTTAACTCAACAATTGAAATTGCTTGGCACTTGGTTCTATGAACATCCCTACTGTAGCGACAGAGATATACTGTTGTTTCTCTTTCTTCTGAAAAATGTACTCATTGTAAGTGGCTTTGGATAAAAGGCGTCTGCTAAATTCCCTAAATCCGAATGTGTATCAAGCAAGAATGCTCGCAATGGACTTCTTCTGTGTTGGCCGGCCAGAACAGAACCTGTTCCGACATGTGCGTGTAACTTTGTGAATGCGATTAAGTGTGAGGGGGGACCGTTAGAGCGCTCCACCCAGCAGGGGTGGGGGAAAAGTGGCTATCCATCATGGGGTACCAGAGAGACGTCCACTAATTCCTGGCTCTCGGCCCGCCACAGATGCATCTCTAGACACAGGTGTAGACACCAGCCCGGGGCGCATCCGCGATCCGATAACACTCGGAAGGCAGCTTGAAGTCTTTCTTCATTTTGTACCTGTTCGTACCCTCCCGTCCGAGCCTGTAGCTGAAGGAATGTTTGCTCTCGAGCAAAGTCGTTAAAAAACAGTAATGTTGCCATCGTTAAGTATATATCCATGTGGCCATCACAGGAGTGGATATCGTTTCAAAGAATGGATTTCATGTTAATGACCCGAAACCAGGTGGTAGTGTGTGTGTGTGTGTGTGTGTGTGTGTGTGTGTGTGTGTGTGTGTGTGTGTGTGTGTGTGTGTGTGTGTGTGTGTATGTGCTTCTTTGAGAGAGAGAATGAGGGGGGAGAATAGAGGGGGGGGGAGAGAGAGAGAGAGAGAGAGAGAGAGAGAGCAAGAAAGAGAGAGAGAGAGAGAGAGAGAGAGAGAGAGAGAGAGAGAGAGAGAGAGAGAGAGAGAGAGAGAGAGAGAGAGAGAGAGAGAGAGAGAGAGAGAGAGAGAGAGAGAGAGAGAGAGAGAGAGAGAGAGAGAGAGCAAGAATGAGGGGGAGAGAGAGAGAGAGAGAGAGAATGTGAGGGAGAAAGGAAGAGGGTGTGAGAGGGAGTGAAAGAGCGAGGCTAAGAGCAAGAGCAAGAAAATAAAGAAAGAAGAGCATACATGCTCTATGAATCCATACTAGGGACGCCAGGGTGCTTAAATATCCCCAGCCCCTAATGTATTGGAGTTCCCTAATGTCTTCGAAGTTCCCTCGACAGGAATGGGACGTGCGTGTCACCTTGCTAATGCTAATCTCATTAGCTCACGGACAAACTAATGTGCGCTTCACAGCAAACAAACAACAACAACCTACTTTTTACCAAGGAAGACTATTCAGCACCGCAGGCTAGCATTAGCGGGCCAGTCGCATGCTAGAAGGCCAGCCGCATGTGTTTTGAGTGCCGTGAGTTGTGTTTGTGAACGCAAGTGTGTTTGTGTACGTGAGTGTTATTGTGTATGCGAGTGTGTTTGTGTACGAGAGCGTGTTTGTAAATGAGAGAGTTTTTGTGTACATGAGTGTGTTTGTGAGTGTGTTTTTGAACGCTTTTAACTTCAAATCTTTATTGATTTAACCTTTGTTCATCCAAGTGGGTTACCCCCTGTCAAACACAGTTAAATCATACAACAGAAACCGGAAGATGGGAAACCAGTCCACAAAAACCTATGATTTCCACGGATCTCCTCTGGGGTCACATGATGGAAAAACACATTGATGTCTAAATCCATGCGCAGTTTTCTAAATCTGTTTGTTCCACACAGCGAGAGATTCCCCATGAAGCATTGTGACGTCAAACCCATTCCCCTTTCAGACAGACATCTACTGTATTCTCGTTTGCTGAGGTCTAATAGAGCTGCAGCATGACATAAAGCAACTCCAAGCGCTGATTTCCAATGGTGTCTGTAAACTCAACCAAGAATATATCACTGTGTTTTTTTATGAACATTTCACAATTTTGATTGGCATTTTTGCATTTTCGACTTAATATTGTTATTTTTTAACTGTTGTTCAGAACAAACCAAATCAGAGGGAACCAATTAAAAAAAACCATGTGCACGGATTCCAAATCCCTGCACACCGTTAACAAATCCGTTCGTACTGATATGCAGATGCAAAGTAAAGTTTTGATTTGGGCTTGAGTCAGAAACAGTGGAAAGAGGCCAAAGTCCTCTCCTGAGAAGTTATGGAATTTCTGAAAGTTACGAGGGGAAAGAGGCCCACCAAGTAGGTTTACACACCAGCCTACCCAAGCAAACGTTACTCATCTATCCGTCATACATCCAGGTGGACACGCCCACTTGTGATGTCAGAAGAGGGAGAATTTCAAAACGGCTTGTGACGGCTAATAACACTCACACCTGGTGGTTTAATATGCCACCACTAAGAACAAGGGGGGGGCTTTTCCAAACACGTGGACGCCCTCGCCGACGCACATACCTTGGCAGGCGGGCATGGCGCCGCTCCAGGTGCCGTTGCTGGTGCACGCCCTGGTGACCGAGGGGCCGCCGCCCACCATCACGTGACCCGGCTGGCACGCAAACGTCACGTTGTGGCCCACGGTGATGTCGTCGCCGAAGCGCAGCCCATTGGCCGGGACGCCCGGCTCGCCGCAGGTGATCACTGGTGGGAGGGAGAGAGAGAGAGAGAGAGAGAGAGAAGAGAGAGAAGGGAGGGGGAGAAGTTTAGCATGGGGATGAAGGATGCTGCAGCACTTGCAGTGTGTGTGAGGTCGTCATGGAAACAGAAGGTACACAAGCTGGGGGTGAGGGGGGGACCGGGGCGAAACCACGGTTTACGGCGTTGTCAATAGCGATGTACATAGACATAATGGGGCCCCTTAAACGATGTTATTGGGGTGATTTTGCTTCTCGTCCGCTTTCTTGCTTACCGACGTCAGGGCTTTTATTTAAAGCCCTGATCATTGAATATGGTGCATTCTGCGGTCCTACTATGGTACTTTTTCTTGACAACAACTGTCTATTAGGACATTAAGGTCCATTTGGCTGGAAATGGACCGCCAACGCACAAAAAAAAGCATGCACGCACAACGTCTAAAACACACACACACACACACACACACACACACACACACACACACACACACACACACACACACACACACACACACACACACACACACACACACACCGAACAAACAAAGAAACAAACACACTCCAGTTGGCTGTGTATTTAAGAATCGTCTCTCAGTGTGACTCACTATTCTCTACGCTGCTAAAAGCCGCCGGTCAACAGGGCGACGCCGGGTAAATGCATGCAAATGTTCCTTCATGTTTTTGAAATCACACACTTCTCCAGAGCGGCGAATAAGATCACAATGTTCCCTATAAGAGGTATTATTACTGAGGCATTTGAGCGGCGGAGAATCTGAGCCATCTGGGGAAGCACCGGCCCTTCTTGATATGTGAACACTTTAGGGGATGCTGAATTATGATAGCGCTCCGAGCATGGCACAGACGGACCGTCTTATGGAGTGCATGTGCGTGCACTGTGAATAAGTGCCTGAGTGAGAGTGTGTGAATGTGTGTGTGTGTGTGTGTGCGTGCAGGGTGAATATGTGCCTGTGTGTGTGTATTAGTGTGTGTGGTGTGTGTGCGGAGGTACACTGTGAATATGTGCCTGTGTGTGTGTATTAGTGTGTGTGTGTGTGCGGAGGTACACTGTGAATATGTGCCTGTGTGTGTGTATTAGTGTGTGTGTGTGTGTGCGGAGGTACACTGTGATAATGTGCCTGTGCGTGTGTGTGTGTGTGTGTGTGTGTGTGCATGCGCTTGTGTGCGCGTGATTGTGTGCATGCTTGTATGTGTGTTTGCGTGTGTCTGTGTCTGTGTGTGTGTGCGCGCCTCCGCGCTTGTGTGTGCGTACATGTGTGTGTGCTTGCATCTGCTTGCGTGTGCGTGCCTGTGCACGTGTGTGAGTGTGTGCACTTGTGGAAGTCTTGGGAGTTCCTTTTGACTGGTGAGCCCGTGCTCCACAGCCAAACACATTAGAGTGAATTAAGCATGACCCCGTGCACCAGGAACAGCAGCTGCATCTATAAATGAGGCCTAATGAAATTTTCAATTGATATCAAGCAAAAAAAAAAAAGAGGAATCGAAAGCAAAAGAAGGAACTCAAGAAGACGAAATAAGCACACCAGGGCCAGAGAGGGTTTGTGCGAGGCGAGAGTTATTCCGGCACACTGTCATATCCGTTAACCCTCCAACTGAACAAAGAGTGAAAGCCGCTGTCTTGCCGCAGAGCGGAGCGACCTCGGTGCGGAGGGGAGAGACGTTGCGGTCTAATTGGACGGCATGCAACGAGGCTCTCTCGGGCGCCGCTACGCTCCGGCGTCGGTCAACCTGAAATAGGTGATGCTAATCTCTCCAACAGCCCCAGGCGCTCCCCTTCTGTCGGAGAAATCCCCCCAACAACAGAATCCGCCGAACTGCCGAAACAACGAGATGCTATCGGATTAGCATGAATAGAACGTCTTCTCCACGCTGGGGTTACATGCTGCCTGCCGGAACGTACATGGCTCATTAGCTCATTAGCCGTTTGCTAGCATCCCTACACCCTCACCAGCTTCTGCAAATGACTCAAGACTCACTTGTTCAGAGTTCACCTAGACTCTGCATAAAAGCCCACCAAACCCATCTAACTGTATGTTGTACGTCCTTGCACTTCAAAAACAGAACTTAGCATTATGTAGCATCTTATTCTAGCTATCTTTGTTGTATACAGGGAATGGCTTAACATAGCAATTGCTAGTGCTGGCACACAGATACCCATTGGCCAACACAACCAGGAGTCGACGGTATTAAGATTCAGGGTGTTATGTTGTCGACTCGGTGAACACAATTGAAATATATCCAATTATTCACACAGTGACCCTCGCAAGACAGGAGTAGTAGAGGCAGCTAATGCCAGGAATCAAGCCCAGAGCACAGGGGTATCTGTTCTTATTCACAGACAGCTCCCCCAACCGAGCTGGGACGGATGCTGAATAATGTTTTGATTTGGACTTGAGTGTGTAACCATGGAAAAGTGCCAAAGTCCTCTCCTGAGAAGTTCAGACTTTCTGAGAGTTACGAGGGAAAGAGGCCAATGTGGAACAGGCGTGGTGATGTGGCTATGCATGCAGTGATCTGTAGAGCCTACTTGCC
>OLKM01000087.1:315863-360863 GCA_900291075.1 Melanogrammus aeglefinus
GGGGAGAAACAAGTGCACAGCCACACACACAAACATAGGTCTACATGCACATGCATGCACACACACACACAGAGACACATCCACACACACACACACACCGAAACATCTACACAAACGGATTCAGACACATACACACAAACACACAGAAACGTCTACACACACATGTATCAATTCGCACAAAAACATGCACAAATATCTGCACACATGCATACCACAGATAAACAACCATCTACACACATGCATTCACACTCACACACACATACACACACGCACAAACGTCTACAAACACGCATGCATTCAAAGACAAACACCCACACATAAACATCTACACACAAGTTGCAGGAACACACAATGCTTGCCGTCCGCAACTGCATCACAAAGTAGCGGGCAGTGTGCACAATTCAAAACTCATTGGAGTCCATCCTTCTTTAGGCAAACAAACACAAGTGCCGCGATAAATAAGCAACAAGGTGTTGGCGGCCGCATGGGGCTCTGGGTGTGAGTGTTTCCCAGGGCCTTGGAGCCGATGGGTGGGCTTTATTGGTGGACAGGCCTCTAGATCACAGAGTCTGACAGCCAGGGATACTCAGTCAGGCTCCAGTGGACTCCACAGGACCCTCCACTCATGGGACTCTGGGGAAAAGAGCTGAAAGTATTTTTAAACTCCGTACTTCAAGGAAAGTAAAGGAGTGTCTGTGTTTGTTTGAGAAAGAGTGGGAGAGAGAGAGGTAGAGCGAGCGAAGGAGGGGGAGAGAGTGAGATAGTGGGCAAAAGAGTGAGTAAGAGATAACGTGAGTGAGTGAGTGAGTGTGTGAGTGAGAGAGAGAGATGCGTACACACCGCCAACTACAAAGAGGGAAAAGTGGCACTCAACACAGACAATGGATGGAAGGAAGATAGAGGAAAAGAAGAATATTAATGGGACAAACGAGATACCGCCACGAGGGAGCTAAGAAAGATAGATAGTAAGAGAGAACAACTAGTAAGAGAGGGAGAGGAGCAGTAGAGAGAGCGAAGGAGGAGGAGGGAGAGAGAGACACAGAAAGAGAGAGCAAGAGATACCAAGTGCGAGAGTGAGTGAGTGAGAAGCGTACGGACAGCGAAATACAAAGGGGGGAAAAAGTGGGACAGTGGATGACACTGAATACAGACAATAATGAATGGAAGGGAGATGGAGGAAGAGAAGACCATTAATGGGAAGAACTAGATACCGCCATAAGGGAGCTGAGAGAGAGAGAGAGAGAGAGAGAGAGAGAGAGAGAAGAGAGAGAGAGAGAGAGAGAGAGAGAGAGAGAGAGACGAGAGAGAGAGACAGAGAGAGACAGAGAGAGAGAGAGAGAGAGAGAGAGGAGAGAGAGAGAGAGAGACGGAGAGAGAGAGAGACAGAGAGACGAGAGAGAGAGAGAGAGAGAGACAGAGAGAGAGAGAGAGAGAGAGACAGAGAGAGACAGAGACAGAGAAGAACAGAGAGGACAGAGACGAGACGAGAGACAGAGAGAGAGAGAGAGACAAGAGAGACAGAACAGAGACAGAGACAGAAAGACAAGAGACGAGAGAGAGAGAGAGAGAGAGAGAGAGAGAGACAGAGACAGAGAGAGAGAGAGAGAGAGAGAGAGAGAGAGAGAGAGAGAGAGAGAGAGAGAGAGAGAGAGAGAGAGAGAGAGAGAGAGAGAGACAGAGAGAGAGAGAGAGAGAGAAGAGAGAGAGAGAGAGAGAGAGAGAGAGAGAGAGAGAGAGAGAGAGAGAGACAGAGAAAGAGACAGAGACAGAGAGAGAGAGGGAGACAAACCACACATCAGGCCAGGCGCAGCCGAGCGTGCTGAACAGTGTCAGGGAGACGGAGAGATAAAGGAAGTGTGATGGAATGATTTCAGAGGGAGGGCGCGGGCAGAATAAAAGGTGAGAACGGCGATGGAGGGAGATAAAGAAAAGGAGTGCGTGATAGAGCGGGCCGCCGCCGCCGTCGTTCCGAGCGTTTAGTACGTCGGTCAGTAAAATATAAATGGCTCCGGCGGCCCGCCGGGAGCGGGGGTCGGCATGCAGACGCGGTCACACTGTTTTGTCTGAATGTCCCGGTTTGGCCCCGTGGGGGTCTCCGCGCCGGGCCCCGCCCACGATGAGCTCTGAGACGGGGCTCTGAATCGTTTGTCACACGCCCAGGACGTAGCTTGGCTCTGGTTTGTTTGCAGTTGAACGCTTCTTTAATTCCCCTGGTACGTTGCAGTCAGGTGCTGGCAGCGTGCACACCGGTGCACCCTGCCAAGATCTCCTCTCCACCTGGTGCATTATGGGGGAGGGGGGGGTGTGTGCTTGTGCGTACGTGAATGTATGTGTGTCTGCTTGTGTATGTGTGTGTGTGTGTGTGTGTGTCTGCTTGTGTGTGTGTGTGTGTGTGTGTGTGTGTGTGTGTGTGTGTGTGTGTGTGTGTGTGTGTGTGTGTGTGTGTGTGTGTGTGTGTGCCCCAGTTAATGTGTGTGTCCGTGCCCAATTGTGTGTGCCTCAGTGTATATGTGTGTGTGTGCCCCAGTGTGTGTGTGTGTGTGTGTGTGTCGTGCCCAATTGTGCATGCCTCAGTGTGTGTGTATATGTGTGTGTGTGCCCCAGTGTGTGTGTGTGTGTGTGCCAGTGCCCAATGGGCTCTATGCACAACTCCACTACTTCCTGGACTTAGTGCTGCTCCTTTATTTCCTGTCTTACATTACTGGACAAACCAGGTGTGTCTGAGTAGTCACAATGGTCAGACACACCTGGATTAATCAGTTTATCCAATAATGTAAGACAGGAAATAAAGGAGCAGCACTAAGTCCAGGAAGTAGTGGAGTTGTGCAAAGAGCCCATTGTGTAGACGTTTGTTGGGGTAGCATGCATGCGGTAGACGTATGTGTGTGTGTGTATGCATCTGTGTGTAGATGTGTGCGTGTGTAGATGTGTGTTTTTATGCATCAAATTGCAAGTGTGTTAATCTGTTGGGATGTGTTTTTGTGAGTTTGAAATCTGAATCGCTCATATAGATGTAAAGGCGGCTGGTTTACAGAGTACACATGGAACTATGATGGATGGATGGGTGGAAGGATGATGGATAGATGAAATGGATGGCTGCATGACGGATGGCTGAATAATAGACGTCTAAATGATGAATCGATGCATTTTGTTTTAAAATACACACATAGACTAACTTTATTTTAGCAGGAGAGCCTTTTCAGCCTCCTCAGCCTTCACTACATTTATTTCACAAAAGTTTCCGAGCCAACATAAAACGGCACGGCAGGCCCCATGCAGCTTCGACAGAGAAACACTTTACAGTCAAACGCACATTTTTGGGAGAGCACAACAATTACATTTACACCTAGGGCACTTAGCAGACGCTTTTATCCAAAGAGACTTACAACCATTCATACACGCATTCACACAGAGTCAACCATGCAAGGCGACAGCCAGCTTGTCGGGGGTAATTAGGAATCTTGCCAAGGGACACCTTGAGCAGCACTCAGCCAGGAGGAGCCAAGGATCAAACTCGCAACCTTCCGGCTACAAGTCGACCCGCTCTACCTCCCAAGCCACATGCCGCCCCTAGGATGAATGAATGAATGATAAAGGCAAGATTGTAAAGTGCTTTTGAGTGCCCGATAGTCAGGGTTAGGGTGAGCAGTACGGTGCTGTATAAATGCAGTCCATTTACCATTTACACCTCAAGCAGCACTCCGCTAGCAGGAGCCGGGGATCGAACCAGCAACCGTGCGGTCACAAGCCAACCCGCGCTCTACCACTTGAACTAAACCGACCCTACCTGGTACAGGGCGTGCCGATATCAGGTACGAGTTAACGTAGCGCGGGCGCGTGTTCCTTACGTTTGCAGAAGGGCTGGCGGCCTGACCAGGTGCCGTTGGGGAAGCAGATCCGCTCGGCCGAGCCGTACAGCGTGTGGCCCGCCGCGCACGTGAAGCGCACCTTGCTGCGCACGTTGAAGTTGCCCGCCTCCCTGGAGGAGTGGGCCGGCGTGCCGGGGTCCCCGCAGGCCCCGCCCGTGTTGCCTAGGGCGACGAAAAACAAAACACAGTGAGAAGGGCGGAGCACGGAAAAGAAATGAGGTGGGAGAGAATGGGAGACAAGATGGGAGGGTGTTCTCCATCCTCCGTTCTCCACGCACAGAAGGTTGATTCAGAGAGAGAGAGAGAGAGGGAGAGACAGAGACAGAGACAGAGACAGACAGACAGACAGACAGACAGACAGACAGACAGACAGACAGACAGACAGACAGACAGACAGACAGACAGACAGACAGACAGACAGACAGACAGACAGACAGACAGACAGACAGACAGACAGACAGACAGACAGACAGACAGACAGACAGAGAGACAGAGAGACAGGACCTAAACTTTTTATGACAATGCGCTAGTGAACCGTTGTCTTCAGGCCACCTGGAGGGCCCATGCACTGCTTTAACAGTAAAGAACATTCTCCATCTGGGAAAATGGAGTCGTGTGTGTGTGTGTGTGTGTGTGTGTGTGTGTGTGTGTGTGTGTGTGTGTGTGTGTGTGTGTGTGTGTGTGTGTGTGTGTGTGTGTGTCTGTGTGTGTGTGTCTGTTGTGTGTGTGTGTGTGTGTATACATGTGTGTTCTTATTTTTTGTAATGATGTCTTTGTTTTGCCCAGGCTTGTAACGGAGCCAAAGCTGAGCACCACAGCGCGCGGCAAATAAATAAACCACTAAGACAATTAGAAAAAATACCTCCTTCAGAGAGCTGAGACAAAAGAAAAGATTACCTATTAAAATCTCGGTAACAATCGAGTCTTCATTAATTTATTCATTGTTTCCAACACTTAAGCTCTACCTTGCCATCTTTGTTCACTGACTAGACAGCAGATGAAGTGTTTGGTAGACTGCATGGTGTGCGTGTGTGCGTGTGTGTGTGTGTGTGCATGTATGTGTTAATGTGTGCGTATGTGTTAACGTGTGTCTTCATGGTGCATGTGTTTCTCCTCCTGTGAGGTATATGAACTTAGCTGGTGCGCTCCCCGAGCTTATACGCAGTAGATCATAACTGTTGCCTTGGTCCCCTGTGTGTGTGTGTGTGTGTGTGTGTGTGTGTGTGTGTGTGTGTGTGTGTGTGTGTGTGTGTGTGTGTGTGTGTGTGTCTGTGTGTGTGTGTGTGTGTGTGTGTGTGTGTGTGTGTGTGTGTGTGGGAGGCTGCATCAACCATATTCTATGACTCAGAATGGATGTGTCTACACAGGACATTTTGTTGTTTGTTTCTCGTACAATGTACGAGTGGTTGTGTGTGTGCGTTCATGAGTGCATGTGTGCGCGTTTGCATACGCCTTCGCTCAGCAAGAACACAGTTCAGGTCCACGGTTCATAGTTGGTGAACCACCGGCGATGTCTGTTTGAGTGAATTGACTGTAGCTGGGTGGAGTGTGCAGGTCAATTTGTGTGTGTGTGTACGTGTGTGCGTTTATGTGTGTGTGTGTGCATGTAGGCATGTGTGTGTGTATGTGTGTACGTGTGTTCCTGGGCAATCATGCGCGTGTGTGTTCGCATGCACGTGTGTTTGTATGTGCATGCAGGCATGTGTGTGTGTGTATCTGTATAAGTACAGTATGTACGCGCGCGCGTGCGCGTGCGTGCGTGCGTGCGTGCGTGCGTGCGTGCGTGCGTGCGTGCGTGCGTGCGTGTGCACGTGCCTCACTGTGGCCCCACAACACTTCATTAAGGTGAGACAGCTCTGCTTGTCTCACTGCCGTAAAAAAAAAACTATAATCTGGCTAATTGGGCCCGGCCGTGGATTTGGTGCGAATGTGAATTAAAAGCTCTCTGGAGGACCACCGCTGCCGCACAAACTAAATAACAAGGCCCTCAGATCAGTCACGCTACACAAAAGATGCACAGCGACGATGCGGCGGCCGGCTAATGCCCTGCCACACACATTAATTAATACGGAAAGCAAGGAACGAAATGAGACAACCTTCACCACCGCTCTCGGACACCCGATGCTGCCAAGGTACACACGCACACACGCACGTGCACGCGCGCACACACACAAACAGAGACAGGCACACAGACACACACAGAGGCAGGCACACACACACAAGCACACACACAGACACACACACACACACACCCTTGACTGCCAACAAAGGAGGACTCTGAATAGATTCAACTCGTAGAAAAGGAGAAGAAAATGCATTAAACTGTTATTAATGCAATGAAATCTATGTGAGAGCCATCCGTGCCTGCCGTTTTATTTTCCCTGTCAGTCGGCCTAACCGAACTGAACTGCAAATGCAATTTTCATGCCTATAATTATTGTTATGATCTCGCCATTCCTGTGTCATTGATGAAGCTTTGTTCCACTGTGACTTATTCGTTACTGAATTGGTGTATCCTTTCTGTACACAAATAAGGCTCGACAAATGCAAATGTATTCAGAATGTAATAAAACCGCAGGGGATTGTCGCCCAGCAGTGCTCGTGGGCTGTGCGAAGGTGGTGACACTTAATATCATGATAATTATTATTGTATTATTACTATCATGCTGCATTGTGAGCTCTGCTCTCATCATCACTTCAGAACTCTAACCCACAACCCTCTCTAATGCACTGCGTCTTTTTAATAAAGCCGAAAAACGTATCACGTCCTCTGGGTGCTCATGGTAATGCCGTCTTTCTATAATTCATGCCACCTCTGCTGTTGGCTGCAGTCCGATCCCATTAGTAAATGCACAGACAATGTAGTGTTTAAGAACTCTGTTACTGTGAGAGACTTTATGGACTCTCTCCTAAACCCCCAACCCCCGACTCAACGTGGGAGCGCTCCGATGATTTGTTGGTTCAATTTCACAATCTAATGTACCCGTTTACTTTTACTCCTTTGAAATAGTGGAACCTTGTACAGTTTATTCTGCGGCTAATGCCTCTGGGGACGGTGTGGCGGTTCGCACAATGTGACGTATGCCTGCGGTTCTATTCGTCACGCGTGATTTCCCGACGATGGGAAAGCCGGGACCCAAACCAGACCACTGCGATTCCCGGCGCGATTTCACCTGAGAGGAAGGAAGGAACGATGGGCATGGACGAAAGAAGAGTCCACATCGTGTCCGCAGACAAACCACAGGGGTGTTTGACGCCGTTTGATAACGGCGACATACGTACGGTGGGAGAATCATTCGGCCGGTTGAAAATTGGCCGGGCGTAATGGTTAACGTCGACAGCTGCCGGGGTCAGCGCATGAAACGTCTGTGAGTCAGCCTGGGAAGTTTTCAACCCATGACGGACATCGCGGGTGTCGCAGGCATCTGCCATTTGCATCCAAATCCATCTTGGCATTTAACGTCCATAATTGTTTCAGTTCATGGACGCAGCCCATATTGTGTGTTACAAATCCATTTATTTTACCCCATGAGAGACACGTTGGCGGCCCATACACGTCAAGGGAGAGCATTCTAGATTGTATAATAGAGCACTAGACAAGATGACCGACAAGTGAATGAAGAGTCACTGAAAGAGGTGATTTTACTCAATGGCTTCATCACAATGACTGCTTCGGCTTCTCTACTGAATAGGTTGAAATAAACTATGTGAAAATCATTCCAACTATTTTGTTTGGAGTTCAGTTAGCTAACCGAAAAAAAAAATAAGCTATATTGAAACATTACTGTTGGTCTTAAAACCTGACTCATAAACAATTTTCTTACATTAAAGGTTGAATGAATCAGACGAAGCAGTCTACGCAGTTCTGGCACTTCCATACAAATTTGCGGTCAATGGCTTTAAACTCCCCTTTATAAACAACCACTTTGACAATCAAACTTTTAAAAAGCCTCATTCGACGAGAGAAAGCACTTGGATACTGTTGGATACTCAATTTCAAGGAATTTCTGACGCAGTCGAATGTCGCACCGCACTCAAATGCACACACCCTTTCTCTCTGGCCCCGGAAGATAAGACCCAAAGAGGGCTCGACAGCCTGCGACGGGAATCAAACCAATCAGCGCCTTTGTGTGAGGAGAAAGCTACGTCTTCATCTGCCGTTGTGTCTGAGGTAATAATGCCTCGCCGCTCAATTGACCGCGACTTCCCGCGGGAGATGTAATTAGCCGTCGCGGGGCCTGCGAGACGCAACATGTGAAGCCTATCCATCACTCCTCCGCCGCCACCACGGTATCAAATAAAGGATAATGGCCGCCACCGCCACGGATAGCGGGGGAGACGTGTGATGAGGGGTTTCTGGCACCAGTCCAACGTCGCACCAGCAATTAGCGCTCATTAGCCAAACCCTGGCGCGTCCAACGAGACCCTTGGGTGCTTCCGCTAAACATTCTGGAATGTTCCATCTATTCTTACTGAATGATGCTCGTTAGCGTAGGTTTAATAGGTGGTGGTGGTTCATGAGAGAAAGGGCGTAAGAATGTGTGAGTGAGTGTTTGTGTGTGTGCGAGACACAGTCAGAGAGACGGAGACAGAGAAAGTGTGTGCATGTGCACGTGCAAGAGAGAGAGCGAAAAATAATGTGTGTGTCTGCGTGTGCGCACGTGCAAGAGGGAGAGAAAAAGTGTATATGTGTGCATGTGAACGCTCAAAAGAGAGAGTAGAGTGTGTGTGTGCGAGTGAACGTGCAAGAGAGTGTGCACAGTTGTGTGCATAAGTGCCTTTGTGTGTGTGCGTTTCTGCGTGTGTGTGTGTGTGTGTGTTCACCTGAGCAGTGGGGCAGAGCCGCGCTCCAGTGCCCGTTGAGCTGACAGGTGAGGGAGGCGTCGCCCAGGAGCTGGCGCTCGCCCACGCACGAGTAGTGCACGGTGGAGCCCGCCGTGAACTTCTCCCCCACCATGACACCCTGGGGTGGGGCACCAGGGTGGCCACAGTCCACCTCTGAATGACAGCGAGGGAGGGGGGGGGGGAGAGAGAGAGAGACAGACAGACAGACAGACAGACAGACAGACAGACAGACAGACAGACAAGACAGACAGACAGACAGACAGACAGACAGACAGACAGACAGAGAGAGAGAGAAGAGAGAGAGAGAGAGAGAAGAGAGAGAGAGAGAGAGAGAGAGAGAGAGAGAGAAGAGAGAGAAGAGAGAGAGAGAGAGAGAGAGAGAGAGAGAGAGAGAGAGAGAGAGAGAGAGAGAGAGAGAGAGAGAGAGAGAGAGTGTCTTGGGTTAGTTTTGCCTGGTTCCAGCCCGGGCCTCTCTTGACAAATGGCCTGTGATTCAGGCTCTGGCATTGGATGGTTGAGTGCTACTCTGCTCAGCATGAATTCACACCGACCCATTCAAAGTATCCTAGGCCTGAACATACAGTATGCTGACAGAATCCATGTGGAGTGCAACAATTAGCACTTAGCACTTAGCCATTAACTGCTTCTTTACGTCAATTGATTCTGCTCTTTAAGCCGTTTCGAGGAAAAATGTCCAGAAATATCGGCTCTAAACTCGACCACAGAGAGCAATGTCACTTGCGAAATCTTTATCTGCTTGCTGATTGGTTTAGGCGGAAACAACCCCGCCCACTCTCCGAAAACAGCGACGTAGATGTCCTTAATGACGAAACGAAACGGAGAATGATTAAAGGTTAGCCTACAACACATTGAACTGCCAAGCTCCTCGCGGATTTGCGTCATGGGGAAAAAAAAGGGACTGAAAGGTGCACAGTACACTTACTGACATACCAGCTTTCCCTTAATTGCAAACCGTACATGGCAGGCAGGACAAAAGACTGGCACGTACGCTCTCTGCCCACTAACAAGCCCCACCAGTCTTTTCGCGGTCTGATCATTTGCATTTAGCGTTCAACAAAAAGAAGAGCGCAGTGCTGTTTCAATGCCAGGCCGTGTCAAGTACGCTTTGAACACACATGAACTACGTGCAAGGAGGCAGTATATGTCTGTAATCACCAGGCAGATCGACAAACCACACGGTACGGATCCACCCCTCTCAAATGGCGAGCTAGGCTAATATACAGTCCGCTCCCACACGCATCTCCCAAATAAAGCGTGGAGCTCTGGCATAATGTTAGCGCAGACGATAGGAAGTGTCCTCATTATGGACATGGATGGAAACACGGAGGAGAGCTTGTTACCACCCCGAGTGATGAAAACCTGATTTATTGTTGCTTCAATTTTTACTGGTGTAGTCTACGAAGGCTTAGCGATTACTAAGACTAAACTAAACTCAGCGCTTAATCACGAGAGTCATTAGAACCATGGGGAGGACGAGAAACAACTCGAACCGATGGCGAACAAAACAGGATTAAAACTATTAAGACTTGTGATTGTAAACGCAAAATTAAGTCTGAACATCACCACCGTGCTGAAGGAATCTCCTCCTGTTAAAGGCTTTTCCATGATTAAGGCACACCAACTTAACAGTTGCACGGCAAAATCATATCCAGAGTCGATTCATTACCAGGGTATAATTATTACTAGCGTTTAAAATACGGAACATTTCAAAACAAAAGTGCCAAAAAAGTATGACATGGATGACAAGGTGAACACAAATCAGACAGGATCTCTCAATCAATATTAAATGAAGCCAGAGTTTGTGTTATGTGAAACAATTCATCCATTATGAAGAAAATCATATAAAGAATTATTAACCTGTGTCAGGATAATGTGTTAAATCCCACATGATTTGTGGGCACACTGGTTGGGAGACAGAGCCCTAGGGAGGACATCAATCCCATAGGGAAATCCCAAAATTTGGATTTCCTAAAAATGACCTTAAATACACTCTATCTTGATATTTGCTTCGGATCAAAAATGGTAGGGCTAGAATTAAAAGCACACCTTTGCTTAACAGAATTTAACGCTTCTGCACTACAATATTGAAAGATATATTGAAATATTATAATATTAATATCGCAAAATGATAATAGCGGTAGTATAATATTAGTGAAAAGGATAATAACACACAATGGGTAATTGAGCCATTCGAACTGGGTGTGGGGGTACATAAGACCAGACGGTTGGACAATATTGCTTTAATCCACTGAACATGCAGGCAGACAGGCAGACGGACCGACACGCCTTGATCTTGGATCCATCATTCCTACTATGCTATTGCTGAATTAAGGACGAAGGCAGCCTGGGGCAGGAAACCAAAAGCCAAAGGGGGTGGAGTTACGCCTTGTTTCCTGATTCCTAGTAGTAGTGACTCAGGGAAAGACACTTTCAGGGATTATAAGGAAGTGCATTTAATCAGTGACCAGTCCACACCGTCCTGATCCAAACCCTCAAAAACACAACTCTGTTAAAAAGCGCTAAAAAGATCCACGCCTGCTGCCACACAATTGGAAGAAAACAAACAGGAATCTAATACATTGAAATTGCGTAATATTTATGTATTTACATCTAACCTCTGGCCCTTTTTTGTTTTACATGCCATTTCAATTAATTCGCACTATTGCTCACTTTGTTTTGACTTATTTGATTGACTTACTGTTTGTCCAGTCCATTTTGGTTGTTTGTCAATTTTACCGTCTGTTGACTGACTTCATGGCCTGCTGGATACCTGGAATTCCCAGAGGGGGATGAATAAAGTATCTATCTATCTATCTATCTATCTATCTATCTATCTATCTATCTATCTATCTATCTATCTATCTATCTATCTATCTATCTATCTATCTATCTATCTATCTATCGACCAATCCCCAACGAGGACCTATTGACGTCCAACAGGAGGTCCTCACCCAGGCACTCCGGTAGGGGTTTGTCCCAGTGTCCGGCCGGCTGGCAGGTGAGTACGGAGGATCCGAACAGGTAGTAGCCCGGGTTGCAGTCGTAGAACACCACGCTGCCGAACGTGAAGTTCCCGTGCTCGATCTTGCTCTCCCGGATGGAGTTGGCCGGAATTCCCGGGTCCGTGCAGTTCACCACTTCGGGAGAGAGAAGGTAAAAAGAAAAAAACACAGACACATGCATCACGCAATACGTCATGAGATATTGAACGATCGGAGAATAAATGACAGCGCCGCCGTTTTAATATTTCACTGCGGCGAGGGGGATATTTCAGGGGCAAAGGCAGCCGTTTCAAATGGGCTCCGACCCCTTAACAGTCACGCCATCAATCCTGGTGCCTCCCGTCCCCCCCAACACCCTTCATATGAAAATCCGCCAGCATGGCAGTTACTGATTAAAAAACAGGGGGCGCGTGCTTTTGTTTATTCATGGCTCTGCGTCAAGTTACAAGGAGACTTTGGCACATCGTCTTTTTCCGATCGTAATAACGTTCACGCAGCATGCATGGGTGTGCCACACCACCCCTTCCCCGCTGCACACCAATTCCACCCCGGCCGTGGATGAGCCTTTGCAAATGATTACTGGATTAAGTCATTGCTATGCTTGCTGTTGTTGTAGGGTGATATCGGAGCCCGACCTCTGTGAATGCTCTCTCCTTGGCCCTGTGTTCTCGCATTGCACTCCCTGGACCACGCAGGCCACACCGAGGCTTGACATAATTGAACACAAAGCAAGACTTTAACAATAAGGGGAGCGTCGACACAGCGTGCAGTTATGCGATGCATATTTATTGACATTCACACTGCATATGCATTGTATGCAAACACAGCTCTGAATGCATGCGAGAAGCTGACAGTTCAAGTTCAGTTCAAACTTTTGCCTTTCTTGGCAGTGGGGCTGCTTCCCTTCTGGCTTTTCCAAGGGATAAATAGGTTGTGGATCAGCAAGTTCACAGTAATGAATAGTTGTCTAGCACTGTCGGGCCTCACATACTAATGTTTTCCATATCCCTGGTATTTGGATCGCGTTTTCTTTGGAAAGCACCCTCCCGCATTCACAACCAAACACTGTGTTGTCGGAGTCACTCATTTGCATGTGGTGTCTCGGCCAGAGAGTGTTTAAACGCGACTGACACCAGCTATAATGGCGACTAATGCATCATGCGGGGAGACAGGAGGTGGCCTCTTGGCCGCGAGTCACACACACAGGAAGCCGTGACGGACGCTGCGGAGGCCTGCACCGGTCCACAGAGCGGACGATGGGAGGCAGTGGGGGGGAGGGTGGGGCGGCAAACAAGAGTGAAATCCAGCTCAGAGCGATACCCCAGCGGGTGCAGATCAATAATGCACATGCATGGACGTGCAGATAAGTGGAACATATTAGGAGGTATAAATAAGTATGACAACAAAGGCGCGTATAGACCTGTTCCAGCCGCGTACTTTTATATAGAAAAGCCCAGGCATTGCCAGGGTAGTTAATGAGTTTTTCCCCTTCATGTCCACGTATTAAGCGTCAGATGTTTGTGGCGGAAGGAACACGTTGACGAGCTAATGTTAAGCGTGGCAGTCAGGGAGTTATTACCGAACGTCAACACAACAGAGAATATGTTTAGCGGTTCTATAAAAAATAAAAAGTGGAACAGCAACGTTTGTTAGTGCCATAATTGAGAGTGGCACACTAAAATGATCGTTAAACAAAATATTTTGAGGAAAACCAGTTAAAGTTCTGGCAGGGACACCTTTCAATGTGTTAAAGCTGATAGCATACACAATGGAAATGGTCCCATTGTGTTTACAGGGTTATTGATTCTCTCTTCAGCCAAGTTTCAACAGTCACAAGACAATCTGATTATTTTAAATGCTTGTGTTTTCGATAAGATCGTTTTTATATTCGTCATCCAAGACCAAAAGTTGCAATACATTGAGTAGTATCTTAGCCTTGAATCTGGATGCTGGACTTTTTGTGGTCTATCGTCCATTTCCATACTGGTCATCATCATGTCCTACAGGCCCAGTAAGACCACTGTTCCCAGTAGGAACAACACAGGTGTGTCTCCATGCAATGCAGCTATGGCGGTGCACCAGTGTAGACACAACCAGTCAAATAAATAAGAAATGACCCTGGTGCTGCTGCTACAGACATAAATAGGCACTAGGCGCTTAAAGACAGTGATAAGCATTGTGTAGCCTCTTATCCTAGCAATATTGGTTGTTTACGGGGAATTGTTTATCCTAGCCATCGTCAGTGCTTTGCACTTGTTTCTATTAATATCTTTACTCTACCGACAGTGATATATTGTTGTTTCTCTTTCACCCGACAAATGTAATTATCGTAACTCACTTTGGATAAAATCGTCGACTTAATGTCCTAATTGCAAATATAAATAAAACCAACTTATTGGCCAAACTACAGAAACATGAACTTAGTTTCCCCTGCTATTGACGACCTTTGAAAAGAGTAAAAAAAAAACCTAGGGATCGAGCCGTTCCGGGAACAATGCGTGTGCTGAAGGCTGGCACCAGGCTGCACTTGTTACTGCTGCTGTGTGTTTTCAATTATTTCCTGCTGGCCTTGTAGTTCCAGCGACTGGCAGCCGTCAGTGTGGCAGCTGACTGTTATGCGCTATCACGAGCCAGTGACTGTCGCTTCCGCCGGGGCTGCGGGCTGCCATCCTGGTTCGGGCCCCCCTCCGTCTACACTCAAATTGTCAACATACATCTGTTTGCCGGCTGATTTCGCCAGCCATTCACACTTGACCGACGCACAGCCGCCCACACCCCCTTCGCGGTCTCTTTCGCACCCACGGCACTGGGCAGGGACCCAGCGGTATGGCTATGCCCGACATGATGTGTATTGCGACGATGAAAATATTGCGACGTGAAAGGACTAATTTTTTTAGGGTTGTGTCTTATGTGTGGCTTAACATATCGTTAGCCTCATAAAATAATTGCCAAAGTCATATTTTGGCCAAATGGTGATATCGAACTTAACTATATTCTCATATTACTGCTGATTCACAGTTCCTCATTGGCTGTATCCTAAGCCAATTAGAGTGTTTTCTACATGCTATAATCACTATCTGCCTATGTCTATCTTTTTGACTTGAGCCTTTTTGATGCTAAATACAAGATGAACCTTAAAATATGACTAACGAGATACGTTGTAAGTTCTACAGGGGTGTAAGTGTCGGCCATTGTTTTTAAAATGGCTGTGGCCATACCTAACAGAACATAGTTGAATCCACTGATTATTATTGGTTATACGTGGTAGAGCCCTCAGTAGGATGGCACCATTCATTTTCCACACCAATGACCAATGCGGCTTTATTCCGAACAGAAGGCCTTGCTCTCTAGCAAGGTAGTATCGTTTGGAGGCGGTGTTTTTGTAAAGATACCTTCAAAGGTGTCTGGATCGAGACAGACCTTGGTGGCAGTAATGCGTCACAAAGTCTTGATGTCGCCAAAATAGCAATTTTTTCTTCTTTTGTCAGTTACAACATTTATAATAACACCTTTACACCATTTCGACTGACTGCCTATTTTCTTCAATCAGGTTCAAGTGTCAGCAGAGTTCCATTATTTGTTAAATAACTTTTGTACAACTCAATCTTAAAAGACGAACTTGCCACTGTTTTTCGTCCTCGTCTGCGGCGTAAATGGCAATATAGCGCCTTATCCAAAGCGCTTTACAATATTGGCTGACATTCTCCCATTCATGCACACATTCACACAGCGACGGCACGGAGTCAGCCATGCAAGGAGACAGCCAGCTCGTCGTGAGCAGTTAGGGTGAGGTGCCTTGCTCAGGGACACCTCGACACTCAGCTATGAGGAGCCGGGGATCAAACTAGCAACCTTGCGGTTACCAGCCAACCCCCTCTACCCCCTGAGGTACTGCCGCCCCGCGGAGTTAGCTGGTAACCGCAAGGTTGCTAGTAGAGTTGTGGGATATCCTTGACCACCGAAGGATTCGTCTTTCCTTCCCTCAAAACCTGCCTATCACAAGGCACCTCAGCAGGCGGCCAGTTGGTAAACATCCGAATGAGACAAGCCTTGATGCCTCCCTGCCTCCCAAAGCTGCATGAACAGGCAGCCCTTTAGCTGTTTGGGAGCCAGCCATCAACTGGCAGGAAGTCAAGTCAAGTTTCAGCCAACCTGATGATAAAAGCACCGTGGAGGCAGGACCTCAAGGACCTCTCCTCGAAATGACCGTTTTGTCCCCCGTCCCTCCCCTACCTCTGCAGGTTGGGGGCTGCTGGCTCCACTGCCTGCTGGCTTGGCACTGGGCAGTGGAGGGCCCCTCCAGGGTGTAGCCCTTGTTGCAGGCGAAGCGCACCACGTCGTTGTAGTTGAAGCCCTCCCCGGTGGTCCGCCCGTAGATGGGGCTGCCCGGGTGGCCACAGGTGACCGCTGCGACAGCGAAGAAGAGAAGAAGCGGAAATTTAGAAAATAAAGGAAAGCGTTCATACCCAGAATTGGACAAAAAAGGCGGTGGAGGACAGAAAGAGGGAATTGGTGTGTGGGATGTGTGTGTTAGCACAGAAGGACTTACACAAGAATGATTGTGAACGGGAAAATGTATATTTATTTGTGCAAAATGCATCAGAGAGCACGGGGCGCCGAGAATCGCGAGGGGATGGGTTCGATACGACGGATCAATAGGCCGGAGGTACATGGACACCTTTTCATACCTTTCATAGGAATACCATTAGCATCTCATTGACCTCAGCAGGCGCCGAGGGGGTAATGAAAGAGTCTAGATGGCCGCGGATAAGGCAGGCGCATCGACTCGTCCGCAGGCTAATGGGAGATGGGAGAGGATAAGCGGTGGCTGGGGAGCGCCCACAACAAACCCGCTAAACGCACATGCACAACTCCCCACCGTGCGCGCCTCGGTCCCAACGTACTTTCCCCCCAATGTTAGCGCTATCGTAAACATTCCGCAATACATAAAAATTATTAATGACTAGTTTAATAGTCCTAACGCATTTATAATGAATGCCCACTAATGCACAAAGTCTTTTAAGCGTAAATCTCAGTTTTATGTTTAAGCCGAACAGAGCCACCCAGGTTAAGCGACACAGGGACATGGCGCTTTGGGAGGGAGGGAGGGAGGTAGAGAGAGAATTAAGCCATCGTCATGAAAAATGTTACTGCAACAGTCAACAAGAATATTTCAAACTAGGGGGGGGGGGAGGGAGTGGTGTAATGATGGTCTTTTCCATTTAGTTCCTCCAGTTTATGGTTAAGCATACCATGGCGACACAGGTTAACTGACGCAGCATTATGCTCGAGGTTTGCTTATGGACAGGGACGGCGATGGGAGGGAGCTCTTACCGATGCAGGCGGGCAGCAGGCCGGACCAGTTGTGGTCCTGCTGGCAGATGCGCACCGAGGAGCCGATGAGTCTGAAGCCGGGGTTGCACTGGTAGACCACCGTGTCGCGGTAGCCGAAGTTCTCCCCGATCACCTGGCCGTTGACGATCCTCTCGGGGATGCCGCAGTGACCCGCTGTGCACGGAAGACACACCAAAGGAGGGTGGAGATGAAGAGAGGAGATGAAGAGAGACGTGTGGAAACGATGATACAATGGAGAGGAAAAGGGCAGAGAGGAGAAGAAAGAAGATTAAGGCAATAAAGAAAAAGGTGAAGAGAGATCCGGCCTCAGCTGTGTGATTATCAATTCTGGGTCCATTGAGATGGATCTTTTGGAGGACAGGACCAGGACAAATGTAGTTTCTGGAGGGAGGGTAATTGATTCTCAGCCGCGATGAAAAGCTTGGAAAGCATTTCTTATTTTTTTATTCTGAAGATTTTCATTTCATTTCACAAAAAAAAAACGCAGGTCAGCTTAACGCCTTCACTTAACTAAACGTACAACGTCCTCAAACCAGGACTACATTCACACGAGAAACAATCTCAAGAAACATAGACAACACCGCACGCCACAACGAACAAAACAAACAAACAGAACAAAACAGGAAACACGCCGGCCCCACTTGCATGTGTCCGCCCGGACAAAGCTCCCTCGTTTAGATGTGCGGGCGTTTATGCCATGTTCTAAAAGTTCCCATAAATAAATCTGTCTCCCCTCCGCTCATCCACATAATCATATTACTTTCAGCTACGGAACATCTCCGACACGCCGGAGGAGGAGTCGTCGAGGCAATGCAGCCCGGCTCGAAAAGCGCCGGCAGCGGGAGTGGCGGCAGAGTGCTGTGGTGTGATTTCACTAATTCACTCCCTACCACCAGAAGACTCAGCCCTGCACTTTTTATTATCGGCCCGGCAGGTTGACAGGCCGATGCCGGGAGATTACGCTGAAGCAAGGGATACTGGGTCGGCTGGGAGGTTAACACCGCCCAGTCGTATCGCCGCCGCCCGGAGTGGTCTCTCCTCTTTAATGAACTGAGCTAATCTAGAGGGGGGGGGGGGGGGGGTGGTGTTCAGAGGAGGGAGTGGGGGTTAAAAAAAGGGGTTCAGATATTGACTAATGCAGCCACTGGAGATAGGGCTGCGTTTCTGCTGATGTGTAGGTTTGAATCCGGCTTGAGCAATTCTATCTCTCGCTCTGCCTCTTTCTCGGTCTCTCTCCCTCTCTCTCTCTCCCTCTCGGCCTCTCTCTCTCTCTATTGGTCTCGCTCCCTCTCCCCTGGTCTCTCCCTCTCTCAGGGTCTCTCTCTCTCTTGGTCTCGCTCCCTCTCCCCTGGTCTCTCCCTCTGTCCCTCTCTCTCGGTCTCTCTCCCTCTCCCGGTCTCTGTCTCTCTCCCTCTCCCGGTCTCTCCCTCCCAGTATCTCTCTCTCTCTTGGTCTCGCTCCCTCTCCCCTGGTCTCTCCCTCTGTCCCTCTCTCTCGGTCTCTCTCCCTCTCCCGGTCTCTGTCTCTCTCCCTCTCCCGGTCTCTCTCTCTAAAATATCTCTCCCTCTCTCTCCTCTCTCCCCCCCTTCTCTCTCTCTCCTCTCCCCCCTCTCTCCCCCCCCCCCCCCCCCCTAGACACAGAGTCATGTGAGTGCAGAAGGGGGAACCCTTCAGCGATTGGGTCTGCGGCTGGCCGAGGGGGACCTTGACGGCTCCTGATAGAAGTTGGAATAGGCGACATCATTTCCTGTTTGAAGCGTTGGCCCACCACAGCCAGATGTGCAGATGCTCAGCTTCATCAGTTTGATTGGCCCGCCCCGTGGGGGCTGTACGTTGACTGGGGGGTATTTTAGGAATGGGCGCTTTGCTTGGCTGTCAACACACTTTAATTGGCGCCTTAACAAGAATGGAAAGATTGGGTTATCGTCTTTTTATGAAATGGAATGATTAAGCATGGTTTGCCGATATGAAAATCCAAAAAAATATATAATTATAATTATTATAATGTATTTTTTTATTAAAAAAACAATTACATATATTATATTATCCACATATATTTTTTTAATTATAGGCCTATTGTTATTTAAGAACCATTTATGATTTTATATATATATATATATATATATATATATTATATATATATATATATATATATATATATATATATATATTACATATATCAAAAAAAAAAGTAGGGTTAGGGGTTAAAAATATATATATATTTTATGAATAATATATTGAGGTTTTTTTCATTACAGTAAACAATGCTTTCGTGCTTCAAATTCAAATGTAAAGTCTTGAGCCGTAGTTCTACCGCTTGTTACCTCGAATCTGACAGCAGGCACAATCCATACTTACCCTTGATACTGTATCTTAAGCGATTACATTGACAGCAAGATAGTGATCCAACCACAGAGCGACACAGAACGCAATCTGAACCAGTCGCCGTGCACCAATGTGCGGCCTTTGCATTATAAACCCAGCTTATCATTTATCGCAATACAGCAAAACGTTTACGCTTTTATAAAAAGCCTAGCTGCCATCCACTGGGCACTCGCAGTACTCTTTTAGTCTCCCATTGTGCCAAATAGGTGGAATCCACCACTGCAGTTCACGCGTAGCCCCAGACAGACGCCATTGGCACAGACCGTAACGCTTCCCAAAGTCACAGCCCACACAGAGCAAGAGAACCAATTATAACTGCCAACCCGCGGTCCCATCTCCCCTCTAAATCCCACCAGGGACAGCCCCGGCGATGTGGGCTGGAATGGACAAATTGCACCGCGTCCAATCCGCTGGTGACCGCTGACCTCACTGGGGCAAGTCTGGGGGCGGGTGGCTGCACTGGGACCTGGGACTGGGACTGGGACTGGATGGATGGGGGGGGGGGGGGGGGGGGGGCATGTGGCTCAGGAGGTAGAGCCGGTTGGCTGGTAAACGGAAGGTTGCTAGTTCGATCCCCGGCTCCTCCTAGCTGAGCGTCGAGGTGTCCCCTGAGCAAGACGCCTCACCCTGACTGCTCCTGACGAGCTGGCTGTCAGCCTTGCGTGGCTGACTCCGCCGTTCGGTGTGTGAATGAGTGTATGAACGGCAATATTGTCAAGTGCTTTGAGCGGCCCCTGGTTGGAGAAGCGCTGTATTATGCAGTCCATTTACCATTAACCCTTCCCCATGCTCACCCAGACAGAGGGTCTCCATGCCGCTCCAAAGCCCCGACAGCAGGCACTCCCTGACGGTGGAGCCGGTGAGGACGTAGCCCAGGCTGCAGCTGAAGATGGCCGAGGCGCCGAAGGTGTTCTGCGTGCCCATCTTCTTTCCGTTGGGCAGCGTGGGGAGGTCTCCGCACGAGATGACTGTGACAAGGTGTGTGTGTGTGTGTGTGTGTAAGGGGGGGCGGGGGGGAAGGGAGGGAGAGAATAAAACCGTCGTCATGATAAATAAAGAAAAACAGTCAACAAGGACGTGGGTTCGATAGCTTACGCAACGGAATCGGGGGCCGGTGCTATTTCATACTGGAGGGGGGGGAGGGGGCGGTGTAATGATGGCGGTATTTTTCCCTTTGTCAAGATGGGGTTTTTTTATCACGCCTGCTGCCTTGTCCCCTCACTATTAAGTGGGCCAGTGGGCGGTTAAGCGCCCTGGGAAGAGTCGTCTCTGTGGCGATGTGTGTGCGACAAAACAAAGCTTGTATGTACTAAACCACCGTAAAGAAACACATGCGTCAGAACCAGCCCGTGACTAAGGGGGGGTGGGGGGGGGGGAGATTCTCGGTTCTGCACGTAATGGAATGTCATGTCATTATGCAGCCTTTTTGGTCTAGAAATGGTACGTAATGTGCTGTGTACAGGCCAATCGGTTGGATGCGTGCTAGAAAATGTTATATATATTTTCACATCAGACCAAATCCGGTCGCAGAACAGACTCTGTGACAAGGGCAGAATGAATGATTCAAAGACCTCCTTTTCCAAATGAAAAATTGATTTGTTCTGTGTGCGTGCGCGTGTGACACCGTGTGTGTGACTCTTTGTGTGTCCGTGTGTGTGTGTGTGTGCGCATCAACACACTGTATAATTTTCTGTGTTTCAGTGCTTTTTGTAAGGGTGCTGGCATTCAAGTGACATGTCCGAATACAACGATGCTGCCAACACAACGCAAGTCACAGAAAGGGGCTTTGATTTGTCTTTGTTTGTCCCGACAGTCTTAATGTGCGCTCATCAGGAGGTCTAGAAAAATAAAATGAACACTGCAATCCCGGTTGATCAATAAGAGGTCTAATCACATATAATCTCAGAGTGCTGTCCTAAGAAAAGAGAAAAACGCTTAAGGACAACTCACTGCGACACCGCGGCCTCTCATTCCTCCAGCTCCACACCCCATTGGCCTGGCACTGGATGTGGGCGGGACCCAGGCGGTAGTATCCGGGGTTACAGGTGAAGATGATTTTGGTGCCGTACTCGTAGTGCGAGCCGTTGACAATCTTCCATTTCCCGTGGTCCAAGGAGAACGAGCTGAGGCTCGGGCACGTCATTACTGGAGGAACGCACGGACGAAAACGAAAAAGATAAAACGCATCAATGAGGATCCATTCGGGAGAGACACACACACACACACACACTTCGCTAATTAAAGCTGTTATTCTTCCCCATTTTATATCTCTCTCACCCAATCTGCACACACGCTGATCACTTCCTGACAATTTATTCCCCGCAATGAGCGGTTGAGAGCTAATCCGCACATTAAAAATTAAACGTCAGTCCTCCCCAAGCTGGCTGAGCACGACTTTTCCCCCCCACAACAAAATCGTCTTGATGATTAAGCGAACGCTTGAAAGGCAGATGAGAGCCCGGAGCAGAATGTATATGTCTCCTTAAGCGTTGGAGGGAGCGTACAGTGGGAGACAGCCGGGTGTAGCGCGCCCCCACCCACCCATCCCCACCCATCCCCCCGCCCCATGATCCAGGGCTTTGGTTAACCACTTGTCTCTGTGGCTGTCACAATCCCCCCCCCTGATGGAGAGTGCTTTAGGGGGGCCGCTACTGTCACACAGCAGTACGTTTTACAGTACATTTCCTCTCCCCTCGGCCTTTGTTGTTAGTTATCACGCTCCTGTTTTTTTGGGGTTTTTTATCGCTTCAGTCCGCTCTGCCACCGAATCCATCATTACCCCCTGCTCACCGGTCACGGACACCCCGGTTTACTACCCTCTCTCCCTCTCTATACTCTCTCTCTCTCTCTCTCTCTCTCTCTCTCTCTCTCTCTCTCTCTCTCTCTCTCTCTCTCTCTCTCTCTCTCTCTCTCTCTCTCTCTCTCTCTCTCTCTCTCTCTCTCTCTCTCTCTCTCTCTCTCTCTCTCTCTCTCTCTCTCTGTCTCTCTCTCGTACATTGTCTCTCTCTATCTCTCTCTCTCTGTATCTATGTCTTTCTTTGTCTCTCTCTCTCTTCCTCTCTCTCTCTCTCTCCCTCTCGCCCACCCGTGCATCGAAGGCTCCCGTCGTGATTTGTCATCCTTGCCCCCCCTCCTGGTTGCAAATAGCGCTACTACATACACCATACTCCTCTCTTTCTAGAAATAGAAATGCATTTGACTGTTTGAATCACTCTCTCTCTCTCTCTCTCTCTCTCTCTCTCTCTCTCTCTCTCTCTCTCTCTCTCTCTCTCTCTCTCTCTTCTCTCTCTCTCTCTCTCTCTCTCTCTCTCTCTCTCTCTCTCTCTCTCTCTCTCTCTCTCTCTCTCTCTCTCTCTCTCTCTCTCTCTCGTACACTGTCTCTCTCTATCTCTCTCTTTCTGTATCTACTTTGTCTCTCTCTTTCTTTGTCTCTCTCTCTTCCTCTCTATCTCTTTGTCTCTCTTTCTTTCCAGCTCTTTGTCTCTATCTCTGTATCTATCGCTTTCTCAGTCTCTCTCTCGGTCTCTCTCACTACAAATACAATTGTATTTGTCTCTCCTCCCCCCTCTTTTTTGGCCTTCAAATTCATGCCTCTTCAGTCACCATGTCTCTCCCTCTCTCTCCCCCTCTCTCCCTCCCTTCGAGTGTTGTGAAGTATCTTGTTGTGTTTGCTCCTCGGCCTCTTCATACTGCATTTCCATCTCCATCTCCCCCCTGTCCCTCTGACACTCTCCCTCTGGCTATTTACGATTCGGTCACATAACAGACGCTTGTATCCAAAGAGAATTCCATTGAATTGACAGACATGTGCTTACAATGTCGTGGTAGGGGTTAGGAGTCTTGCTCAAGGACACCAACAGGTGGACCGGTGAACTAACTCAGCTGAACGCCTGGTACCACCAGCCAAAAGTCAAACAACAAAGTCACACCTCTTGCGTTTTGTTGGCACCGTAATGGTGGAACAAGCTCACTGCTGATGTCAGGACCGCAGGACCGCTCAGCAGCTTCTGCGATGGACTTAAGGCTCACTTCACTAGCGTCCTCTCTTACCCCCTCCCAACGTCTTTTCTCCTCCCTTACTCTCCTGAAAACACCCCCCCTCTGACACACTTAATGCATGTTGTACATCATGGCCACTTAAAAATAGTACTTAGCATCTTCCAACGTCTAAGCCTAGCTATCTTTGTTGTGTACGAGGAATGGGTCAACCTAGTGCTTGGCACTTGTTTCTATGAAAATTCTTAGGGTACCGACTTTATTATATTGTGGTTTCTCTTTCTTCTGACAAATGTCACCGTGAGACTAAGGAACATTGTCAGTCAAGTGCAGTCGGGTCTATCTAATCCCACTCCCAACTGACAACTTTGAATCAAACGCTTTCTTTTCTCACACCTGGATTATTGCAATGCTTTGTTTGCCGGCTTAAGCCAAGCGGCCTGGGGCAGATCACATCCGGGCCTAAGTACTGCAGCGAGCCTACCAGTACGGACACAGGCCCTGGTGCCGCTGCCACACCAGCCTTGTCCCGGCGCCGCTTCACAGGCTGCCAGTGAACCAGGGGGGGTTGGTTAATACCAACGATGACATTTACTAGGACCTCGCCCCGACTCATACCGAAGGTACAACTCACATCGCCCCCTTGGGTCCCCTGACCAGGTGCTTTTGGGTGCCTTCCCTCCGCCAGACCCCAAGACCAGAGGAGGCTGCTCCATCTGTTCTTCGCCCCCTTCCCTGTGGACCCGCCAGGTGCATCCCTCCTGTGACGCCCTGTGTCGCTTTTAGCTTGACAAGGAGCTAAATAAATGAAGCAGGACTGCCTTACTTAGAGCTCCACGCTCCCTGCCCCCCCCCTCTGTTAAGCAATGGCGTCCAACTCCCTTGACAAGGCGCTAAATAAATGAAGCAGGACTGCCTTACTTAGAGCTCCACGCTCCCTGCCCCCCCCCTCTGTTAAGCAATGGCGTCCAACTCCCTCCACCACCCTCTCTCTCTCTCTGTGTGTCTCTCCCTCTCTCTCTCCGTGTCTGTGTGTCTCTCCCTCTCTCTCTCCGTGTCTGTGTGTCTCTCCCTCTCTCTCTGTGTCTGTGTGTCTCTCCCTCTCTCTCTGTGTCTGTGTGTCTCTCCCTCTCTCTCTGTGTCTGTGTGTCTCCCCCCCCCCTCCATCTCTCTCCCCCCCCCCCCCCCCCCCCCCCCCTCTCTCTCTCTCTCTCTCCCTCCCTCTCTCTCTCTCTCTCTCTCTCTCCCTCCTTTGACCGTCGGTCCGCCCCCCCCCCCTCCTCACCGGTGCAGCGGGGGGTCTTGTTGTGGTTGCTCCAGGTGCCGTCGGCCTGGCAGGTGGTGGTGGTCAGCTCCTTGGAGGAGAGGCGGTAGCCGCTGCCGCAGAAGTAGGTCACGCGCGTGGCCACCGAGTAGTCTGTCGCCAGCACGCCACCGTCGGCCGGGGCGACAGGCGGGCCGCAGGAGACCGCTGGGAGGCGCGGCACGGGGGGAGGGCGAGGGACACGCACACGCACACGCACACACGCACACACACACACACACACACAAACACACAAACACACACACGTCGTAGAGCACACACACACGTCGTAGAGCACACAGACACACACGTCGTAGAGCACACACACACACACACAGCATGCGGGAGATTGCGATGACACACACACAAACACACACCCACAGCATGGGGGACAGTGCACACTCATGCCACATGGAGCACACACACATGACATGCGACCCACACAGACACCCACAGCCACGGGGGACATGGCACACAAAACACACACAAATGCAACATAGAGCAAACACACATGACATATGACACACACACAGACACACACACACACAACAACCGCAGGGGACAAAGTGCACACATACACACACAACACAAAAAAACAATCACACAGAGAACACGGATGACAGGGCACTCACGTGACCCACGACATAAAGCGCGCGCGCGCACGCACGCACGCACGCACGCACGCACGCACGCACGCACGCACAGCACACACACACACACACACACACACACCACACACACACACCACACACACACACACACACACACACACACACACACACACACACACACACACACACACACACACACACACACACACACACACAGCAGTTAGTTCATGGTACACTCATTTGTTTCCTTCAGCCACCTTGTCATGGTGCAGGGGGTCCCGCCAGTGGTCGGCGTGCCCCCAGTGTTGACCTGCAGGACACAGAGCTGTGCCGGCCCACCGCGGGGCTACCTCCCCTCAGGCGGGCTCAGGGCCTCGGACCAGCCCAGGTCCGCGTAGGACAGGGGGGCCGTTAGGGGGCGCCGGCCTCATCCCTCATTATGCCAGCACCACGACGCACGGGCTGTCAGAGCTTGTAAGGCTCTGCGACGCCACGGCGCAGATTGAGGCACGGAGGCGGCGGGGCGCCGTAGACGGACACGCCCACACCGGGACACATACAGGCGCAGACACACCGGCACACTCACACAGTCAGACACACACAGGAATACACGCACACTGGCACACACACACACACAGGCATACAAACACACACACACACACACACACACACACACAGCCGCACACGATCACAGACGCACACCGGCACACTCACACAGTCACAGACACACACAAGAGTACACGCACACTGGCACACACACACACACACACACACACACACAGGCACAGGCATACAAACACACACACACACACACACAGACGCACACGATCACAGACGCACAGCGGCACGCTCACACACACATTGGCGGACACAATCACACCGGAAAACAATTGCACACCGGCACACACACACACACACACACACACACACACACACACACACACACACACACACACACACACACACACACACACACACACACACACACACACACACACACACACACACACACACACACACACACACACACACACACACACACACACACACACACACAAACTCTCTATTCAGCCAATCCTTGAGGAGCCTTAAAAGATGATGGAATAATGATTTACGAATACTTCCCATCTCAGAGGAACAGAGGGTCTGCGATGTTATGATTCTAAGATAACAAAAACACGAGCGTGGGAGAGAGTGTTCACTAAGTATTCAGGAACTCGGTGAGCTCTCACCCCCGTAACCTTTGGCGAAGTAAGATTGCTGGTGGGGAGGGAGGGAGTTGCCTTCACCTCCGTTTGGCTGCTTCAGGCAATCAACACAATAAACACACGCTAGTCGGGAAACGCATCACAAGACCTGCTAATTAGCTGACAGAACAACAGCGCATTGCACGCGCAGAGGCGTGTTTCATACGTGTAATCAAACCCAAAACCAAATTCCAGTTCTTGAGATTGATTAACCTACACATATGGATTCAGCGGTTAACATGTTCATTCACCTGGTAATGACCTGTGTTAAGTCAGCCCATATTATAATGCACATCAACATGGATACGTCATCATTACGCCCTTTTTTCCAATTAACCCATAGCCAACTCGCACAGCGAAAAAGATTTAGTTCAGATGCCTTTGTCATTAAAATTATTGCTATCAGTTCATCAGTTTAACATTAATCTCACAATGAAGAAGAGGGGAGTTGATCACTGCCGTAAGGCAACCTTCCACATCAAGAAATACTGACAGTCCACATAGCCCGATATAGTTCGAAATCAACTCACGATCAGCTCTCACATAGATTGCAACTGATTGTGCTTACCTTACCCCATTTGTCCATTTTTATTTCACGTTTAACCTGAAGACCAATGTTCTATTTGCAAAACAAGCTGTATCAAAGGATTTAAGCCTTTAAATAATTGAATCAGAAGAATGGGTTTCTCGCCCCGGCCCGGGCAGACCAAAAGCCCCTGGAAGTTCAACAGCTGCTGGTATTAGCCCCCAGGGTGGGAGAGCATGTAAGCTCACACGAGCGCGCACACACGTGCCATCGCAAAGCTAATTAGCCGAGTGAAACCCAACAGGAATACAGACGCCACATGCTAATGGTGAGTTAGCCATTCCTTCATTTCAAGGAGTGGACGGGATGGAAAACGTGGTGGGGTGGGGGGGGGGGGGGAGGGGTTGATTGATTTCACTTTCCTTTCCACCTGACAGGGCGCCGGCTAGCCAATCATTCAGTAGCGTCTGCTTACAATACCAGGCATGCACTCCCACTGAGCCCCTTCATAATCATCTGTACAAGCAGGCTGTGTAGCATGCCAAGTGTTGAGCTCGCACAGTGGGAAGTAATAAAGCAATGGGGTTGGAGATGTTCAAAGCAATGAACAAGTTCCATTTGTTTTGTTGTTGTGCGATCCAGCCGTTGTGTGTTGAAAGTGAACCGCGCTACTGAGCTCGCTGAGATCTTCGTGGCGGTCTGGTTACGGCTCAGGGCGTCTAAGTTCAGGAGCGTCTTCTTTAAAATGTTAATGCGATAATTAAGTCCTGTTTGTTCTCTTAATTGTGATTTGGTTTTCTGTGTTTACGTATTTGATTGAAGGCTGCGTGTGTGTGTGTGTGTGTGTGTGCGTTTGCGTTTGTGTGTGGGATGAATTTAATTGAACAACGAGTAAACTGCAAACACAAATATACAAACAGTATATATGAATACAAATGAATATTCTTACAGTTACATTAACATGTCACATTTTAGCTGAATTAAAGGAAATACTGATTAAGGCTGATTTCATCTAAAAGGAGGGGGCGGGCGACTCACCTTGGCAGGCGGGCACGGGGCTGTCCCAGGCGTAGTAGTTGTAAGGGGTGCTCCGGCACACGGCCGAGGCCTTCCCGATCAGCTTGTAGCCGCGGTCGCAGGCCCAGCGCACCACACTGTTAAGGTGCCCCCCCGTCTGGCTCACCACGAAGCCGTGCTGCGGGGAGTCGGGGGTGCTGCAGTACATGGCTGCAGAAAGGGGGGGGGGGGGGAGGGAGGGAGGAGGAGGAAGGGAGAGAGGGATGAGAGGAATGAGATGGATAGTTAGATGGAGGGGGAAGGAGGGAGGGAGGGAGTGAGGGAGGGAGGGAGAGTAAGATGAAAGGAGGGATGAAATGCATGGATGAAGGGAGGGAGGGAGAGAGGGTTGAGATGGATAGTTCCGATGGGAGGGCGGGAGGGAGGGAGGAGAGAGGGATAGTTCGATGGAGGGGGGGAGGGAGGAGGAGGGAGGGTTTAGGAGAGAAGACAGGGAATAGTTAGATGGAGGGGGGAGGAGGGAGGAGGGAGCGAGAGGATAGTAAGATGGAGGGAGGGAGGGGGGGAGAGAGGGATAGTTAGATGGAGGGGGGGAAGGGGGGAGAGAGGGATAATTAGATGGAGGGGGGGAGCGGGGAGGGAGCCGAGGGATAAGTAAGATTGGAGGGAGGGAGGGAGGGGGGGAGGGGGGAGAGGAATAGTAAAATGGAGGGAGGGATGAGGGGGTGAAAGAGATCAGGGGGACGGATGGAGGAATGAGATGAACAGATGAATAGATGAGTGAGAGAGAGGGGACAGAAGGATGAGTGGATGAGACATATGGGATGGATGGATGACAGACATATGGATGGATGAACAGATGAATAGATGAGTGAGAGAGAGGGGACAGAAGGATGAGTGGATGAGACATATGGATGGATGGATGAGACATATGGATGGATGAGACATATGGATGGATGGATGAGACATATGGATGGATGAGACATATGGATGGATGGATGAGATTGGATGGATGGATGAGATTGGACGGGTGGATGGACAAATGATAGAAGGTAAAGGATTGGAGGGAGTGATAGAGTGGAGAGTAATTGGCGCAGAGATGTAGGATAAGTATGGATGTGGGAGGATCACAGGGCAGCACAAGGAGAAAGGAGAGAAAGCGTTACACAAGCCCGACGTAAAGCATGCACACTATCTGTGAGCGCTACCGCACATTCATTTTAACCGGCACTCTTGGACAATGGGAGAATTAAATCGAGATCGAGGTCGACACGTTTAAGTACAACATGCGATAGTAAATAAATACAGATAGATGGCAAACAGCTAACGGCTGAATGCCACACGGGAACAGTAAAAGACTGAGTTGTTGCTTTGATTCTTTACTGCAAATCGTACGGATCTTGGTTTCCATACGTCTGAAATGATCACGGCCTGTCCTCCCACTCAGACTCACGTTCTATTCATCTACAATCGATCTCTTTACCATGAACGTACACACAATCCTATAGGGTAGAAGGAGAACTACTTGATGCATGTAAGAGAAACACTATCGATGCTACATCTATATTATGACAGCTATAGCGATTCAACAATGGACACATAAACACACTGTCCACGATGGACACATAAACGTCAATATAAGTACGCACACACACACACACACACACACACACACACACACACACACACACACACACACACACACACACACACACACACACACACACACACACACACACACACACACACACACACACACAGAGATTCGGAACCCATGCACTATACAGCGCCAGCGGAGAGGTGGTGACACAGCGTACATAAATTCCATCAAAAGTTATTTTTGCATCAGCATGACTGGACATGAGTACAGGCATTTAAGTCACAGAGGAACACCCCAAGGTCAAGGCTAAGGTCGTCTCCCTGCTCAAGTGAATTAAGTCAGCCGGAGAGAGCAGGGGTTCGCTTACAAACCCCCCATCACGTCGACTACCTCCAACGACAAAGCCCTCCTCCGATTAAATATTATGGCGAGTCAACACATAAAGGATGGAGGCTCCTTTTGTTTTGGTGCATTAGTATGCACGCTCTCCGAAGGGGAGAGGAGCCCCTCAGTTGCTCTGTTTTTGCACTGCTTGCTTTAGAGCCAATTACCAAAGTGAACATCCTTTTCCGGAATGAGGCGAAAAATAACAACAACCTTTAAATAAAAAACCTGCATGCACATACCGTGTAGGCTGTTTTCACACCGGAGCTGCACAGGTCCGTTTAATTCGTTTAATTCAAACGCAGATTGTTTCCCCCTGGTGGTGCTGTTTGTTTGGTGTGTTTGACCGCTCAATCGAACTCTGTGGTGGCGAGTACCAAACAATCGATTTGAAAACGGGGGATCTTTGCCCGCTTCGAAGTGCACTTTGGTTCAGTTTCGTTTCAGGTGATAATGTCATCCAACGACAGGAAACAAACCTACAGTCTACCTGTTTGTAAGACGGTTTGGATAAAAGCGTCTGCTAAATGCCCTGAATGTAAACGTAAGTGTACCTAGGCAGCGCGGCTGGATGGCTTTGTATTCCAAGAATCCATTGGCGTTTGAGATGCATCTGTGATGTCTGGATCAGTGTTCAAGCTGAACGCGATGCTCATGGTGTGCATAGTGGTCTAAAATACCAGATAAACACGACCACCGCAGCTAAACATCCACTGGATGTTCTAAAAAAATATATCTTAAACAGTCACGGGAAGCCTTGACCTTCTCGTGACTGTTTAAGATAGGTTTTTTTTATAATGTTCACCTTTTTATGTTGCAAGAGCAAGGCGATAAAGGTTTCTGTGTATTTTCTGAAACATTGACGTAACTTCAGACAAATTTATAGAACCAAATTGCGACTGAAGTGTTTACAGACTTTTGTATCCTCTTTAATTAAATATCGCAGTGTAAACACAAACAGCACCAGGGTGAAAGTATCTAATCAACCGGTTGGTGTGAATTGGTGTGAAAGCACCCTTAAGGATGTACTGTAAATGGAAATTATAAGTAAAGAATTAATGTGTTTGTGGATAATGGTTGGTTAACCCATGCAACCTCACCCAGCCCCAGAGTCCAACCAGTCTGGCTCGGACTAGTTGGGGGTGCTTAAACCAACCATCATGCACACACACGCACATGCACACGCACACAAACACACACACAAACACAGGCTGGAAAGTATCGAACAGAATTCTTTGCACAGTGGAACAAACAGATTCCAATTAGGTTAAAGTAAAGTGATGTACTTTGTGCAAAAAATAGTATGTTCTGTACTCTGTCACTCAACTGTCCCAGCCCACTTCAAGCAGACAGACAGAGACATAGCGATCCACACGGTTGAGAGACCACGTCAACAGAGAGAGAAAGAGCGAGAGAGAGAGTGGAACACACAGCCAAAGAAAAGTGTATGTACTTTCTGAATGATGAAAAAGTCGTAGGATATGTGTCAGAGACGCTTGTAATGATACAGTCGCAATTGTCACATAACTTTTTACTAACTTTCTCCCTATTTCTGAATTTTGTATATAAATAGAGCCAGATCCACATTACATTTTCGAGCCATAATGTTGTCGGCTTTCAAACGCAAATAATTTTTGGACTAATGCATTAAACATCAATAAAAATAAAGTAAAGAACTCTGAAATAACATCGAAAGAGATGTGGGAGAAAAAGTACATTTTCATTAGAATATAATGGCCTTAATCTTGAGATGCATAAAAGCAATATGAATGGGGTTATAATCTCCCATCTAGCATTTGAACCAGATACAGTTCAGCCTCCAAAGTCCCCATCCGACATAAAGAGCCTCATCCGAATAACGTAAACCTTAAACATAACGATTCCCACGCCTCTCCCATGTGTGCTCTCCCCATGTCACGGCCTTTGACCCCCTTTTCTCCCTCTTTCTCAAGTGCGAACAAAAAAAAAACAACCACAGTAAAATAAAGACAAACGGACATTTTTCAAAAAAAAAAAACGTGAAAAGAGAAAAGAGGGAAAAGATTGTGACCAGGATACATACTTTGATACTCACCCACGTATCTGATGCGGAAGCCGCGCCGGTTGGTGCCGTGGTCGGACGCCCAGCGCAGCAGCAGCTGGTGGCCCGTGGTGGTGAGGTTAAAGGGCGTGTCCACGTCCCCGCTCAGAGAGGCCAGGCTCTGGCTGTTGATGTTGGGGCCTGATGGTTTCCCCCGCGGTAACAGGACACAATATGCCCACACACACATAAACACAGAAAGACACACAGACACACACACACACACACACACACAAGCAGAAAGAAAAAAGGCCGTTCACATGAAGGATTTCCAAATCTTGGCGTGGAAAAGGAAAAGCTGCACTTGGCAACTGCTGTGGATTCCCCCCGATGCGCCGATACAAGGATGCTGGGATATAAAAGGGTCTTTGTGAAGGATAGGTGGATCGGCTTTTCCCTTTTGAGTTGAAAATATCAGTTGATGGAATCAATCATTTAGCTCCGATATCGAAATTTCTCGGGAACCGTTTCCAGAAAGGAAATAAAAAGGTATCGGATGCGGTGCCAACCGAGGAAGTGCCAAGAAACCGACTCTTTTTCCCTTTTTAATAATTTTCTTTCACCAAAACAACCTGAATCCAAAGCCCCTTGCAGCAGGAAAATACAATACATCGTTTTGACGGGCCCTTAGAGAAAGAACCTTAAAAAGTACTCTCAGAAAAAGAAACACCCCCTCTCTCTCTCTCTCCCTCCCTCCCTCCCTCCCTCCCTCTCTCCCTCCCTCTCCCTCCCTCCCTCCCCCTCTCTCCCTCTGGCAGGCTCACGGCGCCTCCCGGCTGCACGCACCGTCAAAGACCTCCAGGATGTCAAACTCCTTCTCCGTCTGGAAGAGTTCAAAGTGCAGCGTGATGTTGTAGCCCTTCTCCACGTTGATGAGCCAGGAACACATCTGGAGGTTGGGGTAGCTGTCAGGGAACCCGGGGCTCAGGATGACCCCCGTGGAGTCAAAGCGCACCTCGTGGGCCGGACACTGGACTGGTTGTTTGGAGAAGAAGAAGAAGAGGAAGAAGAGGAGGAAAGAGCAGGGGAGGAGGGGTGAGCGTGATGGCCGAGAGAACACAAGCAAGGCAAAGCAAATACATCAATGAATAAATAGATAAATGGAGAGAGGGAAGAGTGCAAGGGCGGTTGAAGGAGGCAATCATGTTAAAAAAAAAAAAAAAAAGAAAGGAAAACGGGGTGGGGAGGGAGGGGGGGTCGGGGAGCGAGAGAGAGAGGGGGGAGAAAGAGAGATGAGCGGAGGGGAGGAAGAGAGATGACACAGGGGAAGATGTACAGGGTAGGTGAGAGGCAGAGGTGATGAGGCGGAGAAAGGGGGGGGAACATGAGGGTAGCGATGAGGGATGGGTTATGGAGGGCAGAACGCGAGCGAGAGAGCGGGAGAGAGGGAAGAACTCATCTGGAGAAGGGAGAAGAGATGACAAAAAAAGGGGCCCACAGCGAGTTTTGGGGGATTTTATTGAAATAACTAGTCCTGAAACAATTACATTCCAGCCCGACTGCTATTGCCCCTTAAGGGCTAAACTGCTCCGTCTGCGGTTGTCACGACGATCCCCTGATATCCATCAATCAAGCGATCCTTCCGAGGCGTGCGTGACAGGTAACTTTGTACAAAACAATGTATAAATAAGCGAGGGATCGTGTGTCCTTGTGGAATACAGGATTTAGCGTCTGGAGCATGTTTGCCCGTGATTTGTGGGGTAGTGCTTCTCATCATCCGCGGCACGCCGTGGATGATGATCAAAGATAGGTTCTCGTCTCGCCTTTCTGTTCAAGTCGTGATCGGAGAAAAGGAAGGAGTCCTTCTTAACAAACATGACACCTAGGACAGGTTAAAGAAAACGCTATGCCGGGAGTGTATCGATGTGGGCTGGGTTGCTAACGACTGGGGGAAAAAAACGACTTAATGGCCACTGGAATGACGTGGGAATGTGGGTTTGAACACGGTTCGTTAATCCCTGGAGAAGAGGATTCCCATTTCTCCCCGGGGATGAGGGGATGAGGGAATGGGGGCAGGGTCAGCCTTTTTAACTAGCACCTCAGAGACGGGCAGGGCTTGAATATTTAGCTTGTTCCCCCTGAACAGGCAGGGAGAGCAGATGCATGTGGGGTAAGTTCTCCCACATGCATATCTTTGAAACACCTAGGGGAGGTGACCTGTATAAGCACCAGGACCTCATTCTGCTGCCAAACTACAAGCACAACCACCACCTCCACCGACAGCGACACACTCAGCGAAAGAAACAGGCATTTAATTAGAACGATATAGATTAGCTAGTCATTAGCAATAATTATGCTAGCAAGTACAATGCCTCAGTGACAATGTTGCTAATGCCTTGATGAATTAGCGCTGCCATCGGTGTGTCCGGGGAACTTTTTTTCAAGAAAAGGTAAGCAAGACGACTCACACGCTCACACGCACCACGTCGAAGTGCACCTTTGTCCCCCCTCATTTATCTAAATAGACGTTACCCTCCTTGAGGGGATGAAAAGCGCAACCTAATACATCGCTTCTTTCTCTCACACACAGGTACTTGTGCAATGGCCGATCGATCCAGCGGTGTCACGACCTTCACGGCGAAACAGCTATTCCGCAAAAGAACATAATTTGATTCCCCTCCCCAGCAGTCGGTACACTTAACCGAAGCCATTGTAAATTATTTCATTGTAAATCGTCCGATCGCAGAAAAATATCCTCCCTCTCGCACTCGGTCTATGAAAGGGTTATAACAGCGGCCAGCCGCTGTAAATGGTAAATGAACTGCATTTATACAACGCTTTTCTAACCAGTGGCCACTCTGGTTAGCAAACAACATGCTTTACAACATTCACCCATTCATACACAGATGAAGGGTTCACCATTCAACCGTGCAAGGCGCGTCAATCGGCAGGGGGAACGAACTAGCAACCTTCCGGTTACCTCCTGAGCCACATGGCATCCCCGCCGTGTTTTATCACTTCCATTGTGCTTTTTGCCGCCAAATTCATCACCGTCTGGTTTCTGTTCGTACCGAGTGCGTTGGAGGTAATGAAACGGCCACGTCTTCTCCGATGGTCCTTTCAGAGTGTGTCTGAAGGCTGCGCTGCCGAGCGACTTTTGAGTGTGGTACACACACTGACCAGATTGTGCCTTTTATGCTCTGCGGTATTATGCCGCTGGGGGGGGGGTTTAATACCGCATGAGTCAACACACTTGACATATAATGTACAAATTTGACTCAGAATGGGGCACTAAAATGATGTGACAAAGGGCTCTCCGAGAGCTAAATATGCGCGGTGGATGCCAGTGTTTAACTTGTGTTGACATAGTGGCGCCATAATCTTGAATAATACAGTGTTGCAGGAAAACAAGCAGTGTCTTACTGCGAGGCATGAGGCTGGCGGTTTAAAAAGGGCTTTACGGGATCTTTCCACGTCTTTGAAGATCCAGGCACGAGTAAAGCCATATGTGTACTCATGTGATGAAGATTGTAAAGCACAAGGGAGCCCCAATGTTGTTGGGGGACTTCATGTTGAAACTGACAATCCAGGGGAGCAACCGTGTGTGTGTATACACATATACACACACACACATATACACACATATATATACATATATATATATACATATACACACACATACACACATATCATATATATATATACATATACACACACACACAGACACACATAAATATATATACACATCCACATAAATATATATACACACATACATACATACAAATATGTCAATAGCTCTTTCAATCTAAGAATGCGCACCCACACAGGCACCCACCCACACACGAACACACAAACACACACCCACCCACCCACACACAAACATGGTATAACAGTAGTACTCCTAGATTTCAGTTTCAAGATGAAGGCAATATCACATAACTACTGTGATATATATATATATATATATATATATATATATATATATATATATATATATATATATATATATATATATATATATATATATATATATATATATATACACACATATATATATATATAGTATAAATTCATATATATTCCTATATATATATATACACACATATATAAACACACATATACAAATATACACATATATATTTCAACATAATATACTCATGACACCTTCATATGGGTGATCACCACCCTCACAGCGTATGCTGCCCGTTAACCACCGTAACGCAAGCACTCCACTTGGCATTCCGTTTCTTGTGGCTTTTCAAAGAGAAAAAAAAAGAAGGTTCTTTAAACTAGAAGTGAAACATGGGATAAAAAGAGTCTGCCACTGCGACGCGGCAACAGGGGAGGGCCCAGCCACAAGCGCGTCAGCCAATCGGCATTCTGCTTAGCGGAGCCTCTAACCTTAATCCAAAAATTACCTTTTCTTCTGATTGTTCGTGTTTGTCATGAACACAGAGGTTACAGTGAGAGGAGGCAGAAAAACGGACGAGTGGAGGGACCGCAGCGAGGTTGGGGGGCGTGGTAGGTACTGAGAAGGAGGTAGGGGCAACACGGATGAGTGGGCAGCAAAACAAGATCCGGCAGCTACCCGGGGGCAACTGTTCCTTAACATCCATGGATCGCTTTAGCTTTTGTAAAGTAATCCTTGAGTAGGTGTGTGTGTGCGTGCGTGCTTGCGTGTGTGCGTGCACGTGTTTGTGTTTGTGTATGTTTATGCGTGTGCGTCATTGCATGAGACACAATTACCTGCACGAAACGGAGAAGCTGATGAAAAACAAAAGGTGGGAAACAAGTGGAGGGTAAAGTGTTTTCTCCAGTCCACAATTTGCTTTACAGGCTAACCGTGGATGCTGTGGAATAATGCAGCGGGAAAAGGAAGACCTTAGGCCCTTTGGTAATCAATTCTGTTTTGCTGGAGATGAGGCGAAAAATAGCAATAGCAAAAGAGAAAAAAATTGAACAATAGCACAAAGTGATCCTTGAAACGGCCGGGGGTATATTTCTAAAATAGTCCTAACAATGTCAAAGCGGTGCCTAACGCTGTGCACAGAAATCCACCTCGGATCCGAGCGGAAATCCTATTAACAACTTCAGTGGCGGCTTCCCGGCGCTGCTACATATCACACCGGGCTGAAGCAGCCCATCCACACGCGTGTGAAGCCACTCAGCCCAGATTAGGTTTATCTTCATCCGAACATGCCGATACGAGTGCCCGCGTCAACGAAGCCATGTGCCTGTGTCTGAAAGTGAAAGTAACATCGCAACCGCGGCGGTTGAATAATCTTCCGTAGACTTTGATCAATAGCCAATCGGTTGATCGATGGGACCACAATGAAGCCTTTTAAAATATCCAGGAGCAAATCCTACCAACCTGCCAGTTAAATCCAGAGGGAAAAATCGAAATGGGTTCTTCACCCGAGCCCACCGAGTGGGCGAACCAGCCTGTCAGGTTTGCTTATTAAATCAAAATATAAATGTGAAATGGCTTTCGAGAGGGCTTCGTACTTCTTTAAGATTGAGTATTTAGAACAAAAAACATCAACGTCATGATTGATCATCGGGGACATTAAATACATCGTGGGAACGCGATTTACCAGCAGTTATTACCGTTAAACGGCTCAAAGTCCTACCCTTATGGTCCCCCTCTCTCAGATACAAGCCCCCCACCCCTGCCGGCTTTCAAGAGCCGTCTCCGAATGTCATGTTGAAATACTGTGAGGCACACAAAACCTACAATACAGCTGGTAATTCAAAGTGAGATTGGCCAAGGTGAAGATTAACTGCACTGCCAATTATAATGCTCCAGCTGACACATTTTATTCACCTGCGATTTTATTAAATCTCTCCCAGAGCACACGATAGAATGGAGAGCTGCCAATGTCACATCACGTTGCCTTAATATATTAGACGCTATTTGGAGCTTTTTAAAAACATTCATATTCAAGGCGGTGGATTTATTGAATAGAAGGAACATCGCAGGTTTGTTTGTACACTACTTGTAGTGACGTGTGAAGTCTCTGATCAAAATAGGGGTTTAAACCTGCACAGCTGGCCCCGAGTAAACTGCCGCAGATTGACGTTTGTAATAATAACAAAGTAACACAATAAACATAATGAGTATGCTACTATTTTTCAGCCTCGTAATTTTTCGTTATTTTGCCATGTTCCTCATCAGAGCAGACAAACAACAGCCAACAACAAAAGGGGAAGAAAAGCAAACCTTGAACGCAAACAATAAACGCAGCGAGGGTATTGAGTCGGTCGGTGATAAAAGAGCCTGATAGAAGGACAACATGACAACGGCCGCGTTAACTTTTCACAACAAACTCGGGAATAAGTGATGCACTGTTGTTACAAATGAAAAAAAGACGAAGAACTACTCAAACAAAACCCAGCTTCCTTCGGGAGGGTCCCGAGAGTCGGGCTTATTGGGCCCGGGTGTGAGGGGCCCTGATAAATTAGAACGGGGAGCCAGAGGGGCCCTGAAGGCGTGCCTGCTTGGAGCCCGCTCGCGGCCTGGTAAATGATGCATCGAGAATGGATGCCGCGGCTCCCCGCGGCTCCCCGCGACCAACCGCGACAGATTGGCTTCGTACACATGCGCGTCTACGCGTGCCAAGAAACACACAGACAGGTGCTTATGGAGTTTGGTGTGTGTGTGTGTGTGTGCGTGTGCGTGTGTGTGTGTGTCCGAGAGACAGTGAGTGAGTGAGTGCGAGGAGGGGGTGGGAACATAATATATCTACACAAACATTGACTTAGTTTCTCTCTTTCTCACATAGACACACACACACACACACAAACGCACAATGACACACACACATGGACACACACACCCACACACATAGATACATGCAGGCCAACCTTGGCAGACGGGCGGAGGTCCATCCATCTGCAGCCTCTCTCCGAGCCGGCAGGTCAGAATCTCACTGCCCACCAGAGTGAACCCTGGCAGGCACGAGTAGCGGATAATGTCCCCTGTGAGAACATTTAGACGCACGTAGACACGCAGGCACACATACACAGGCGCACACACACACATGCGCAGAGACAGGCATGCAATCACACACACACAGACACACGCAACATTTGCACACACGCACAGATACACAGGCACACCGTACCACAGACACACACACAAAATAGGCACACACATACACACACGCAAGCAAAGCCACACACATACATGCAATTGCAATCGCATGCAAGCACACACACACACACAAACACAAAAAGAGAATATGTTAGTTACGGCATAATCAGTATAAAAACGCATACAATACGAATCTACAATGATCTAAATGTTTTCCAATTTGGAATTCTATTCCCATAGTTAGCATAAGCACTGCATTAATAAGACTCTATAAAGCTTGTGGACAGCTGCGGGCATCTGGACAGTCACAGGCCAGCGACGGACACACACACCAGTATAGGCATGCAACAACACTTCGCACTCAAAAGACCAGACGCTGGTTAGGCACTGCCGTCGTCCAACAAAACCACCAAGCCCCGCTCAGCCATCACAGCAGCCCCCCCCCCCCCCTCCTCTGCAGAGACCTCATTAGTCATATCTCTAAAGCAACACACAATGTATTATGGAAGTGACAGGGCTGAACCTGGACACACACAGCAACACAACGCAATGTAAACAAAGACAATTTGTGCGGGTGTGTGTGTGTGTGTGTGTGTGTGTGTTTGTGTGCGTGTGCGTGTGAGGATGTGCACGTGTAAGAAGTGGGTGAACAGGCAGACGAAGGTGACTGCTGCAGCATATGGCCCAATGAATATATAATACTGTCACTCCCCTTCAAAGAGACAGAACAGCTGTAAATGGAACGACAACTCGGATTCACAAAAGGCATGAATACACAATCAGGGTGAGGTGAAAGACGGCTTACTTCCAGAAACAAAAAACATCAGTATCAGTCGACCAACTTCAAAGCACTACACATTGGATGAGCGAGGATCCAACAACACGTAACAAACATCACACATCACAGAAGGGATGTTTCAAGTCATCACATGGACTCTGGCCTCAGAACAATGTCAAAGAAGGTACATTGATATAACGTGTGCGCGCCCAGCCCTGCTAGGGGTAACACCGGTGACAGTGTGGCTGCACCTGCGACCTGTTACCTCACCCGTTTGAGGGCTACGACCTAGGACAGTGCGACCACCGTGTGTCTACAAGTGCTTGGATGCTACAAGCCTACGAGGGCTACAAACTGTGATGGTGCGACTACAGTGTGTCCACAAGGGCCTCGATGCTTCACTTAGGTAAGGGCTAGAACCGATAATTGTGACCACGTGTCTACCAGTGTTTCCGGTGTACACCCGTGCATTTCTGTGTGCGAGGGGCGCCCCAGTGACGACACCCCCCAACCCAGCTCTGTCTATTTCCCCCATCTGAGCATGACAGCGTGCGGTGCGGTGTGCTTTAATCTTCTTTTGATGTATTTTTCTCTTTTTATTGCAGGTGGTATGCTGCAATATGCCTTAGAATATGCCGACTCATTTTAGATTGGTTTAGAGAGAAGACATTTGTGCAATATCAAACTGAGTCTTGCATTTAAAACATGCATTTATCAAGTCACGTGTTCTGACCAGTGACGATCAGAACTAGAAGTGACACAATGTTAAGCAGAGAATACACCCAAGACAGAGCGGCGTTGGTAAAGGCTTACATTATTTAGCAGATAAGTAGACTATGATACTACTTATAATGAATGCTACAAACAAAATATATAAATATACAAAAGAATGAATAATTAGGAATGTAGCAGTTGAAAAATGCTCTCTGCACTTGTGTTGTGCGTCTGACACAACAACGCTTGCAATTATTTTTGCCGAGTTTTACCGTAAATCCTATCGTTGAATGTGAATGGTTGTCTAAAGAGGCATTTGCTGTAGTTTGTTTGTTTTTACAGCGACAGAATGCACACCATCATATCCGCAACGATGTCAAATCAACGTTCAATAATACATCTGCCCGCGTCATACTTTGCAGACTATATAATTTATACCGACAGAACATTAGCGCTATCTTGAGTGATCTCCTGCGCTCCGAGCGTAGCGCGCTGCTATCTGCCGGGGCTGGCTTTGGATGGGGGCTGGCTTTGGATGGGGGCTCTGTGGACCGCAGGCTCACCGCAGCTTCGTGGGCGCGTGCCTTCACGGCCATTTCATCTTGCGTCTCTTTTTTTATCTCTGGCGGATGGGCGCTCGCGCTCCCACTTCCTGCCACATATCCTGTTTCCCTGATATACATCTCAAAGTCAGCTAATAAACGCCCCCCCCGTCCCCCGTCCCCCTCCACACACACACACACACACACACACACACACACACACACACACACACACACACACACACACACACACACACACACACACACACACACACACACACACACACACACACACACCGGATATACCCCTGATCGTAGGGGTGGGGTCTCAATCCCCCGTCACCCCCAACCTCGCTGATTGGTCTAGGTTTTACTTCCTTGTAACGTGATTAGAAGTCAATCACAGAATGCTGACAAAGGAAAAATAAGTTATTTTTTAACATTTGTTTCGTGTTTATTTACTTATTTTGCTACTACTATGCTACTGTGATTGAACACATAGTAAATACCAAGTTGATAATTAATTTCAGATTGGCTATTTTCTTAATTGGAAAGTAAAACTTTAATTTGAGCAAATCTTTTTTAATATCTTTTGGGGTGTTAAACTTGTGTCTAGTTTTTTCTAATTGTCCATCACACAAACCCCGACTGGAAGTCAAAATGAATGGCATGTATACTGTGCTCGATTCCGCCATCATATCTTTGATCCCGACGCAAAAGAACAACGAAACAACAGCGTGACAAACCTATCTCAAACTCCTCGTTGTCCGCCAGGATGTTGGCATTGGCCACAGGCGCCGGTGGCTGACATATCCTCAGCTGGTACGCTGTGGGGAAGAAGAAGGCACGGGTGAGAGCCATGGCAATCTGGCCACGTGTGATCGCATGAAAACACGTCGCCTGTCGAGTGTGTACGAGAGACGGTGTTATCGTACCGTACCGGCCGCGTGAGCGTGTTGTGGGTATCTGTGGATTCATTTTCCCCCTCAGCCCCATTCTTACCCACCCTGCCCATCAGACTAGAACGAGATTAGACCATAAATTGCCGTCTATTACGGCGGCGATGTAATTAAAGGATCATTGGTAATTTAACCACTATCAGGTACTCTTTAATCATTCATCAGTGGTGCTGCTGCCCTCGTCTCCCCCTCCTCCAAACCTCCTTTAATAGCACGGCCAGAGAACGGCCATCGGAAGCCATTCATCATTCATCATTAGAGGGGAGAGGAGTGCAGGCCGACAGGATAAGGAGCGGAATAACAGCTCCGACAAAATAAATAACGGAAAAAATAGCACAATGCGGCAGACGGAAACCAGAGGAGAGAGAAGAAAGGCGAAAAACCAAAGTAAACAGGAAGTGGATGGGCGACTGAAGAGTTTCTTGTCCGCCCCGCGCTCACCATTAGCACCCACTCATCCCCGCAGGAGGCCCTGTTTGGGCGCGGGGATCAAATGAATAACTGCCATTATCGCAATTTGCCGATGCCATGATGGGGATGGGGATAGAGCGGAAGGTGTGTGTGTGTGTGTGTGTGTGTGTGTGTGTGTGTGTGTGTGTGTGTGTGTGTGTGTGTGTGTGTGTGTTGGGTAGTTATTTTGCAGTGTTGGGGGGGGGGGGGGAGAAGGGAGAAGGTGAGTGAGGGGTGGGGAGTGAGAGGGAGTCACCATGGTAACACAGCACGAAGAAGCCGCTGGTGCTGAAGTCGCTGTGGAACTTGATGAGGATCTGGTTGGCGGTGGTGGACACGCCCTCTTGGGCAGAGCCCCCGCTGAACTGGCCAATCTGGGGAGAGGCCTGGTCAGGGCCGTCCCTGCAGAGGGAGGGAGGGAGGGGGAGAGACAGAGAGAGAGAGCAAGAGAGCAAGAGAGACAGAGAGACAGAGAGAGAGCATAAGAGACAGAGACAGAGAGAGAGAGCAAGAGAGACAGAGAGAGAGAGAGAAAGACAGAGAGAGAGAGAGCGAGAGAGAGAAAGAGCCATCAGAACCAATCATGCCTAATGTCACTTACTTAGTTATTTAGTGGCGATCAAGGAACACCAGGGGTCATTTCAGCCTCTGAACGATATTCTGTGAGAATATCAGACCTCATTTTGGACATGAATCAAAGCAATCAAATATCCCTTTTTTATTGATATGAATATTAGTTCATGTTAGCCCAAGAAGCAGCAGGAAATAAAGAAAGGCTTGTTTCGCCTCTCGCATAGTCTGACGTAAAATTAACAATAAGGGTAAATAGTAGTGCTGTCAAGCGATTCAAATATTTAATCACATTAATGTCATCGTTAACTCACAATTAAACGCGAGTAATCGCAATTTTTTTTCTATGCTAAAGATCCCTTGATTTCTTTGTCCCATTAATTTTTCTCATTTTAAAGCTCTTATCAACATGGAGAAGTGCATCGGCTTGCCTTGGGCAAATGTTTTTTTATTGACAGCATTGGCATATACTGATCAAAACAGGACGATACAAAAAGCCTATAGTGCAATTGAACGATGAACATGCAAAACATACTGCCTTGAACATGGTAGTCAGGCTACTGCTTCTTTGTTTTGAGCAAAACAAAGAAAAAAAATAACGCCGTTAAAAATTGTTTCGCGTTAACGTCGTTAATAACGCGTTTGACTGACAGCACTAGCAAATAGTAAAAAATAATGCTATACATTAAATTAATACAGGTTAGCCATTTACCAACAGAAGCCCCTCTGCCTTCAGGGGTCCCACATGTTGCTTTCCAAGAATTGAAAGGCGACTGCCCACGAGGGGCGAGACATAACGCAACCCGACGTGAGCACAGCTGGAAAAGTGCTGCCTAGCATACACCCCATACAGCCCATGTATATACAGCGCGACATTACTGGTCAAGGCACGGGGCTTGGGCGTGCACAAGAGCACCTATATGAAGGAGTCCTCGTCGGCCTCTTTGATCGCTACAGGCAAGTAAGCTGTGCAGTAAGCTGCATTCGTCCTCCTCCATTATCAGTAATTAGCACATTTGCACACCGAGAGAATGTCCTGAAAGGGTCGTGTGTGCCGGGAAATTATCACTCACACGGCATCATCTCACAGCAAACCTCCCGCATTAACGTTTCCACGCAGCTAATATCGTACTACGATAATAGCAGGCCTGTCGCACCAGTTACTCAAGTTACTCAAATGCGCATGTGCCAAGCGCAAACGCATATACACACCGCAAGCTAGCACATGGGCACAAACATAAAAAAAACAGAAAAACTCTCCCAGGTAGGACGTTCTGTCTATCGACTATATAAATTGCGATAATATAAGGGAAGAGACAACTTCTCACCTCGACAAGTTCATTTAGTCATATGAAAACTGTTAAATTCAAACATAGACCGGCATATCAACACACAAATGACTTGAACTTAAAGAGACCATGTCCCTATAACACAACGAAAACATGTCAATAACACAGTAGGCTATGGTGAATTATGTCTGTAGAGTGTACCACAAGGCTACACGTTACTCTCCTCCTTGAGCATCCCGAATTTTTGCTCAAACTTAACATTACTCTCCCAATGTCTTGCGATATGATATCCCCCTTCCCCCCCTGCGGACTGTTTTAGTTGTTTTATTTACTTGTTTTACTTACCCCTAATTGTACTTATCTTTTGTGTGTATGCTATGTGTGACTGTAGGCTACTGCTGCCTGTCTTGGCAAGGGCACTGGA
>OLKM01000087.1:370863-378363 GCA_900291075.1 Melanogrammus aeglefinus
GGAGGTGGTAGTGGTATTGGTGGTGTTAGTGGTGATGGTGGAGGCGGTGGTAGAGGTGGTGGTGGAGGAGGTGGGGTTGGTTTTGTGGTGGAGAGGAAGGTGAGTGGCAGTGGATAGAGGTTGTGATGGAGGAGGAGGAGGAGGAGGAGGAGGAGGGAGGAGGAGGAGGAGGAGAGGAGGAGGGAGGAGGAGGAGGAGGAAGTGTTATTGGGATCTTAAGGGACCACCAGCCAGTCATCTGGGTTGAGAGGCGGAGAAACACCCCCATCAGGGGAGGAGGAGGAGGAGGAGGAGGAGGAGGGGTACACGGTCTGTATCATCATCAGTGACACAGACACGACTCCTCTCTGTAACTAAACAGTGGGGAGGGGGGGCGTTGTGGAGTGGCCGCACCGCTAATGCGACCGTAATGACTGAGGAGCGGGCAGGCGAGAGGAGAGGAAGAAACACACTTAACAGCACCGCCCGTCTGCGCTTGAAGGTCGGACCCATTCCGCCGGAGCCAGAGAGCATTTACATGAGGAGTGTGGAACGGGTGGTGTGTGCGTGTGCATTGACTTGTAGTTCCCTTGATGAAATGAAGTGTGTGTGCGTGCCTGTGTGTGTTTGAGTGTGTGTACCAAATACCAATTATACATGGGAGATTATGTGCGCATATGCAAGTGCACATGTGTCCTTTGAGTGCTTTGATATTTCTTGCTAAGGGGCGTGTGCAATCGAGGTGGAATAGTGTGTGTGTGTGTGTGTGTGTGTGTGTGTGTGTGTGTGTGTGTGTGTGTGTGTGTGTGTGTGTGTGTGTGTGTGTGTGTGTGTGTGTGTGTGTGCTCGATAGTGTGTGTGTGTGTGTGGTATTGTGTGTGTGTGTGTGTGTGCGTGCATGTGTGTGCGTGCGTGCATGTGTGTGTGTGCGTGCGATAGTGTGTGTGTGTGGTATTGTATGTGTGTGTGTGTGTGTGTGTGTGCCTGTGTGTGTGTGCGTGCGACAGTGTGTGTGTGTGGTACCGTGTGACTGTGCCATGAGGGGGCTCATAAAGACCCCAACTAGAAAAGTGTGGAGCTTGCATCTCCCCGTCATCCGTCGCCGTGGAGACCCACATTAGAGCTGTCAGGAGGCCTGCAGACTCCCGTCGGGGGGCTCAGGGCTCTAACAGCTCTGGAGACGAGTCAGGCAGGGGGTGGGGGGGGGGGGGGGGTGGCTATCGATTCATGGCTGACAATCTCCCTGGAATGGGGCCGAGACGTCCCTAAATAGAACCACAAGTCCTCCGACGTGGGAACGCGTGCTGCTCTGCATGCGCTCGTTGTTGTGCACGCGTGTGTCGGCACGTGTATGTCTGTGTAGGTACACACAAGTCTGTGTGTGTGTGTGTGTGCCTGCGTGCGTGTGTGCGTGGTTGCTTGTGTGTTTCGGCATGTGTGGGTCTGCCTGTGAATGTGTCTGCGTAAGTATGTGACTGTGTGCACACACCAAAGTGTGTGTGTGTGTGTGTGTGTGTGTGTGTGTGTGTGTGTGTGTGTGTGTGTGTGTGTGTGTGTGTGTGTGTGTGTGTGTGTGTGTGTGTGTGTGTGTGTGTGTGTGTGTGTGTGTTTGTGTGTGCATCTGACGTGTGTGTGTGTGTGTGTGTCTGCGTGTGCTCATGTGCGTAGTTGCGTGTGTGTGTGTCGGCATGTGCAAGTCTGTGTGTGTGTGTTTGAGTCTGCATGTGCACACACAAGTCTGTGTGTGTGTGAGAGAGTGTTAATGTGTTGCAGGGCGCTTAAGTAAATGAGAGGGAGACCGGGGAGGGGAAACAGCGGGAATTGAAGAGCGGGAGAAAGAGCGAGAGCGGGAGAACCAACAGGCATAGAAGACCGGGGGGCAGAGAGACTTTAGGAGTTGCAAATGTGGCTCCTGTATCTATGATGTGATCTCCAACCAGACGGGCGTGCACACACACACACACACACACACACACCCTGCCTGTACCGGGGAATACATTACCTAAACACAGGGGCACGGGGTAATTCCACCTTCTGACAGGGCCAGGCATGCACGTAATATATGCATTACCCTGTTGGAGACAAGAAAAACAACAAGAATAATAAGAGCACGACACACTACACGCACCCGGCTGTTGCCAAAAACAACTAGAGAAGAGCTTACAAACAGAGCTGCACAGGGTAAACACGCAAAATATTTGCTTGACCAATCTTTCGGCTCCTGGTTTTTCCTCGCGCGTTGTGTTTTTGTTTCCCCTTTTAAACATCTCCCTCCCGGAGAAGCTTTGACGGTACAAGTGTTGGTGAGACTGCTTAGGAAAGGCGCCCGCTGCTTGAGGATCAGTCAGGATATACTGCATTGTATCCACTAATTGAAAAATCATTAAATAAATGACACACATCCACCAATTATCCCCTGAGCCGGCTGCCTGCCGAGCGGGGTGTGCGGGCGACGTAACGACGCTTGCTGCGATCCTAAATCATTCACATCAGTGTAGGAGTAAAGGGTGGGGGGGGGGGGGGGACACAGAAGAGCGAAGGGGCCGGATTCACAAGCATTCTAGCATTCGCACAAACGAGGGTTTGTGCGATGGCCTCCAGGGCCGATCTGCCAGGGTAAGTCTGGGTCAGTGGATGTGTGGCCGGCAGAGGAGAGGAGCCTGCTCCGCGGGCTGTGTGGTAAAGTGAATGTGAGGGAGAGGGGGGGGGGGAGAAAAAAATATGAGTGCGATGGGGATTAGGTGGACTGCTGTTAACACTGTCCGTCGCCCTGGGCTCTGCACGGCTCTGCTGCTCAGAGACGTCACGGCTATCTTAACCAGGCCGCATGGGAGGGGGGAAGCGGAGGGAGGAGAGAAGAGAGAGAGAGGAGAGAGAGAGAGAAGAGAGAGAGAAGAGAGAGAGAAGAGAGAGAGAGAGAGAGAGAGAGAGAGAGAGAGAGAGAGAGAGAGAGAGAGAGAGAGAGAGAGAGAGAGAGAGAGAGAGAGAGAGAGAGAGAGAGAGAGAGAAAGCTGCTTTGTAAAAGTGCACACATATGCATTTGGGGCACACACGCATAAACTCACAACACACACAACACACATGCGTTCACACGCAAACACATGCACATGCGTTTACCCGCACACTTTTTAATCTCTAATCGTTTAATGCAAGCAAGCTAGCAAACACATAGCAAATACTCCCACACAAAAACAACTTGGACCTCGTCTCTCACTACATCTCACACACACACACACACACACACACACACACACACACACACACACACACACACACACACACACACACACACACACACACACACACACACACACACACACACACCCTAAACCCGTGCAGCGGCACTCATTTCCATTGCGTGCTCCCCTCTGTGACGATGTCCCCTCATCCCAAAGCGTAGCGTTCCGGACCGCGGTACCACAAGGAAACGGCGGTGGCGGCGGCAGCAGTGGGAAAAAAAACCACACACGTACCTGCAAGGTGAAGCCCTGGTCGCACTGGAAGGACACCATGTCGCCCACTGTGTAGCGGTCGCCCACCTTCTGGCCGTTACTGGGGGGCTGCGGCTCCGGGCACGAATCCAAACCTATTGCTTAGGACAGAGTCACAACACACAGGGGTGCACGGCCATCATTCTCCTGCAGCAATTACGTTTACTTTTACATCTAGGGGCATTAAGCAGACGCTATTATCCAAAGAGAGACTGAACACAGGGTATCTGCGGGTTTCAGCAAGTCTTTTAAGACTTTTTAAGACCTTTTTAATACCACCTTGAATGAAATTTAAGACCTAAAACACACAATGGTGGGGGTTGGCAACAGACGCGAGCCAACTTCGGAAACGGACGTCTTCCAGCCAACTGTCCTTGAATTTGCACCTACCCATTGTCGCAGACTAGCTAGCAAGCACCCAGACAATCGTTCATATATGCAGCTAGCAAGAAAGAATCTCTCTACATGTCCTTCCTGAAAAGTCCCTCGAGGAAAATAAAAAAATATATAGTCCTGCCCCGACAAATTTAAGACCTTGAGTCACAGTATTTAAGACCAGCATATGACATTTGTAACGAATTTAAGACTTTTTAAGGCCTTAAATTTAGAAACATGAATTTACGACATTTTAAGACTTTTTAAGGATGTGCGGACACCCTGGACAATAAGTACATTTGTCAGAGAAAGGGAATCGACGGTATATCACTGTCGGTGCAGTTAGGATGTTCGTAGAAACAAGTGTCAAGCGAAGAGATCACTAAGCCCAACATGACCCCAGTGTGACGATATGTCAGTGCTGGACTGGTGTGCAGAACACAGCGTATTTAACAGCCAATCGAAAGTGGATATACCCGGTAATTAACTGAATACCAAACGTTTAAACCGCGTAATTACACAGTGGCTTGTTTTAATATGCTTGTAATTGCATAATAATTGAGTTAGAGAAAGACACCCCACCCACCCCCCCACCGTGCCCCACCCACCACCCACCCCCCACCGCGCTCTTCGTCATCACAGTGGAGGAGGAGGAAGGGCGGGGACGAGGAGACGCTGATAGATATTCCACTGGTGGTTGTAATCATAAATCCTTCCCTCACAGTGATCTGGAGCAATCACTGTGAAATTACAGAAGCCATCTCTCTCTGAAGGGTTCTGCGACAGCCGCTCTGAGCATCTCAGGGCCCTCAGCCCTGATGACAGCGTCAGGGCGCCTGGACGCTGTGTTCTGGGCTAGCCTCGCCACGTAGCGTCCAGGTCAACTGACATATCGGGTCTGCAGTGCAAATCGAAATTGCATTGAGGAAGAAACGTATATAAGTTCTGCGCAAAGTACCCAGGGTGAGATGTAAGAGCTTTTTTTTTTATTTGAGTATAATTTTTTAGAAATGGCGAATCCATCCATCAGTGATTAGTGGGGGAAATTGCGCTTTGAGGATGCCAGTTCGGAGTTTGCAGCGTGTGCCTCGGTGTGAGACAATTTCAATTTTAGACTGCGAATCCACCCTGCCGGACAATCACGGGTGCTCTTAACGCAACACACCGCTTCTCATTAGCAGAGAAACGTTGAGAGAGAGGGAGCTTTCAATTGAAGGCACGTTTTACCAGCGTTTTCTTCCAAAAAATCGTACTCTCTTCACCCCAATCTGCTCTCTATCTCTACAACTCTCGGGATCTAACCTAAAGCTGCTCTGAGTGTGGTCTAGTAAAGGATGCCGTCAGGCGTTCCTTTGAAGGTGAATGAGAGAGAGCTGTTCCTAATGGTGCAGTAATATGTTAATTCCAGTTTTTTGGGTTGCCTCCAACCATCCCGAGCTTTTTGGTTCAGCAGTGGTTGCCAAACGCAGCGAGAGATGTAAGCTCAGCAGAGACCGGGAGAGACTGTGTATTATTTATGATTCCATGATGCAAACTAAACAACACACAGTGCTGAGTCACAAGGTCTCCCACACTACGTTTCGTAATGAGCAAAAGCAGGCTGCCAGGTGAGAATTATAGATCACAGAGCAAACACACACACACACACACACACACTGTACCCAGCACACTGATGCAACAAGGTCCAGAGGAACAGAAAGAGTGTTTGATGTGGATTGATTGAATGTTAACATGTCACTTACACTGTACTGACGGACCGAAGCACTGATTAAAAAAAGACACCAGTGAACTCTCTGAGCTACAATCAGGGAGGAAAACCAACACGCACGCACGCACGCACGCACGCACGCACGCACGCACGCACACACACACACACACACACACACACACACACACACACACACACACACACACACACACACACACACACACACACACACACACACACACACACACACACACACACACACACACACACACACACAGCGATGAGGTAACAGCAGGTCTGCCATTGAAACCAGCCCACTGGAGGATTTGAGGAGCTCATTCCCTCCGTTCCAGGAGAAGTTTCAAGGAACCGAAGCCTCAAGATGTCTGCCAGAAGTAGTTTGATATTAAGGTGGAAGACATGTAACATGAAACATCAAGCGTGGAATAAATGTTTCACCAAACAGGTCTCTCCTACGGTGTAATGGCTGCCGCAGCCGTTTAGAGCTCTCTGCTGCGCTCAAATAATTAAATTCAGTATTTTATTGCCAAACATCATCAAACTAGAGGGTTGGCAAGCAGTGGCAGGAACAATGCCTGGACAACCCCAGGAGAAAATAAGGCAGAAATGTTTTAATCACTGTACCAGAAAATACATATATATAAATATATATATATATATGTGTATTTGGGCAAGTGATCATATACCGTGTAATTTTGGCTATCTTGCGATTTCTTTAAATTTATTTAAGACAAGCAAAAATCCAGAAATTTTCACAGTTGACAGGAGGGCAAATAACAATTTCAGGCTGTGAAATTGCTGTAAATTCGAGCTTAGTTAAATTACAAACCGGCTCATTGACTAGAAAAAAAAAAACCAATTTGCTGTGAAATTAAATTGCAGATATTACGATATTACAACCTCTTGGTAGGATGCTGTACATAGATTGCCCTACATTGCTAAAATAATGAGCTGACTACAACACAGAACCGCAAATAATGTCAGCATTGTTTAAAGTCTGAATTAAAGGTGCAATGTATGCATGTATGAAGGATTTAGAATTTGAAGATTGCAAACAACTGAATATCCCCCCTCCCCCGCCATCTCTTTCCAAAGACTCAGGCTAAGCTCTGATGAACTTCAAAAGGCCTGTAATGAGCCGGTTGGTACTTCCAAAATGTCATAGTCTGCGACAGCGTCAAGTAGCCAGGTGTCAAGTGATGAGGTTGCTTGATGGATTAATAATTGGTTTTGATTATGTCCAACTAAGGTCATATCATACAATTAAGATAGCAACTGTGATTACAGATTTCAAACACTTCCTGTCTAATGCTGTTTGTCTGCTCTGGGCTACCGTAGAAGCATGTCGGTACAACATGGCGCACTCCATGGAAGAGCTCCCAGTCTCTATGTAGAGATAAATACCTTGTTCTTAGTCAACGCAACCATTCTCATATAATAATTAAAAAATACTTAAAAAATAATTACCGGTACTAAATATAAATTAACATTTAGGGCATTTAGCAGGCTCTTTATTCCAAAGCTACTTGTGCAGCCACCATCAATCACTACCTTGACCTATTTCCCGTACACAACAAAGATAAGAGGATAAGATGCTACACAATGCCAAATACTTTTTTTTTAAGTGCAATAGAGATATTTTCTCTCTTAGAATTAAATCAAGGACAATTTCAAGTATGAATCGACTCACTTTAACCCTAACCCACACATTTCAAATAACTGCAAGCCGTGCACCTAAAAAACACTAAATAACTTTTTGGAGTTTAACAGCACAGTGTTTCCTTTAGCAAATCATTCTGAACAAACCCCTTAACGAAGAGTATTGTACAACACTTTAACCGAGCCTCTAGTGTGTAGCCCAGCCTCTACGACTGTTTTTCCAAGAGTAATATCTCCTAGTATTACACTGCAACCATCCCATCCAGA